>JAGJRO010000078.1:0-162483 GCA_022832285.1 Lepidurus apus apus
GGTGCAGCCGTAAAAGGGGCGGGGCTTGGGGGAAATGGAGGCTTCCTATTGGTGCGGCAGTAATCGCAGCGGCAGTAATGGTGGTACCTATACTATAATTTACTAGATCAATAACCAAAAAATGCTAGACGTACCTTCACAATTTTTGCGCATACGGTCGTGTTCGTACCAAGACAAAGAAAGCCGCTAAGGTCATCATTGAGAAATACTACACCCTTCTTACCTTGGATTTTCACACCAACAAACGAATCTGTGAAGAGATTGCCATCATCCCTAGCAAGCCCCTGAGGAACAAGATTGCTGGGTAGCAGCTCTATATAATGGTTGAGTCCCTGTCTAGTCCCGTAGTATTTCCATCAAGTTGCAAGAAGAAGAACGTGAAAGGAGAGATAACTACGTCCCAGAAACCTCTGTACTGAACCTCGATACCATTGAAATCGATCCTGAGACCAAGGATATGTTGAAGATGTTGGTAAGTTGATAACTGCTTGCAAGACTTGAGAAACCAGCAATAAGAGAAACCAACCTCCTTCTGCAATGAAAAACGTAACGTTACTGGAATGCGTATACTTAGTCTCCGCGATGCCAATCGAAATCATGATAAGTCATATGGAAATTGGGCAGAAACCCCCATGGCCTTGTCATGGGATTTGCCATTAGACTTCCTATGGGAATCCATTACAATTTTTTTTTGTAGGGCTGTTTTAATGTATTTCTGGTGCTACTCTTCTATTACCAACTTCGATTCCTTTTCAAACGATATAAATTTAATTTTTTATTAAGCTTCATTTTCTTCCGAGTATCGCATTAACTTCATCTAAATCAAGAACGAATTGAAAACAGATTTTATAACGTTTACGCACTTGGGTTTCGTGGGAACACATAAGGAGAAAAAAAGATTTCCTTATATAGGAATTAGCACCGGAGAAAATCCAGGAGGTTCTGTTTTGCCGTTTTATTGTATATTTTGTCGTTGGCTAGCGTTTTGTCCTCTAAAGAAAGACGAGCGTGCCAGGCCATAAGAAGGCCTAGGTAATAAAACCAGAGCGACTCGAAAGTTGTCACCAGTTCTTTAACGAACTCCCAACGACGACAAAGTGCTGCTACCATGATCGTGCTACTTTTCTTGCTCGTAAATGTAAACCAACTGCTATTAGCCGAATCCATAGAATGCCGGAAAGCAGAGTTGCCTAAAGGTAAGTCAACCCAACTTTAAAACTTACCCAATTAAATAAATAAAAGCAGAGGCCATGAGCCTTATTTAATGCAATACATAATAATAATAATATAGAATAAAAATAATTATCGTAAAAAATTATATCTGTTACGCAAACAGACTTTAACCCCGAACGAGGCTTTTCGCGCTACACGCAAGGTATTGCCTCGGACATGACGCCGTTAACTGCCGACTTGTTAACCACTTGGAAAGATGAAGGAACTTCTTTAGTTTCTCGCATCTTTGTCTTGGATCAATTCATCGAAGGCGACATAAACGAAGGATTCTTGGGGCAAATAGGAACCGATTTGAATACCGTGCGTACAGCGGAGCTAAAAGTCAACCTGCGTTTTTGTTACAGCCTAGTTAATTCCATGGATGCTCCCTTGGATCAGGTCTTGAAACATATTGCCCAACTGAAACCTGTTTTGCAAGTAAGATGAATACGAATGGTGGATGTGGATACCTTATAATGGCTGGAAAATGTATTCCTAGACGTACTCGGACATAATTAATGTCCTCGAAGCAGGCTTCATAGGCCAATTCGGGGAATGGTACTACTCCAACAACTTCAACACAGCGCCTAAGTATATCCCAACGGTCGAGCAACTCCAAAAACGGAAAGAAGTACTATGGGCCTTGTTGGACGCCGTACCATCGTCTAGAATGATCGCCGTTCGTTCTCCAGCCATTAAAAAAGTATCACAACTTGTCAAACAAACTTGATCAGACTTGTCTGATCAACAAATCGAACATTTTAATCATTTAAACATTTATTTTGAATAGATTGCATACATTTAACTGAAAAACTATAAAATTATATTGTCAACAGATGATTTGTGGAACTCAAAATCTGCGCGCCAATGAATCCTTCAAGGGCACTAACTGCTCTCGCATCGGTTTCCATAATGAATGCTTCCTGGCTGATAATTGCGATCAAGAAGCTTTTGCTAATTCGACGGAAAAGAATTATTACGCGAAAGAAGGCCTGTTCGTCGTAAGCGGGGGAGAGGTTTCGGAACGAAACTCACGGACGGACAACTGTGGCAACGTCGAGCAAGAAATCCTCAGGAACCATATATCCTACCTGAACCACGACTATAACCCCGACACGATTAATTATTGGACTGGAAGGCGTTGCTATGACTCAGTCGAACGTGATTTGGGCTACCGATTCATCCTGAAGGATGCGCGAGTTTCCCCAGCGGCTGTTAAACGAAATAAGAATGTAACTGTCAGTTTTACCATCAGCAATGTAGGCTCCGCCCCTTTGTACAACCCACGCGGAATGGAAGTAAGAACAACCTCCAATCTTAGCAATTTAAAAAATGAAAATAATGGTAAGTAAAATGTCTTACGTTTTATCCAGGTTATATTGCGACACCTAAAAACGGGTAATAACGTCACATTCCCACAGGAAATGGATCCTAGGAATTGGGCGCCCGGCACTAGCCAAAACATAAACTTGCAACTGAGGTTGGAATCTTACGTACTGGCGACTGGAAATTATGAAGTCTTACTCGGCCTGTACGATCCGTTACAGAAAAGTAGCAGGTTGAACCGCATTGTATTATTCCCAGCTAATGCTGTTACCTCCGAACGCTATAATTTGTTGGGTAAAGTGTCAATATTGTTTGTTGAGATGCCGGAACGGGTGTTATCATAATTATCCCAATTAGCATTGGTTTTTATCGCCAAATGTTGGGAGTCTGAGAAGAAGCACAATGCTGAAATGAAGAAAGACGTTGTATAAAAGTAGGAGGACGTTGTAAAACCTATTCCGAGTGGAGCATGTAGAAACAATATAAAAACGTAATTAAGTTAACAAAACGTATAACCCTTAAAAAACAAAAACGAGATTTTTGTATAGTGTTTATTGTGATGGTTACATGGAAACGGTTTAACTATAACAAACTGGCTGTTTTCACGTATCTAAAACTAACGGCCCACATTTGGGAATTATAACAATTGAAAACTACAAGCCCCTTCCAATCACCAGTTGGTCAAGAAAACACTGGGAATAATCACCCCAAGAGAAACTAATTGTTCAGGCAGTCTTCTTGTTAATCACTACAGGTCCCACGTTGTCACCGGTATCTTTATTGTGCTTTCCATGCGATCCATCACAATAAGGAAACTAAAGAGACCATATCAGAAACACGAAATTATATCAACCTAAGTTTGTTAAGAGAGTAATTTACCTTAGCACTTTTCCAGCACCGACAAAGACACGTTTTTTCGCCCAAATCCTCTACATCAAAAGAGTCGACGACTTTAGACACATCTTTTTTAATATTAGGATTGCATGGTGTTCCCTGATGAAAAATTACAACGTAAAAAATTAATTCAGTTTTAGACATAGTTATGTATATACTTTGAGCGTCTGTTGTACTTTCTCGTAAGTATAATACGACGCGCCAGCTAATACTGCAGCAAAGGGCAAAAGGGCTGCCCAATCTCGGACTATGGAGAGGAAAAAAAGGAAACTTAGCTGGGCGACAAATATGCAAGTCAGAAGTGAAGAACAGAACAAATTCAAGACGTACCTCCTAAATGGAACCAACCACCTATTGAAGTAGGAATTGGTAAACTAGCCAGATAATTGGGAAAAGATACACGAACGAGGTTTGAAAGTGATTCCATGTTATAGTTTTACAATAAAAACCGGAATTATTACGCCTTTTTCACGGATTAGCACGCCTTTTTCTCCCACTCGAAATTAGGACAAGCAACAATGAACTTTTGACCACCTGACTTGTATAGTATTTGTCTGCATTCCACGTACGGGCTCCCCTTTAGAGTGATAAACGTCCCCACCCTAAGCGTCACTCTCTACGTGGAGGCACGGCTAAAACCTCGCTAGCCGTAACTATTTTCACATTGGTTTGGTTCGAGATTATGAACTAAGAACCGAATTCTGACTTTGAACTCAATTTTAAAGTATGTTCGTTACGTGTTTAATGCTCAGTAAATGCACCAATTAGTCTAAAGAATATAAAATTTATACTAAATAAATTTAAAGTATTTAATTGTACCTAGTTTTAAAAATAAACCCAGATAATTGATTTTTGATAATTGATTTTGTAGAAGTAGGTCCCGGAGGCAATTCCACGGACGTTGGAGGTGAGTGACTTGTTTTATTTTATTTTATTAATTGCCACTGATTATTTATGGATGTTATTCTATATTCTTCGTTATTGTTTTAGTCACTCACGGAGGATGGGAAACGGCAAACGGAGTGATAGAAACAACTACATCCACTTTTTGACCAATTGCGTCGCCAGCTGGAAGACTTGAAAGGACCCGGAGGGATTCAAGTGTGGGTGGTGGGCTCACAATTCCAAAACTATGCAAATGAGATGTTTTGCTTACCCAGGAATTCCTTATTTGCTTATTTGTTTTCCAAACATGTTTCCTGCAAAATCTAGTTTCCAAAAAAAGTGTTCTTGTTGTACGATTTTAATTTTTGAAATAAAAGCGAAAATTATGGGAAATTTTTGCATGACTTTTCATAAAACCCGCTAAAAAGGGAGTGTGGCCTTAAAAGGACGAATCCTATTGGTGGATTCGACCAAAAAGGGGGCGTGGTCTCTTTTCGAGCTGGGAAAGCGTTTTCAGGGCTTTTTTCCATAAGGAATAATGCTGTATCAAGGGGTCCCCTTCAAAAATCGTCAAAATTGAGAGCCTCGCCCCTTTCCCAACTCCCCTGCTCGGTTTCCTATTCCCGATATTCGAGCTCGTAATGCCCAAGCTTAACGATATCGAATATGGGTATAGGAACCTTGCCGGGAAGGCATAAGGTAAAGGGAAAGGGAGCCACTTAATATTTCGTTTTTTCGACGAAATAAAGTGCCTCGACCGGGTTTCGAACCGACGACCTCTCGCACCAAAGGCTGGCGCCTTATCCACTTGGCCACAAGCTTATATTAAACATCTGTTGAAACTTCTATAAATACAAAGTACGTAGCTCTCGTGCAATGTAGCTTTTATCTTTGCTTTTGTATAATCGGAATTGACAATAGAGTTGCGGCAAAAGGCGAGAGCCTACGCCAGCTATAATGGAAAAAAAAGTACGTAGCAAGCAGGTTATGGTATATGTGGGTAGCATCCATCTTTTCGATTGATAAAGGTTAGACGGTTCGCCTATAGCCATGCCTTATATTCTCTAGAGGTTTGCATTATATCGTATTTCTTTGTATGTATTTAAAAATTTTATAAAATATCCTTATTTAGTTTTGGTTTACGAGTCAAAATCGTTCACAAATAATTACAAGGCCACATGTTTGCTTTAAATCATTTTTATTATAAGCTCACACATACAATACAATTTTTCAATAACAACCTATGGTCTCTATGAACCGTAAACTTAACTGTCGGTCACATCCAGTAGTTCTGTAGTTTCCAGTAGATTCCAGTAGCGTCTTGAAGCCACAATAAATAATGTAGAGGGCGCCAAATTCAAACGGCTAAGACATTTACCGTAGGTTTTACGCCAGTCAGGCTTCAAACAAATCTCTGATCAATTACGGGTCTAGGTCCAGTCCTAATTTTCCCTAAAAAGTCACAGAGGTGTAAAAAGTAGAAAAAAATTAGATTAGAACAAAATATAGGTCGTATTTATATTTGTCGAAATATTTTGTGTACAGTCATCTCATAAATACAGCAATCGTTAGCCAGTAATAGTGTAATCTTTGTAAAATGATAACTTCTATGCGTTTTTATCTATACTGTTATTTATATTATATTATTTTTATTATTTATTTCTTGACGAGTGCTTTGGCGACTTCGGGAGCGCTTTTTGCGAGTTATATTTTATAAAGGTGGCAACACTGTCGCCATCAGATTTAGTAAACATTGCCATAATCAATTCTGCAAGGCAGATGCCGGTCATCAACCAACATAATTTTAACAAAATGAAAGAAGAATTTACGCGTTCAGAGATTATCTTTGTCCTGGTGAAAACTGCCATAGCAACCACCTTCAGTATCCTCACAATAAAATGGATGGTTGACTTACTAGATCCTACCCGGGAACAGAAAAAGAAGGCGAAAACTCTAGTACCACTTCATTTTCCAATTCTTCTTGTTCTTCTACACTCCTAACAGTAACACTCCGTCATCTTTCTGTTTCTCTAGGCTCAAAACATCATGCGAAAGCTTAAGCTAAGCCCCGATATGAACGTAAACTGACTAAAATTAAACTTCCTTCGTTTATCTTACTAATCCCCCTCATTTGTATATGTAGTTAAACGAATACGAGCTTACTATTGCCAGTAATCTGGTTGATCCTCATCAGCTTCCCACATCTTGGAACGATATTGCAGGTCTGGATGGCATTCTACAAGAATTAAAAGACACTGTCATTCTCCCCGTCCAAAAATCCCATCTTTTCGGGAATTCTCAGCTCTTGCAGCCTCCTAAAGGTACTAAACCTTCTAAATTCTTATAAATTCTTCATCCTCATGATCCTTACCTTATTAAACGTTCAATTAGGCGTTTTGCTGCATGGACCTCCTGGATGCGGGAAAACTATGGTTGCCAAAGCTACCGCCAAGCAAGCAGGCATGAATTTCATTAATTTAGACGCTTCTAGCTTGGTGGATAAATGGTACGGTGAAAGCCAGAAGCTTGTTGCAGCAGTCTTTACGCTAGCCGTTAAGATCCAGCCGTGCATCATCTTTATCGACGAAATCGGTACCTTTTTAAACCCATTTTCTATTTTTACAAAATTATTATTATTTTTATTATTACTATTATTTATATATATTTATTATTATTTTTATTATTGACTATTAAGAATATTTAAAATCATTAATAAATTATTTCTTGCCAGACTCTCTTTTACGCGTACGCGACTCCCATGACCACGAAGCCACGGCAATGATGAAAGCCATGTTTATGTCGCTATGGGACGGGTTGACAACCACTCCCCAGTGCCAAGTTATCATCATGGGAGCTACTAATCGTCCCCAAGATGTAGATCGCGCCATTTTGCGGCGCATGCCGTCAACGTTCCTGATTGGCTTACCAGTTACGTCTGTTTACTTGTTTGCTTCCAATGAATTACATTGTTAACAGTAATTTTCTTATATTTTACAATTTTGTTTTATAGGAACAAGAGCAGCGTCGTCAAATCCTAAGGGTTATTCTCATAGATGAACGATTAAGCGCTGACGTGGATTTAATTCGATTGTCGAAGCTAACAGAAGGATTTTCTGGTTCGGATCTTCGCGAGTTGTGTCGAAATGCCGCCATTCTAACCGTGAAGGATCTAAACTACAACGAGTAAGTTACCTTTCAAGTCGAATTCGAGAGCAAAAAACTATTTTTTTTAAATGTTTTTAGAGAGTCTGTGATACCTGAAATTGCAATGGCACATTTGCTTGCAGCTTACCAGAAGATGCGCGAGTCGAAACTGCACTGTGGAACCCTTCCCCTTAAACCGTTGAGTTTAGATTGAATGTACAGTGTCCTTGTTGACGAGACGATATAATACAGTTACATAATGTAGTTTAAAACTGTAAAAGTTCCAAACTTTCTTCTTCTTTTCCTTTTTTCCCTCTTTTTAGAAAATTGTGCTAGCAAAAAACCACGCGTGTTGTCCTGCTGAGCTCTAGACTGTCACAATATTAATCGCAACACTCCACAAGCAACAATTCAGGCAGTTTACATGGAAGCGAGAAGGACCAAAAGTGCTCTACAAAAAACACAAACAAAATTTTTACAAAAATCAAAAAAGGGGTAGAAACACACACGATAGACCGTTCTTACTTAGCAGTCAGGTTCAGAGCAAATGATCACAGCTAAAAATAGAAAACCTCCCGATTTGTTTTCACCACATGCTTCCATGGGGCACCCATAACGTTTTGCGTTGTTCCTGATCCACTGCTGCCACAATTTGTGTGCAAATATACGCCAAATTGCCTCCAGCTTGAATCACAGCTGCGAAAACACAATGAAAATTCATTAATTTCTTCTATCCATTTTTTATCCAATTAATTTCCATTTATAGATTTTTAATTTTTTTTTAGAATTTTATACAATTTCTTAATTTTTTTAAAAATTTTACCTGAGAGTAAGTGGCGGTATTCTGTTTCGATCTTGAGTCCTACTTCATACATTTCTTTGGTCGCCTTAGCTGCATTTTTATCCGCGCTCAAACGCGCATCCTTGACTTCACGGACATGTTTCACGTTTTTGAATTTGAGTAACAGGACGATAGGGAAAATTCGATGGACTTGGAGTCTTTCCACAGCATTTAAGCAGATATCCAATAAACAATGGCCATCCTATAATAAAAAAATATACCTTTTAGATATAATTCACACGAAAAAAAAAAATTAGGAGAAATTGTTAACCTTTTCACATAAATCTTGAACAGCAGAAACGGTGATGCATTCAAAATGCGAGCCACGACGCTTGAACTCAACGAACACATTATCCTCTAAACCTTTTTCCATATAGCTCTGGGGAACTCGCATGATTTCAGGAACACAGCGGAAAAATTTATGCGAATAATCTTGCATTAGCTTTTCCATCACATAGTCCGCTAAAGGGCCCACAATCAGAATCGGACGAACAGCCACGCCTACAAGAAAACGCCAATTAGACTTGCACCTCACCAAAACAAAAAGAAAACTTAATACAAAAATCTTCAATAATTAAATCAAATAAAATTAATAATAATAAATATAATCAAAAGGTAATAAATAAATAAGAAGTCTAATTAAATAAAAAATACTAAAAATTGGGGTTATACTTACAATCATATTTCTCGACTCGTACGTAAGATAAAGGCCTCTGAGGGGAATTTTCGGCTGTAAGAGACAAGGAATTGCTCGGTCCTACGGCTTCACTGGAAACACTTAAACTAGCATCCGAAAAACTCGCCAATTCCTAAAATTTTGAGAGAAAATGTGTTGATCATTGGTGCTCAATTAACAATTCTTTGACCTGATCTTTGAAATCAATTATCTGTTGTTTTTTTAATTTAATTTTACCTTAGAATCTCTTGAGGAACTTCTTGGATGTTTGCGTCTACGGAAGAAACTCCGTCTGGCAGTGGTTGAACTTCTTCTGGATCCATCTGGATCCAAATCACTGAGAGACCGTCTGAGGAGCAAATCTTCTTCAATCCTGTAATAAATAAGAACACACTACAATTAGCCTTTTCGACCAAGAACTTATTTATCAAAAAATTTAATTTATAAGAATATATCTAGAATTTATATAATATATTTAGAATTTATTTATAAGAAAAATATCCTCTTTACTTGTACTTGGAAGGGACGACACCACAATGACTCTTTTTTCCATCACCATCCAGAAGCCACGCCCTCCATAAACCAGGCACTCCGTTTAGCATGGTATTATCCACATACAAGATATCGTCGCGGTGAAAACAAAGCTCCGAGGGGTCGCCTGTTTCCGACGAAAGCTTGTCAAACTGGGCTCGTACGTAAAAGCTATCACCAGGCTGCTCTGCAATCTCGTGGTACCCTGTAAAACAGAAAATAAACCAATTACTAGTCCACCCTTCAAAGCATTTACATTCAAATTCATGATTTTAAACCGCGCCAGTGGTAATAACTTACGTTCCAGATCATGCTGAACCACAACAGCCACTTTTTCGACTGGTTTTGCCAGTTCATAAGCTGCTTGTTCGGCTGTGGCTTCGCGTAAACTCACTCCATTGTACTCTAGGATACGATCTCCACACCTATTCAATAAAAAATTATTAAAAAAAACGTTCTTTTTCATGAAAATTAATTTGAAAATTTTTCGTTACCTCAAACCAGCTTGTTGAGCAGGCGAATCAGGTTGTACCGCATGTACGAAGATTCCCACTGCATTTCCTCCCACTAAGCTTATTCCCAGATTCGCCGTTTTCTTCATTTCCAGGAATACTAAGCGGGGATCGTTTGCTGATCGATGCGAGTCTTCTTGGCCCCTAGATAATGGTAAAAAATACAAAATACATCGTTTTTTCGTAATTAAAACAACTTACGCTGCAGAACTCTGGCGTTTCAAGCTCGCCATTGCTTGATTGATCTGATGGCGCGTTAAAGTGCCGTGTAACGAAGGTGGCAAGACCAAAGACGACCGAATATCGCTATTACGGTCAATCCTGTCTTTGTTGCGTTCGCTGGCTCCGTTATTGAGATGTAAAGGACTGCGTAAGGTGGAATTCGCCGAATCGGGGAAATCTTTGCCCGAATCCAACGAGGGCATTGCATTGCGAGGTGGGCGTGGCGAATTACAAGGCGTAGGGGACCCTGAATGCGATCTGGAGCGCGTGTGTTCATGGTGAACGCTGTCAGGAGTGTCTTCACTGCTCGAACTCGAAGTACCAGTTCCCCCACCGCACATTTCTTGGTATTTGGAGGGATTGTACTGTACAAGCATGGTTACGGAATCCCCGCATTGTCTTAAGACATTAGCCGCCAATTCGTAAGTAGCACTGCGCATGTTAATACCGCAAACTTCTAGTAACTGGTCTCCAACCTAATTATAATATTTTGTTAAAACTATTTTTATATAGTTCTAAGTATTTTTAGTTTATTTTAGGTGTTTTTAAGTAACACACCTGAAGGCCGATTTGAGCAGCCAGGCTTGCTTGACTGACAGCAGAGACGAAAACCCCGCCCGAATTCTTGCAATCAATCTGGAAACCCAAAGGCTCTGAAGACTTTTCTATATACACTCGCCTCAACTCTCCTGGCGCGGGTCGACTAAAAAAATCACAATAAAACTTGTATTATGCAAGAATTAACACGAATCCATATTTAGTAAAATTCAAAAAAATATAATAATAAATACTAATAATACATTTCTTGTCTAATAAAAAGATTTGTCAAAAGATGACACTGATGTCAATATGTTTTTACCTATTATTATTATTATTAGTGTTAAATGTTTGTAAATATTGATTTATATACTGTTATTGATACTATAGGTAAAAATATACTATTTTTAGTATCAATAATAATACATAAATCAATATTTACTTGCATTTAACATTAGCACTAATAACAATAAATAATAATATATACTACTAATAGTATCAATATCAACAATAATGATAATAATAATAATTCGTAATAATAAAAAATGTACTATAAAAAAATGGAAACCTGGCGTGAATTACTTTTTGCTCCAGGCATAATCAGCCAAAGAAGTTCTCGTTTCACCCCGACCAGGACTCAAGACTTCGACGTGGAAATTGGGCATGCTTAGCATGGGACTTCCTCTTTCTGACAGCCTTTCAATGCTGCTGGAAGACACCAGACCAATGCTGCTGCGACTAGTCACACTTTGATTCGAAGGGATTCTGAAATAAACAATTTAAATGCAAATTAGCTTGACATTTTAAGCAGTAGTTATATATTAAAAATAAAAAAATTAAAAATACTAGTCTTACCTTATCCGTTGTAGGTCCTTTTTCGCTGCTGCTAACCCAGAAGCATCTAAGTCGAACGGCAGATGGACTTCTTCCGGTCGGTAGCCACCATGGGAATGCGAAGGCACCATTACGTACGCACGCCGGAACGTCGTATCCATAGAAGGCGAAGGTGAATGACTAAAATTCTTTACAAAAAAATATAATTAATATAATCTTTCTTCAAAATATTTTCTAATTATCTGAAACAGGCGCAAGCCTACGTCGGTCATTAAATTAAAAAAAAAATCTAATTATGATCGGTTTTGAGTATAAAATCAGCTTACTTTCATAGACATGGAGTTGCTATTAAAAGAAGGCGGGCCTTCAATGGAGTAGGAGGAGCCCATGGTACTGCCAACTTCCATTCCTAACGGTACGGAAGACGAAGTGGGCGTTTCCCCTCGATTTGCCCCGACAGCTGGCAGCACTGGCGGTGGTGAGGCATACCGAGGCGGCACGGGCGCCACATAGGGCATTACATGGGGATGAGTGTGGGTATGGGTTGTTGTAACGGACGGGAAGTGCGAAATCGGTATTTTATATTGGTTATAAGACCCTGAGGATCTGACAGAAGGCATAGGGGGCGTTCCTCCGTACAATTGGGACTGGATTCGTAAATGCGTGGATAAAGGTGCTGGTAATAAAGCTGCAGTAGGTGGCAGAAATAAGCTGGGGCCCACACTCGTGCAGTTTTTGCCATTGTTGTTGTTGCCGGTAGAATGGGGCGGGGCTAAGGTTAAAGGCGCGAAGGTTTTAGCTTGGGGCGAATGCATTTCGGCTTGACTCATATTGCCTTCGCTATCCACATCCGATTGGGAGTATTTACTCGTCGAGCTGCCTCCACTGCTTTTCTTCTTCACATAATATTCCAAATCTTCTTTACCCAAATTACCGGATTTGACTGAAAAGTCAATTGACGCATCTGAAGGCGCGTGTTTGGGTTCTTCGTTGCGCGGTTCAACATCAGCGGGTTTGCCACGGTTCGAAACCCGCACGAAGGAACTGTGGCGGTTCGGATTATCCAGCGCACTAACCCGTTTCATAGACTCAAACGGCTGATACACAGGCGTGTAATCGCTATTTCTTAAACGATACGTCGCACTATCATAGTTAGGCGGTTTGGATTCTTCAATTCGCGGATTGGATTTCTTGCTACTCGAGTTATTATTATTTGCATTATTATTCCCTTTGGTTTTGGCCGTGGACGCGTCAATAAACACGGATAGCGGTAAACGTTCTTTCGGGTATTTGTAAGAGTGGAACAGCGTACCGGCATGGAAGTCGAACGGCGAACCGGCGCGGTACCGGGGCCAGGTTCCGCCTGAACCCCAGCCGTTGTTGCTAGCGTCTTCGCGCGCGTTTTTGCCGCCATTACGCTTCTCGTTACTTTTAACCTTCTTACTCTTAACCGAACTCCGACTGCTCGCGCTATTTATGTTAGAAACCACGCTGGTAGCAGTGTTTTCCGTCTGGTACGCGTCAATTACTGTTTCTAACGCAGCAATAGCTGCCGCTTCGTGGGAACCGTTGGCGTCGATCGTGCTTAATCCGCCGCCGTGCACGCTGTGGCGCTGCTGTTGCTGTGTGGATGACGTGGCGATAACGTTACTACCCGATCCATTGTCAACGGCGATAGTGGCGCGCTTCGGATCCACATGATCGTGGCTGTGCCGTTCTTTACTATGCCGGCGAATGCGCGCAATCTTATCTCTCAACAGATCCAAAGGTCCTAATCCCGAGGCTGTACTAATGCTGTTGGGTACTTTGTGTCCCTTCTCCGCAGCGTTGGAATGGTCCTCCCGGCGCGACAAGTGTCGATGCACGAAATCGAAACTGCGGGAAGGTTTAGACGACGCTAGCGAGCCTTTATGATCCGGTACTGATCCATCCGACCCGATGGATCCTTGCGATATCGGCGCTGACAAACGCGGTACCGAGAAATTGTACGACGGCTCGTCCTCAGCCATGTTGTGCCCCGAAGAGCTCGAGCTTATGGGTGCGCTCGAACTCGACGGGGAACACACGGAAGGGAAGCTCAAGGGCACCGGCGATCCTCTGACTGCCGTAACAATAACCGACTCTACCGTCTCCATTTTCTCCTTCAAGTCCTTCAACTCTTTGCCCAAATCGTTCTTCTGGCGCTTGATATCATCAGAATCGCGTAATGCTTCGGCCAATTCCGATACTGCGCGGTCTCGCTCGCGTCGGAGTCGATCGCAGAGCGTCCGGATAGATTCGCGCTCCAAAACAACCTTATCCCGCTCGCCAAACGCCCAATCCCTCCGTCTTTTGGAGATCTCCGCCTCCTGCAATCCTTCTTGCAGCTCCACTTGGACTTTCTCGAGTTGTTTGCGCAGCTGATCCACTTCCGCGTTGGTTTGGTCGGCGGCATCGAGCGTGTGGGCGGATTTCGGGTACGCGGGCGACGATTTGAACTGCTCGATCTTCCGCAACGTCTCGCGCCGATCTTGCTCGCTGCTCTGCATGCGCACATCAGGCCAAGCGTTCTCCCCGCCGCATTTCTCGCGCATATCGTTGAGCTCTTTGAGCGCCACATCGCGGTCGTGTAAGGCTGAAATGATTTCCCGGCGTAAGGACTCTACTTGGTAGGTTAACACCTTCTTTTCTTCGCTCATTTCATTGTTTTTGCTTTCAAGTGCCTTGTTTTTCTTCGTCGCTTGGCCCAAATCGTCTTGCAGTTTCTCGATTTCTTTGTGGACCGTGTCGCGCTCCGACATGATGAGCGAATACTCTTGCATAGCTGCGTTGCGCTCTTCGGTTAAGCGTTTCACGTCTTTGCTGGCTTTGATTCGCACAGCCATGGCTTGGTTCACCTCCTTAATCGCTTCTTCGTGCTGGTGACGCACTTTGGCTAATAATTCTTGATAATCATTCCGTTCGCGCAGGGCAGTGTGCCATTCTCGTATTGCTTGCGTGCACTGCTGCCTTAACCCATTACGTTCCCTCACTGCAGCGTTGCGTTCCTGAATAGTGTCCTCATACTGCTTATTTAGACGCGTCATCTCCTCCTACACCAATAAAACGCATTCATTAACGCATTCATTTCCTGTCCATTTTTTAAATAAAAATTATAATAAAATCCTTCACTTTCCTAAATTAATTCATAAATTTTTTAAATAACTTCTCAACTGCTAAATAATTTAAATATAAACAATATAAATACAATAATATAAATAATATGCATAACATAACAATACTTCTCAAATATTGAAATATATTAATTTAACAATTAATAAATAATATTTAATAATTTGGAATTTTGTAAGCAAATTAATTATTTTTAAAAATTTATTTTATACGAATTAATTTATTTTATATATAAAAAAATAACTAAAAAATTTGAGCAATTTAATTTCGTTGCCAAGATAACCAATAAGTTGAAATGAAAGAAGGGTTTGAGGGCTGGGAATTTTACCTGAGCCAATTCTAGTTTGCTGACTGCAGCAGAATGCGAAGCCACTAAATCTGCGTAGCGCTTGCGCAGTGAGTCATAATCGTCTTTCATAGCTTCGTACTTTCTTAGCGTATTCATATATAACTGGTTCAAGGCTTCGTTTGTTCCGTTTTCTTTCACCATATGCTCCTATAATGGTAGATCGAAAGTAGATTTAAGAATATTTTTAAGAGGATTTTTTTTTTTAATTTTACGTACACATACTTGTTGCTGACGACGAAATTCGCAGATTTCTTTACGGTCTTCTTCGCGAGCTTGGGTTAAGTTATGCACTTCATGTTCTAACCGCTGCTTGCCGGCGAGGATTTCGCTGTACTTGGCTCGCAGCGTCATGGCTTCTTGAGCAGTCATGTCTAATTTGGATAAGACTAAGCGATTCTGGCCCCGATAGTACTCAGACTCTCGCATGGTAGCTTCGCAACGGCGGACGGTTTCGCTATGCTGGCGCTTGAGAGCCTGCAATTCACTCATGGCCTTGTCGCAGTGCTGTTGCAAAGCATCGTAGTCACGCACGGATGTCGTCGACCAACTTCGGTCTGCATTAGCGATAGGTTGAGTGGTCGAACCTGCATTTGACAGGCTCTTACGAGGAAGAGTGCCTAAAAAAACGCACAAAAACAACAAGGTCCTGATAAGAACAATATCAATGAATATGCGCACCCTTGATAAGCTAAGGCTTAACCAAAAGCTCATTTCTAATCTCTAAAATCTCTTTTTCTATTCTTTTTTTACCTCCTACAGCATGCAACCATTGAGAAGACGACGAATTTATGGAAGAAGGTCCTTGCTGACATCGGTTGAGTTCTTTCCGCAAGTAATCTCGATCATGGGTCACCAACTGCAACGATTTTCAAGTGTTAGACTCGCATGTGCGACAAAATTAAGACTTTTAAACTTTCATTTACCTTCAATTCTGCTTTTAGCAAGGCCAAATTGCTCTGTTGCAGGTCAAAATCATGCGGAAACATCACAGTTGAGTGCGTTCCTCCAGCTCCAAGCCTGGTTGACTCAGGAAGGTCACTTTCAGAGGACACATGGCTTAGTTCCTTATCTCCCGCTTCTTCCTTATGTTCCATATCCATTATCGCTCCTTAATAAGCCCTAATAAATGCCCTTTATAATTCTAAAAAATTCCCGAAAACAATCCTGACCTACAACAATGTTTGACAAGCTAGCTTTCTGTCTCTTAGTACATTCACGTTAAGAAAAAAACGTAACTTACCCTTTTATTTTGTTTGGCTTCCTCTCAATGACAGCTCTGCATACTGCAACAATGAAATCCTCAAGTTAAACGCTTCTGCTTGTCATTCTATCACACTTAAAAGCACCTTTTATGCACTAAACTGCATAACCGGATATGTCCGTGCAATTTTGAATTAACACAAATTAACTAATGTTCCTCCATGTCGACCGCGGTATAATCCACCCTTCTTCCACGACACCACAACACTGCCGGAGGTCTTCGGGATATGGGAAGGTTGTAAAATGCGAACGGCTCCGATTCGCTCCCTATTCGCGACGCGTGACGTCATCTCTGAGGTGCCACCTCGATCTTTTTCTGTCAAGAAACGGAGGACCATCGTTATTTGCCCGTTTTCTGGGTAATTCACCCGTTTAAAATTTGCCTGGCAATTCAGTTACAGCGTAAGTTTCACAATAACGTCATGTTTAATGTCATTAAAGTTAGAAAACGAACGTTTTCGGGGCCGAAACTGGTTGTAACAACTTGTTCTTATTATAGCAAGTCATAAGGTTTGGGTTATTTAATCTTAACGGTTTTTATTAACCAAGCCTGATTTCTTTTCCTTTCAGAAATATGTTTCTCTGGGATTGGCTTACTGGAGTCCTAGGCTACCTAGGTTTGTGCAATCATTCTTTGCCAATTAAAATTTACCAGATTGTTAATTCTGTTCTCATTAGGGTTATGGAAGAAGTCTGGGAAGCTGTTATTCTTGGGGTTGGATAATGCTGGCAAAACTACTTTGCTGCATATGCTCAAAGATGATCGTATGGCACAACACGTCCCTACGCTCCATCCAAGTAATTAAAATAAATTATTTACCACTATGTAAACGCTTATAATTAACGTTACCTTTATAAAGCCTCGGAGGAATTGTCCATTGGTAACATGAGGTTTACGACCTTTGATTTGGGCGGCCATCACCAAGGTAATGCGCATATTAAATAAAAGAGCAATTGTTTGCGTGTAAACTAGTTATATTGTATAAAACAATTGGATTCTTATAGCTCGGCGTGTGTGGAAGGATTACTTCCCAGCAGTGGATGCCATTGTCTTTCTTATTGATGCCTTTGACCGCGGTAGATTCCCCGAGAGCAAAGCTGAACTGGACTCGCTGCTCACAGACGAGCAACTTTCCAATTGTCCGATTCTGATCCTTGGAAATAAGATTGACAGACCAGGTGCAGCTTCCGAAGACGAATTGCGTAATTATTTCGGTATATTTGGTCAGACAACAGGCAAAGTAAGTCATACAACAATTTAAAATAATTTTCTTAATATTTAATTTATGATTTATTTAATATAAAAATTTATTTTAGGGAAAGATTCCGCGTTCGGAAGTACCTGGGCGACCTTTGGAGTTGTTCATGTGCTCGGTATTGAAACGTCAGGGCTACGGTGAAGGATTCCGCTGGCTGGCCCAATACATTGACTGAAAACCTTGGCGTGGGAATGGGGCATGAGATTTTCCCTTTTTTTGATTGGGTTCGAAATCCGATATAAGTTTCATAGGTTAGGAGGGTTTACGACTAGTAAAAAAAATTCTCGGGAGATGAATGCTAACTCTCATTGTTATTTTGTAAACCTTTTTTTCCCTTAAAAAAAAACTTTTGTTATTTCTGATATTTCAATTGTTTTCTTCCCAGGCTTCTATTTTTGTTGTGGGTTCTTTATTTTAAAAATAATAGTTTTGTCACGCGCGCCCGGTATACCCAAATATTCCAAACTACCTTCAGGCAAATTGCTTTAAAAACCGATATTTCCATCCCTTGTTCATGCCATACGAAAATTACAATAAATAAATGCAGGCGTGCTGTTGTCGGACAACCAGCAACCTTATCTAAGGAAAAGTGTTTTTAATTAATTAATTTGTTTTTTTCCCTCGCGTTTCCATTAATTTAATTAAGTTTTCAGTAAGATGTTAATCACAAAATGCTAAGTGTGTCAAGTTATGATGAGTAAATCGGAGTTACTAGAAAACTAGTTGAAATGACGACAAATGAGAATTTAATTTTCCTAATGTAGGTCAATTTTAAATAAAAAATCCACATCCACGTCGAGTTCCGGGCATTCCTTGTTACCTATGTACAGTTCATGAAATAAATACTAGATGTCATCTCTAGCCTTTCAAAAACTATTTTAATCGAGCTTTTTTTTTACAACTGGATAGAAATTACAGGAATTGATTAAATCATTTCCATTCATACTAAGATCCACTTACATCTAATTTATCCGTTACCGTGTATAGTTCCGGGCCTGAACAAGCGTAGGCATTCATTGTTACCAATGCGTAGTTAAAAATTTGAATAGTAGATGGCGTATACTGTCTTTCCCAAAAACTTTTTTTTAAAATTTACCTTAATTCGTATACAAATTACAGGAATGGATTAGTTAATTTAATTTGATTTACTTGCCTGCCAATTAAAGCAATGGGCTTTGTCAATGTCAATACACGCATCCCCATTAAAGACCGATTGGGATCCGTTTATCTTATTAGTTTCTAACAAAACAAGAAAATTTAGGAAAGTCATCTAGATAGATCTACTTCGATATTATATAGTTGAAATCATTTCTTCATCACTAGTGAGTATCTTATGATAGGAAACTAGGAAAACCTGTCTAACGAAAAACCTTCGGAGTCACTAGTTAAAGAACCGGATGTAGTAAGTCGGCACCATAAAATAAGTAGAAGAGCGAAACCAGCGCCATCCATTTTCAGGCGACGAACCAAATGTTTATTGATTATTCGTACAATAATAACGTTAAAAATAGTTCACTTTTATTATGATTACTGTGATTACTTAGTACTAATTACTGTAACGAGATTTCTGAAATCAATACAACTAATACTGTAAGAACTTTAACTTTTAATTATGTTTAAGAATAATTACTGGCCACCTGTTAGTCAAATACAAATAGCGTCGACAATATCGAAGTAAAAAGCAACGCTTTTTACAGAGCAGATAGAGCGTCTTGAGATGAAAACAGTTTCACCTGTAAGAGATCGAAAGGTTTAGGGGCATGAGATCATAGAGATATTAAAATCTTTTTCCAAAGTTTGAAACACCCTAAAGGGGGGATAAACTTTGGGGTTCCGTACAAAGCATCGGCAATGTCTGCTGCACAAAGAGATAAAACTTGGGTCTTTTGCATTGGGCCATTAAAGAGCAACTCTATTTAACCCCCTTCCTCTTGTCTCTCTTTCCTTGAGGGCCACAAGTCAACTTATGGCACTTTGGGTCACTTCCACCGCGGAATTGCTTCGGTGATCGAGTCCATCATTGGATTTGAGTTTGGGAGAACCGGGCACATAACTGAGAGAGCCTCAGAGATAGAGAGACAGAGTACAAGGGCCCTAGGGTCAGCTTCTCGACTCTCTTGTGATTCTGGACCATCATCTCGATCTCATCTCCCCAACTCCGCCAACTACACTAACTCGTCATATTGCTGCCTTGCCTGTGCTCCGTTCCAATCTTTTATTTTTACATTCCCCTCTTACCCTTAGTTTCCATCCTCCTTCCACCTCCAACAACATACCAAACTTGATAACCATACATATAAATATACCAAAACCACTACCACCGGGCCCATAAGTTATAGAGCAGTTTCTCTTCTCTGCCATAAATATGCTCAGCATTGACTTGGCATATTCCTATACTAATATCCCTCTATCTTACTACTTCACTGCAATAAACTAGCCTAAATAATCGATCAGCAACGCTCTATACGTCTCCTTTCCTCCTTTATTTACCAAATATTCCGATTAAATAACACTGTACTACACTTTTCATTGTTGCTCAGTTGGCTCCAAAGAAATCCAGAATTGACTCATACTTTCATTGTTGCTAGCACAGCGCACTGTTCAAACAAATCACTGCAGGCATTCCCTATAAGTGCTTCACTGCTGCCAAACTGTCAACATTTTCATTGTGGCCAAGTGAACGGCCAAAGAGTCAACATTCTCAAAATAAAAGTTGCTAAGAAAAAGTAATGGAAGCTATGACGCTTGCATTGCAAGAATGAAAATTTAGAAAACGTTCGAAATAGAGTATATTATAGGATTGGAACTCTTATTATCCTCTGCCAACTTCTTCACTGTGCTAAACCTACATAAAAAAATAAAAAAGGATAAAGAAAAAGGAGGAAAAGAAACTTGTTGGTATATCAAGACAGGCGTCGAAATCCTCATTTCTTATTCAGGTTTTCCTATTCCGTGTCCCTCATGGAAAAGTCGACAGAATAGCAGTTGCCTGCAAGCAATACAGTGCAATTTAATTGTCTCTTTTGCTCGAGAAAGCCGCTATTGTCGCGTGCAGCTTGTAAAGAGGGCTAAAAGTGTGAGGAAAAAAAAAGAAAAGATTCCGAGGCATACCGAAATAAAATAGGTGGGAATAGACAAGTAGTTCTGGAAATCACTCATACATAAAAAGCTATTCACTCTCTTCAAGCTCTTCGTCTTTTCCCACCTCAACTGTATATCTGATAAGCCAACTGTAGCCTCAAGCAAAACGGGGTCCCTCTTTCAACTTATTCCAACTCTTTAAGCTAAAAATCCCTCCAAAAAAATTCCCCAAAAATTCTTAAACAATTCCAGAACCTTGGGTACCAGTTACCGAATCAAATTGTTCCAGCTCCCAAGAGCTCCACCTATCTACCTTCGGCCGAAATCGAATAGAAGATGATCTGCTTGCTCCTGAAAACTGGTGAGAAATCTCCCACATGTGAAAGGAAGTTGGGGATAATCAATGGCGAAAGAAATTGTCACGTTTTCTGGATTGTTTGGTAAAATTCCGAAAAAAATCAAATAAATGAGATTTTTTTTCTGATAAAATTCCTCAATAAATATAATAAATAATTTCTAGTCGTGAGACTTGTATAATCTGTGATACGAATAGAAGATCTTTGTTTCGAATAAAAAAAAATAGAAAGAAAATACGGAAAAGTGGAACAAAAAAAGGACGAAAAGGATATGTTTAGTTATGTTTTTGTTTTTTTTCAGCTCGTTATAGCATAGCTATAAACGTAATCTACTTGCCATAAAGTTAAAAGGGGTTGCGCTTAACTGCCTTTGTTTTCCGGGGTCCAAAAGTTCTGTTCAGATTGAGGACCCGAAACTATTTGAGCTTGAGCAGCCAAGTGCGAGCACCAAGATAGTGCCCATATTGGAGGAGCCCACACAAAAGCAGAAGAGCCCCGGCAAAAGCGTATGCCGACTTTTCTCTTCTGCCTTCTTGATTCTTCAGACTGGCACTCTTAGTAGTGCCCATTTCATACTTCCACTTCTACTTCTACCCTCCAAAGCCAAATAATAAAAAGAAATAAAAAAACAAGATACACACAATTGTCTTTTACCCCCCGTTCTGGCTTGCTAAGCAGTGCTAAAAAGAGAACAGTCGGCGCTTCTGGGGAGGAATCAGCAGCGGAAATTAAGAATAAAAAATAAAAAAATAAAAGAAGAAGAAAGGATAGCAGAAGAAAATTGGGTGCGAGCCTGCAGACGCCAACTCAAGTTCCCTTAAAGCCAGCAATGTTTGCATGACAAATGCGTCGTTAAGCAAGAGACGACTTCATCGTTATGGGGCAATTAACAATCAACCCGGCAAACTGTATGCTGAGAGCTTTTCTCCTACTCTTCCTTTGAGACACAACTTGCAGTAGTAAAAAGCAATACAATTTGGCTCAGCCATGTCCTTCTACCAACTTGTCTTCGGAAATTACTCTACTTCTTCATATTCTTATTCTTACTATTATTATTACAATGCTTAATATATTCTTAAAATAAGTTATATTGAAATTCATCTTCTTCCTCTGCCTCTCCTGCTTCTTATTTTCTTCCAATTCAACACCAACGTAGACTTTCGCCTATTGTTGTATTGTATTGTCTTCTTCTTATTATTATAACAGTAATACAATGACAATAGTAAGAAAATGTAATAATAGTATTTAATAATGATACTAACGATACTTAAGATCAGCAAGAGGCGTGTTAATAAATAAAATATATGTAAGAATTTTTATCAGCATAACGTTAAAATTCTAGATTTTTTCTAATTATTTAGAAAAAATATCGAAATTGTATACCTTACACGCCTTATGTGTACCTTACGTGTCTTTTCAGATGACTATTATTTTTGAATAACAAAACAATATTTTCGTAGAAAACTTGAAATAGAGATATTGAGCGAAAGAGCAATGGCAGAAATATAGTACTATTATTTCTTGTTGAAATTATTCAGGTTTCGTGTTTTTCTTTCTTAAAGAGAAGAAGAAAAAACAGACAAAGGGGAGAGAATATGTATGAGAACTTGGAATCCTATTTATCACATATGGGCATATTCCCACATATTCCGTGAATCTTCGTAGCAGACTTATGATCTTGCTGAGCGGTGCCTGCTGCCGCCTCCTGATCTTGTGGTACTCTGGCGGGGGAAATGAGTCTCTTCTGCTTCTCTAGGTTTCGCTATGATGACCTGGGTGTGCTAAGCTGATTGCTCTGCTTAGGATTTTCTGCTTGTGCTTTTTACACACACACACAGACACACCAATACAACACT
The DNA here is from genome assembly GCA_022832285.1 of Lepidurus apus apus. Lineage (NCBI taxonomy): Eukaryota > Metazoa > Arthropoda > Branchiopoda > Notostraca > Triopsidae > Lepidurus > Lepidurus apus. The sequence goes on from JAGJRO010000078.1 coordinate 22,926, forward strand.
ACAATGCACCTGATGGGAAACTTATTCTCCGCGCCACAGATATACTTCCCCATCTCGATCGTTGTTTCAAGCTTATTCCACAAAAACAAAAGCCGAAAACCGAAACCTCATTCCACTTTCTGGAAAAAAATAAAAATTGCGTATAAACCTTTTCTTCAAGCTTGAATAATTTCCATCTAATGCAATATATGCTCAGTGTTGAGTAAAAGCGCTCTTAATCTAGTTATGAGCTCCCCTATCCTGCCTCTATAGCCCCTGGTATGGTTGGGTTTGTTCCACGCACTTGCAGCGAATACTTTCCAAACCATCTTGTAACATTCAACAAGGCTTTTGTCCTGTCCCGTATTGCCAATGTTGGATGGAGATAGATTGGCTTTTACTATTAGCTTTAGCCCGTGCCATGCAGTACTGTACACTACAGTACGATATTGTACAGTACGTAGTGGGACAGATGTTAAAGTGTAGAGCGCTTGGGAGCCCTAATCAAAAAGCCCCAAAAGGTTTTTCAGAGGGGTGAACACACCAAGTCACCCCGAAATGGGGTGTTAAACTGAAAGGTAACCAAAAGCTCTATAACTTTACGTACGTATTACTTCCCTTTCTTCCAACTCAACAAAGTGCATTAGCCAGCTTCCAAAATGAAACATAAACACCTTTTATTTATATCTTTTAAAATGAAACGCAAGTATACACCTCCAACCTACAAACTACCGACGATTTCAATAATACCAAGCCGGGACTCGTACCGTTACTTCGGCCTTCCTTGGGCGTGCTCTAGGTGCCACATTAACGCAAGAATGAATAAGTCTCAATGTCTTTTAAAATGAAACGTAAGGATCCCCTTCCAGCCTAAAAGCTACCGACGGTTTCCATTATATTAAGCCGGGACTTGTACCGCTACTTCGGGCTTCCTTAGGCGTGCTCTGGGTGCCACATTGACGCAAGAATGAATATATTGCAATGACGCAAGAATGAATAAGTCTCAATGTCTTTTAAAATGAAACGTAAGGATCCTCTTCCAGCCTAAAAGCTACCGACGATTTCAATTATACAAGCCGGAACTCTTACCGCTACTTCGGCCTTCCTTGGGGGTGCACCGGATGCAACACTGACGCAAGAATGAATAAGTCGCAGTGACGCAAGAATGAATTAGATATTGCAGGCAGTTCTGGGCATAAATTGGTCTGTAAATGGATTCTTGGCGTTAATGAGAGTTTGATAGAGCATATGTGAAGTTTACCAAAGGGGGGTCTAGAGCAAAGCTTTGTAACCATTGGCTCAAGTGCACTATGACACCTGTCATGTGGTTACGCATCCCATATGGACCACACATGACAATACCTCTATAGCCAGAGCCCATAGGGTTTCAAACATTTTACCCTCTCTTTTATTCCCTGATCTCAGCCGCGACGACTCTTTTGGCGTAACCAACCCTCCCTGTCCCCTTCAGAGTCCAATTCTTTTCTTTTTTTCCTACGTTGTTTGATTCCGCAATAGCGTACACAACATAAGGGGGAGGGAAACGGGGCAAACGAAAGCTTTTATAGACCATCTGGTTTGTTCGATGCGATTTCAATAGACCCGTAGGGCCACTAACCAGTAAGTTATAACACTATATGATCATCCCTTCGCTCCGTGGTCACTTTTATAGAACAAAAGCTCCCAAAACATATTTTATTAATCAATTTTTCATGAATCTAAATTTAGTTAATTAAATACTCATTATTCATGCAATCCTACAACTGCCATAATTATTCATTACATTATGATCTTAGAGATCTATTAAAGAAAATTGGTTGATTAAGAATGGGTTAATTTTGGTTAATTAACCCATTATAAACTGATTTATTTTTCTATAAATCACGTTATTATTAATAATACTAATAAAATAATTTAAATAATACTACTACTAAATAAATCATTTATAAAAATAATAATAAATAAATAATACGAGAAATACGAGTAAATACGAGAATAATAAATAATTATAATAATAGTTAATTTTATTAGTAATGAAATTTATTTGTATTAATAATATTTAGATTAAATAATAAGAATGGATGGAAATTGCGTGCTCCGGCGCAGGGTATAAGTCAGGTTGAGGGGTACGGTACTAAAAAGGAGCCGCTAAAAGAGGGACGGGAGGCGTGGCTAGTGAAGAGGGGCGTCCAACTCGATTTCTGTTCACGCTTCGTCCGCTTAGTTCATCTAAGGCACACAAAACTCCTCCCCATCTGGAAAGGGCGGGTGATCTTCTGTCTGACCATGTGTGATGGTGGCAACACCAAGTTCTGGCTTACCCTTATGTTGTTCCCCGAGCTCAGCAAGGTGTCCGTCATTCTGCTCCCAATCGTGATACCGTCTACTTGTGTCGCTCGGAACTACTTCCTTATTTCTTTTCTTAAATTCGAAGAAAAAAAATCCACAAAAATAGTATCTTACTTCCTTAAACACTTCTAAGTAAGCCAGTGATCTTTTAATTTGTAAAGTTAAAGTTAAGACGCAGTTATACCCAGAAATGACTATGGATACCAGTGTGGTGAACAAAGACACGGGCCATTACAGTAATACGGCTCCGAAACAACCGTTGGCCCCAAAACGGAGCTTCGACATTGCCTTCTTAACGGGCAATCGCGAAGAATCTGCCGTCGAAGCCGGTAATCGTGTCCCCATTTCTGCCTCCAACAACCCTAAGAAATCCAGTAAATCCTTCTGCTGCAGTAATAGCGTGGATCATTCTCCTTCCCCTCATCCTCCATCTCCTCATCGAAGCCATTCGGACAGCGGCAGTGCATTTACCAAAGTAGTGCAGAAATCCGATTTCTCTCGCGCCAGTCCTATTACTGCCAACGATAAACTCGCGGACGACGACTCGGTCGTGTTCCGCACGGCGAGTACCCCGAACCCGTTCTTCATGCCCCCGCACTTAGCGACTTCCTTGTCGCTGCAATTTCTGCAGAACCACTCGGTGGCGGCGGCCAGTAAAGGCTTCGCCATGTCGTTGTTCGGACCGGCGGCCTCGCAATTACTGCAGACGCGACCTTACTCGGCCTTGTTCATGGCTGCGGCTTCCGCCGGCCGAGGTGAGAGCTACTTGTCCCACGGGGGATCAACCTTTGCCAGTAAACCGCGATCCGAACCCGTTTCACAATCCTACCCGGCTATGGCTTCGAGTCCCCTTGACCCACGTCTGGGACCTTGCTTAAGAGGCGGACCGGGCGGAATGACCTTGTTTCCAGGTCAAATGTCCAATCCCCAAGTGCTACCGTCTTCATTGGCTGCGCTGTCCGCCGGTACGGCTCAGAACATGTGTGCCAAATGTAACCTCAGTTTTCGCATGACCTCGGATCTCGTCTACCATATGAGGTCACAGCACCGCCAAGACACCACCAAAGAACGCCAACGGAGGCAGGAAAAGCTGCGATGCTCCGTGTGCGGAGAAAGCTTCCGCGAACGCCACCATTTGACCCGTCACATGACCTCGCACGAAGATAGAGAGGTCAAGGGCAAATGAAGGTTATTTTACTCCATTTTTTTTGCTTTTCTAGTCACTGTGAAAAATTTCTAAAAATTACTTCCTAACCCAACCAGTGCAGTGTTTTATTGTTTCAAAATTATCTGGCAAAAATGTTGGAAATATACGTTGTTAAATCAGTAAAAATCGTTGTTGAATCACTCAAAAATCTTTGTTGGATCAGTCAAAATTCCCGTTGAATCACTAAGAGCACGTTGAACGTTGCAAATCAATAGAAATACGTTGAAAAATAGGAAAAATAAGTCAAAACCATCTTGACCTTTGGATCTCCATAAGCTTTTAACCTTTCAGGTCAGGACTCCACAGCCAGTTAAGTTAGCTGCGACGTTTAACTAGTCGGATGAATCGCTAACGAACCGCGACTTCTTGAACCCGAGTCCTTTACTTGGAAATTATTTCTTCCGGAAAGAAAACGCAGATTTTTTTTTTTAGAAATTGTTGGAGAAGCCCAAGATCTTTGAATCCCAAGATCATTACAGCAATCCAAGAGGCATTTTTATAGATTTATAGCATAAGGGAAGTACATGGAAGGAATCCTTGGACCTCTGCGACAGAAAAGAATAGAGGCGTCAGAAAAATGTCAAAGCTATGGTTGCGGTCCGTTCGGAATATAGTTTTCCAATCTGGGGACCCTCAGTTGTGCGATAAGAAATTGCAAATGCAAGCTTTCGGAGCGGGCGTCTCCATTTCAATGAGCATACGCTCATAAATTCCCCCAATCTGGAAGCCTTTTGGGGGTAAAAGTTGAAGAAAAAAGGAAGAAGATGCGAGGTCGTTTTCTTCGGCCATGATTCATCTCTGCAGTTTCAGAACCACCCTTTCGCTCTATTTTTTCTCTTTAAAAAAAAACTTTTTCACAGCATCGCCGACCCTCCCACATCCCTCTCAATGTGAGATTCCCGCCTAAATGGCTTTGCATAAGTTTGTATAATAAAGACATTTCTATCCGCTTGTGAGACGACCCCTCGCCAAACCTTAAAACTGACTTGACGCAAAGCAAACCACCGCAACCCCCCTTTTGCCTGCACCATATAACTACAAACTTTTGCCACATTGCTCCACCATCTTTTGCATGGGCTGTTTTTCATAAATCTCCTACACACGAGAGGGGTAAAAAATGAAATAAAAAAATAAACGAAAAACCTCAAACCTAACGCCAACACAAGAGCAATAAATCCACAAATGATAACATCAATAGTTATTTTAGTACTTAATCCTCCTTTCCCCTCCCTTATGTATGTCTACTTTCGCTGTTGCGGCAGCGCTTTTAAGCAAAACTCCATTACTAATGCAGTGTGGTATGGACATAAGGGTCTGTGCGTGGTCTTGAAATGCAGCGAAAAGAAATAAAAAGGCGCTTCATCTTTATAAAAAGATTTTTTTTAATACAATGCTTCAGGATTTTAAACGCTTGTTTGGACCTCCTTCGCTTGTTCAATTAGAAAAAAATACCTATTGGTTTATATATAATAATGAACAGAAATTAATTTATAAAACTAATTAGCAGTTTACGAACTAAAATCCTAAAATTGAATACAGTTAAAATATATTTTTTAAATTTAAATTCCCCGTGCTTTTGTTTAAGGTATTCCCTAAGAATACCCTTTTTGGCTTTCTTACGCAAGATTTTCCTGAAATAAACAAACATCAGCGCCATCTAGGAGTGTTTCGCATCATTAAGCTAAGGTATTCGGGAGCCTTAATAAATATATAATATATAGAAATGTAAGAAAATCCTGTACACAATGTACGCCATCTCTGAAAAGACCATATCTTTTATAAAAGCGTGGTCATTCAAAAGGGGCGAGAGGGGTGAGAGAGGAGGATAGGGAAGGGGAAGGGGGGGTTTTCTCTTTCTCTAGGTTCCTTCCGGTCACTCGAGCATCTTGGACCCTTCTTATCACTTAAATGACCCTTACATGATTTCATTACCCTGGTCTCCCGCCTTCTTTTTTAGACCTTGGGTACATAAGTATTACTTCTGAGGGTACCCTTTTGCACTCTCTTGTGTGGTCAGTGGGCTTTCAGCAAGCCAAAAAATTACGCTCAACATCCTCCACAGCTTGTTGTCTTCCTCTTCACTGCAAATTCCGGGCCATTAACCCGGCCTTACGGTTATGAAAAGGACCCTTGGTCATGTCAGACTACATTCTAGCCTTTTGTCTGGGTCAAAACACAAACGGAAAAAATAAAAAAAAAATGCAAGAGAAGTATCTTCTGTAACCTCTTCCTCCCCCTCACTAAAAAGAAGAAAATGTGCCAACACAAGGACCAGCCAAAACTCTCGGACTCTTCCCGAACCATACATATGGATGGAAACATACGAAAGGAGACTTCCCAATTCCCCCATCCACCCCCCAAAAAATCCCAATAATTCTGAATTGATTTCTACTTTCAATTATTTATTGCATTTGGCTTTCTATTTAATCTGCTTAATTTTCCTTTTTATTTTAATTTATTTAATTTTACTTTCTATTTTAAAGGTTAATTTATTTTCGGTTTTAATCTATTTAGAATAGTATTTCTATTTAATACTGATTACATTTTCTATTTTTTAATCTATGAATTTTATGTTTTGTCTGGTCGGAAGAAATGGATTGGGGTCAATCGTATATTGAAATGGGACGCCGAGGTACCATCTGTGGGTTTTACAGTCTCTGGGTTGTGGTCAAGCTAAGATGGATTGAGGATTGAAACCGACGCGAAAAAGTAGTATTGCCGAAGCCTTTTCCCCCCAATAGAGGGTGGTTTTGGGGTGGAACAAGACAAAGATATGTGGTATGTGAGCATCTTAAGACAATAGGAACGAGCTCCAAGAACTCCTCAAGGCAAAAGGGGACTTTCTTTAGGGGAAAGGCACTTATGGATTGGAGTGCCAGGTCAGTTTTGTGTGTGGTTTGGGGAGGGAGCAGAAGTACCAGAACGACCAGAACCGACTGGATGCTGACCGGTCACGTTCCTATATATATATTTCCGACCAGCAAAGTCTTGAAAGGCCCTTATGCTGTCGGATTCTCGCTCTCTCGCACTCTTACAGTCTTCCCCTTCCCGACATTCCTCTTTTGCCGGTACCCAGATTCAAAAAGAGTACCCACGCCCCTCCCATTCATCTTCAATGTCACGCAAAGTATTACCAGATTCAGCATTCCATGTCATTGCATGTAGTTGTATTGTGTTGTATCGTGTTGTATACCAGATTCACCTTGGCAGTTTTACGCACCCCCTTTCACTGCATTTAGTATTGTATTATTTGAATTACATTATGTTGTATTAAATTGTATTATGTTATTTTAAATTATGCTATCTTGTACTGCTGTATTATGTTGTAATATGCTGTATTCTGTTGTATGGCCTAGCGCCTAATTATCGTGATTTTATTTTTGGCTTATTTTTACTTTTGCAAAACTAGTGGCCACGAAAATAGAATCAATCCAATTTTGTCCTCCCCAGCGGCCGCTTAATACAATCAAAGAACGAGGTTCGGGTTTGCGTACGGAATGCATAACTCGCATTCCAGTTTTGGGGTGTGGTACCGGCCAGCAGAGGTTTCCTTGATCTAATTAGGGAGGGGTTGGGTAAACCTCCTTCAATCTCCACTGACCGCTCATAATTGGTTGCTCCGGAAGAATATAAAAGAGTTATCCCACTCGCTTTTATTCCCTCTCTCTCTTCTCTCTCTTTAGCGCATACATCAACACCATAATAGTTGAGCTATGGAAGAGTTAGTTGGACTCGTTGGACACAATCCGTCTCTTTCAAGTCAATCGAGGCGCTATATGCCTCGATTAGCATTCAGCCGTACCCAGTAAAGTCCCTCCATACCTCAATACGTCGGAATACTCACTAATTCCTTCAAATCACTAAACTAGAGCTGCTGAGCTCCCAAAGAGACTCAAAGGACCATTAGTACTAACATCTTGCACCATTTCCAGTGGTACAAATGGATTGCCCCGATTTTGGTCACTTCCTCTCTTCATCGTCTTATTCTTCTCTGATTTTCCTTGTCATATTGACTAAGACGTGCGGACAGCCCCGGAGTTCCCCTTCATATTGTTATACTATACTGTACGTATTTATAAAGGAAAGTGTCAACTTTTGTCGCTCCCAATCCCCCTTTTTCTTCACTTCGCTTACAGAGCTATCTCAACGCAGAAATTATACTGCCGTTGGCCCTATAAGGAAGAATATATCCTTCTGTTGGGATACAGGGAGAATAAAACTTGTGGCAGAAATAAAAGCTATATGGTCCCTTACTCTTATTGGGGTTTCAAAGAGCTCATCAAGAGAAGTGCATTCGTGCGTCGCTGTGTCAATATACAACCTCCAGGACTTGACTCGCTGCATCCTTGCTAGCTTGGGATCTGTTAAAGAAAAATAAAAACAAAAATATGAAAAAAGTAAAAATAATAAATATAAAAGAAACAAGACTAACGCATTGAGCTGGCGACAAGTGGACCTAATAGCCTCAAGTCGAGACGTTTTCAAGCCTCGGAATAATTAAAAGCCTTCCGAATTCCGATAATCAAATTGGTCCAGGTTTACACGCATGTTAGCGCTATAACAAGTAGAGTAGTTAAGATAAAGCCAAAAAACGAGAGGAGAATTTCTCACGTGACAGGAGTCGTAATTGGTGGGGTTCTCTTTAAGGCACAAGATGGATTGAAGACCACTTGGGGACTATATCATTGATTGACTTGATCCCGATTCCGGATTCCCACAAAAGCAGACCTTGACAATGTTAGTTGATCTATCTTTTTTTTTATATATATACATTTCATATAAAGCTATTGTTGCTGAGCCACAGAGAGCAGAGGTTCAAGTCATGGCAAAAAAGGAAATTTGTCATTCGACTTTTAATGCTTTTTCTTTAGATTTCAGTCCTGAGAGTAAATCAAATTACTAGAGAAGAGCTGTGTGGTCGGGAGGGTTTTTGTCGCGGTTTTCGGTTAGCATAAGAGAACCAGCTATTCACACCACACCACACAGAAATATTTCCATACTCCATACTCCATACGAGCAAATAGAATGACACGAGGCAAATACTGAAGGATAAAACACGGATAAAACAGAACGTTTCTTTTCCAAACAACACCCCAGAGCCTTGTTAAGTAATTTGTTGCAGCGCCAGGCTAATGAAATGAAATTATCCTCGGCTCGAAATAAGGCCCAATGAAGCTTCGCCTTTGTAGGCGCATTTAGAAGTTGTGTATCAAGGGGGTGACAATAAAAAGGATATGAAAGTATGTGACTATATGGAATAATCAACGAGATGACCTAAGAATAAGCCTGGTGTTGCTTCCTAAAGCAAATCTGTTTGATTGTTAGTTTTACGCCTATTGAGAAGACGAAAAGTTAAAGGAAAAATCGAACGTTTTTACTTAGTGGCTAGTTTCCGCCGAAATTTCCACAAATTATTCAATATTTTATATAAATTGCTTTACTAGCAATCCATTTATATGCAAGTCTCGTGTAGGATAAGCAGAAAAGTGTGGGATTTAATCCACAAAGGGAAAATAAACGAGGAAATATACCTAAACATCAAAATGGCGAAATCGGACGTTTTCCAGATTTCGCATTCAGCTTATTTCAGTTGAAATGCAAAAAATTGGAAGAAATTTCATGTAGAATATATATTAACATAGTTACCAACTGACTAAGTCAATATAATTCAATAAAAACACGGAATTAAACACAAATTTCATTATTTTGATTAAAATGCGACGAACAAGCTGTTCCTGTGACGCTGACCACGCCTCCGCAGTCCTTAGGACGCTATGGAGATTCGTTTATGGTTTCGGCTATTTTTTCGCCGAAATTTCCACATATTACTCAATATTTCTACAAATTACTTTACTATCAACCAATTCTTATGCAATTATCATAACTGTCATGTAGGAAAAGTATATCCGCGAGGAATTTAATCCACGAAAGGGAAAATAAACGACGAAATATACAAAAACGTCAAAATGGCGAAATCGAACGTTTTTCCAATTCAGCTTTTTTTCGTTGAATTTAAACAGATTTGCTAAAAATGTAATTATAATATATAGCTAACATAGCTACCTACTCGTGAAGTCAACACAACGCAAGAAAAACACGGAATTAGTAACAATTTTCACTATTTTAATTAAAATGCGACGCTCAAGCTGTTCTGTGACCGTGACCGCACCTCCATAGGGACGCTATGGAGATTTGTTTACAGTATCGGCGGTTACCATGGTTTACGCGCCAAACCTTACCCAACATTATTTGAAATAGATAACGAACGTTATGTTAAGGATATTTTGTCCTTACAATATGAAATATACAGGAAATTAACAGCTTGACGATCATGAAGAAATTAAAGGACATTTTATTACTATAGACAGGAAATATACGAAATGTAAAATGTGTTTGACAATAAATGAAATCAAAACCGCCCGGCGTACATTTAATTCAATGAAACGCTTGCCAGGATTCTCCTTTTTTGCTCAATTGAAATCCAATATGGAGATATAGCACCCTGTATATAAAGCGAGAGAGAACGATTCATACGGAGGCTTTGGAGCAAAGTTTCGGTCATCCGTCACGGGGCATCACTAACACTTCCCCATATTTCCTCGCTAACTCCTCGTTAGCATATAAGGGTCGAAAATTTTTGTCAAAAGATCACCCTCTCCCTTTCGCAGCTTATTCTTTGGCCATGGTGTGAATACGTCACACATACAACACACAATATAAATACAGCAAGCATCTCAGTATAATAACGAGACAAGGGAAAAGTCCAAGCGAGTGTGGGTTAACGTGGTTAGTCTGCTCAACATGCAACTTAGTGGAAAACATAGGCCCTCGTCTTCCATCACCAGATTTTAACAGCTTTGACGCTAACGATGAAATTCCCCCCCTCCCTCTCGCTCTTCTGTCTGTTCTTGAAAGATTATTCCGATACTTTGAAACAAAAAAACAATACTCTTACCGTTTTTCTAAAAACCGTGCCAGCAAACCAAGTTGCTCCCAAATGGTTATGCATAATAGAGTATGGAAGCGATGCTAGTTGACGGGGGAGCCCCTTTCACTCCTCGTCGACAAGAAGTTTCCTGGTTCCATCTATTCTAATCACACACTTCTACTTCTTTGCTGCTCCCAATTTTCTTTTTTTTATGGCATCGGACGTGCTAACGATTGTGCAGGCGTTTCCCCGATAATACCTGGAAAACGGTCTAGCTTTCCAGTCTTGTACAATAGGAGCCCTAAGAAAAAGATGCCATTAACTGCAAAGCTCCTTTTTTGGATACAAACGTAAGAACGAGTGAAATAAAAAAATAACTGATAGTGTCGAGGCTTAAGACAAATGTATCTGAACAGACTGACGAGTATACGTCCCTTTTGATGAGGCCAAGACAAACGATGTTCAGGACTTCCATATTCATCATCGTAAAGCCCGCCAAGCAAAAGGCTGCACACACGGAGGAAAAGTAAACGGAAAAGAAGGGGCTACCGTCCCGCCATGCCGCCAAAATCTATGACAAACGACGCTGCAAGTCTTCCTCTTCGATTCGCGGCCACCACGCCATGTCCGTTATTAAGCTTTTAGGCAGGAAAAACTCCCTTCCTTCCCCCACTTTTCTCTTGCGTAACCGGCAGACATAACCCTCTTCCTTCTCGCAAAAGCCAATGATCAACTCATCACTGACACTTGTAATCAATCCACACAGAGCACAGCGGAAGTTGCTGGGGTAAGACCTTCCTGGAGTTAACCTAAACGCATAACAATGCCCTAAAAAAGAAGAAAAAAACACGATGTTAATCAATCACATTAGCCCATTATTATACATGCACGTACATTAACATGATAACTATATATGTATGGCAATGTCAAGTAAAACTAGATGTACGGTACATCAGCCGACAACGTGGACCTAACGGTTACGTTTAGCTTTCGGTAATTTGAAACAGTAAAGTGACCTTTAGCTCCAGTCTTGAGAACGCTAAAGGTAACTGTTAGCTAAAGCGTCGAGGGCGCTAAAGGTAACGGTTAGCCTTAGCAAGGGGGAAGATTCTCATAGACGGGAATCCCGTGGACACTTTTACTTGAACATTAAACCGTACATGGACAACACTGTACCTCACTCTCAATAATTGTCAGCATGAGGCGAAAAGGATGCGAACCAAATCTTAACTTTTGGTTGACGGTTATAGAGAGCGTGACCGAAATGCGCCCCTTTTTGTTTTGCCGCGTCGGGTACACTTTTCAAAACACGAGTACTGCACTGTAGTTTCTTGTTTGGTAAATGGGGTGAGGTTCAAGGGATCAAGCAGGCTTCTGATAAATGTCTTTTGATCCGGTGCCGTAGCTAATTGATACGGTTGTAGCTGCGGTTTTTCTCCCCCCCCCCCTCCCCGTTTTCTTTTCTATTTCTTGTTGTTTTGCTGTATAGCTCCGCAGGCCTGTTTTGGGTACGTGGCTTCTTCCAAACAGTAACATATTCTCAGAACGAAGCGAAACCAATCGACTTTTTGGGTGAAAAGCTGATGACAACCGTAATAGTGCACGGCAAATTTCAAGTCGAAAAGGCATCGGACTCTTTTTAGGGGGGATAATGCGTGGGATATATCCTCTGCCAAGTCCATGACACGTGAAGCGGGAGCTCTTCCATAGCATATGCCATTCATATGCAAAACTTGAAAAGGGATCCATCCCGCAACTAAATCGTTGCGGTCGTTTTTCCTTTCTTTGCTGTATTCTTCTTCTTTCCCCGTCCCCATACGCTTCATTGAATCAGAGGTTGCTGAATTCCATTAAGTTTCTGAGATACATAGAAGTACACAAAAGGATTATATCAAAACAGAATAAATTAACCAAAACCAGTTTTCAATAGAATTAAATAACGTAAAACAGACAAATACTCACAACTGAAAGATGGATTACATTAATGGGCAACGACCAAACATAACTCAACTTTGTTAAAAAGTGGAGCAAGAAATCTTATTTCTAGTTTTGTGTGTTGTACCATCATTAAGCTACTAGAGAAACATAAACATGGCAACAGGCACCGTAGGCCACGCCACGATACCTTGGTGACGTCACGAGCAAAACTAACTTACGAACAGCTCTTCAGATAATTGTAAAAACCAATTTATTGCCCTTTAAATAGAATAAACAGTGCAAATAAAGACAAAATCTGTCAATTGAATGTTATACTTATTTAGCAGGATGTATGTCTGTTTATATAAGCCCACATTCATTCACACAACGCTTCTATACCGTCATAAATTACAACTTTGCTCTTCACTATAAAGACTCGCATCAATAAAACCCATTTATACAACAAAAACAGCTTTTAGCCGCTTTGTTTTCGTGTTTGTGTTTACTGAAAAGGAAGCTGTTTTTGCTTATATTTGGCAACAGACTGTGGAAAGCTCCCGCCTCACCCCTGATGCTCTTTTATTTATTTCCTTCTTAAATATTACTAAAAATGAAAATCTTTAAATTGTATCACACAATCGTTAGCCCAACAACCTACACATCAAACCTTTAGGATGCAATTTAGGGCCTGCATAGTTTTTAAAACAGTCTTCAAACTAATTAAATAAATTAGCAAGGACAGAACGGAAGCTCTCATTAAGCTTCAAGTAAACACTCCTCTCTCTTCTTCGAGTTAAAAGTCCCAAAAGCAAATTTGGGAGCCTTCCACAGTACAGAAATTGTTAAGGCATCTAGTTTTTGGGGGGTGGTGATGGTTATAGTGTAAGGTCCAACTTTCCGAGTAAAAATCCCATGCGCACATTTGAAAAACTTGTAAACGTTATTTTGTGACCACAACAATCAATAGTTTTTCCAGCAAATGCAGTTCAATTGGCTCATATACCCATATATAAGTCCACTTGTCTTTTCTTTCAATAATAGGAGTACTGTAAAATAATAATAATATCACTCTGGGGGTTTGTACACACTAATGTACAGTTATGCTAAATAATCAACTTTTTATTTATTATTTGTGACGCCATCTTTCTTTAAAAGTCTTATGATAAGGCCCTGCAAAGGCCATTTCATTGTTGTCCCATCGGTCCTTTCCGTTTTGTTCAACTTTGGTGTCGGTTTTTCCAGCAGTTTCCTTCCGTAAGACTTTTTTTTCTTACTTTTCCGCACTGAATGTTTGCAACAATATCACAAGGTTCTTCCCCCCAATGTTCAAGGTATTTTTTTTAGTTTTTAAAGCCAAGGCCCAGCTTCACGTTCCAATATAGCAGCGGCGTCCGCACGACCCATCACACGTAAGATGTTCAACAAATCCGTTACGGAATTCGGGTCGCGGTTTCGCGCTTCCCAAAGATCCAAAATATGCTCCGAAGGACTCGTTTTGGTCGCAAAGTAGTTAATATAGCGGTCCACTGCTAAACGTTGTGCTAACATGCGCCAATCATTGCCTCGGGCGTTCGGCGGATCCAAGTATTGACACAACTGCCATCTGACTTGCGGATTTAACCTAAAAATAATAGAAAATTATTAAATAAATTGGAAAATTACCACGAAAATTAGTAAACGGACAAAAAAACTAGAACATTTTAAAGAAATTCCGACAATCGTTTCGTTTCATTGTCATTTTTTGAAAAACATTTATAGATACTTTTTAGATATTTCTTCCAGATATTTTTAGGTATTTATAGAAATTTTTCAGATAATTTTTTTTAGATATTTTAATGCATTTTATTACCGAAAAACTGGAGCTTTGGGGTCCACCATGACCACCGTACTACTCCCAGATCCACTTCCATTACTGCTGACAGTTAAAGACCGTAAAGAGCGAGGTAATCCTGGGCTGGCGGGTACTTTCTGCAAATACACAAAGAGGGAGTTTTAAGATAATCAATAAAGGACGAAAAGTTTTCGTCTCGCCAAGTTTAGTCTTGTTTTTCTTACCGCCACTCGCAAGTCCGTGTGCGTAATACGTAGTAACTGTCGATGAGGCGGGTTTCCGACTTGTTGCGCTGAAATGCGGCACGTAATGGAAGTGACATGGCGATCTTCCCGTTCCAGACTGAACGAGCAATGCAAATCCGTTCGCCGCGAGCTCCAAATGTGGCTAAACGGAATTTCCTGGCATTCCGCGGCGGGTCGCACGTGCCAACCATTACTAACGTCTTCCATGCGTAAAGAGAGCGGCGAACCATTGTCCTGGAACAGCAGCGACTTGGGCTTTTCTAGTAATCTCCCTCCTAATCGCCTCTCCAGTCCCATAACAGCCTACCGTTAAGAAAAAACAAAAACAAATTCGTTTGCTAGTTTTAAAGCTATTTAGTTAAAGAAATTGAGAAAATTAAGAAAGCAAAAATAGTATACATTACTATAAAATTACTAGAAATTACTAAAAAATTACTACAAAATACCATAAATTACTAAAAAAAAATATGATAAAATTAATATAAATTACTATTAAAATTACTATAAAATACTAAAAATTAAGAAGGCTAAAATAGTTTACGTCTAAAGCTGCTACGGTATCATCCAAGGCGTATAAACGGATCGAAAACTCCAACGCCTGAGTCAAAGGTGGCGCGAACGCCGCCAAGCGGAGCGCTTTGGTAGCTTTTCCCGTAGGCATGGATTCCCCCACCAAGGCGAACTGGGTTAAACTGTCTGCCACTAGATGGCATGCGTGTGCGTCTAATTGCACAAAAACCGGCGTATTTATCGTTTCTTCTCCCAACGTTACCAATTTCTAATTTAAAAACAACAAAAATTAGCCAAATTGTCAATAATTCCTTCTCTTTCTAACACAACGTGAATGAAAAGTATCGAAAAAATCGAGTAATCAAAAATACCGAAAATATCGAACAAATCGATTATCGAAAAATGTCTATCGAAAATATTGAAAATTTATTGAATTAAAGAACCGAATTTAAGAATTGACGAAGAACGGAACAACTGAAGAAGTTTTTATAAGAAAATGTCTGTTTTGCTTACCTCCCAGACGGGCGGATCATCTGGCGCAGTATCACTGTGATACACCGAAATGTTCCAGTTTCCATATTTCATGCTCATACACTGTTGGAAGCTGACAATGACCGGCTTTTTGAATGCCAAGCCCGGCGGTCCGCAGAGCACTACTGGCCCCAGCAACGTTTGTTTATCTGTTTTAATTAGAGAAAAAAATTAAAATAAATAAGCTGTCATTTTTTTCTTTTCTTTATGTATGTGTTTATTTATCTTGTAAACTAACCATTGAGTTTGGGTCGATACCGATCGTCACGCAAGACTCCCAAATAAATTTCCTCGGTTTGACCCGGCTTGAGGGCTCCTTCAGGCACCGTGAGGGTTAATCCAACATCCGGCAGGGCTAATCTGGCGCCTGCATGGGTGACGCTAGCCCAGGTAACGCATGTTGGTTCCGCAATAAGCCCGTTCATTAAAGGCGGGCGCATACTCGACGGCGAAGGGAGCGTTTCGGTATCAAAGTTAGAACTCCGCGCTGTTTTTAAAGTGAAAATTTTGGGGAAAAACGAAAGAGAGAAGAAAATACTTTCATCACAAACGATTTCGCAATAATTTCTCTTTTTTTAAATATATTTTTAAAAAAGAACGCAAAGTATTTGTATTAACAATATACAATCAGGCAGCATGATATTCCATATTCAGTGTGGAGATTAAAAAATTGCTGGAGTAGCTGAACTTTTTTTAAACTTTTTTAAACTTTCTTCACCGAAAGAGGGACTATTCTCGGAAAGACCGTGACAATGCAAGCCTTTGTCATTTCTGGGGAGCTTCTTCTCTTATCTTTTTCTTAGTATTTTTTTTTTTTTTAAAGTGGGGTGTTAATAAAATCTGAACTTACAAGATGACAAAGTGCTGCTCAAACTATGCTCTGACTCGGAATTCAAGGGCGGTTTGTCTGTGCCCGAGCCGGAAGACGTCGAAGGCTGCGAACGCGGACTTAACGGTGCGGAATCGGTGTAACTGCCTCCCGTGGCGGGGGTGGGCGAATTGGAAGACGGAGGCGTCGTTACCAAATGCGGGACGTCGTAATGATGCTCGCTAACGGGGGTCAAAGCGCCGCCACTCATTTTCCCCGACATGGAAGTAGGCTCCGAGTACGTGTACTCGCAGTACAAGGCCGGAGTGGGCGGAGCTGAGCCCATTAGCGCCACATTTTGCGTCAAATCCGGCTGAATCCCCAAACTTTTCTTCTCCTGATCTGGGTAATAACCCGAAGCATATTCTGCAATTAAAAAAATGACATAATTATTTAATTACATTGAACGAAATGCGTAATATTATTCACCTTCCATTAGAAAATTACGCAATAGTAATTGTACTTAATTAATTTACTTAACTCCTTTAATTAATACTAACATTAATTAATTCCACTATTTATTTAATTTACATGTATTCCTTTTATTTAATCAACTCTTTTAATTAATAAAAAAATTAATTTAATTTCACTATTTATATAATTTACATTTATTTTATTGATTTATTGCTTATTTATTATTAATATTAATTTATTTAATAATATGTGTTATATATTTACACTACTTATGAAATTTATTTAGTTTAGTATTAAAATAAGAGAACGAAAATTTGATACGAATTTTTCCAGAAAAGCAATAAATATATTAAAAACTTTATTGATTAGTGGTTTTGGTTTGGTTTTCACATATGGCACTGATTTCATTTTCCCCTTACAGGAGCAGCCTCATTACTAGCGCTGTTAAGCAGCTTTTGCCGTGGCATTCCAATCCAGTGCAGTTTTAAAAGGACTTCCAAGCTCGTATTACAATCCCCCATATGTGGCGCATCACGGCAAGAAGGCGTCTTCCGTTCAAAAAGCGGCTTAAAAGTCAAAACTTGCCAGTTGGGAGGGGAAACGATTTCATAAAAGCTTTTGCGACAGGAATTTGTCCCGAAAAATATTAATTTATCGTGTGGTGAAGATCTGGCAGACGAGCATCGCTTAAGATCCCAATCTTTTATTCTCTTGTTTGTCTTTTTCTGTTCAAATACAGTAGTTTAATTTCTCGCTCAACTTTGGACTTCCTGTCTGAATGCTTTTAAAAGCTGCAAATGATCTAGACCGGGGGGCTGTTTGGCTGGCGCCAAGTTCATTAACGGCTCGGAGACAAGCCACGGCACTGTTTTCTTTCTTTTCCCTCTAATCTACAGACATTTCCCACCCAACATCACCCCCAACCACAACAATTTGCCTCCGCTACAAGCCAAGCCATTAAAAACCACTCCAAAGATTCTTCCGTTTCCCTCCCTTTGTTTAGCTTTTCAACGGGTAATAGGTTTTCAAACATACCGAAACTAACTTTGTATTTAGAAAATACTGCAGAAAATCTAGTTTCCAACGACACTTTCCTTTCCTCCGTGCGACGAATAGTAACGAAGCTAACAGAGATAGAACGGGAGCTTCCGTAAGCCGTGTTGCGCCGCGACACGTCCATGACGTCACGGTCACGACCCCCAACTTTAAAAGTTCAGAACATGCGAACGACTGCTCCCAGAAAACCGAAACAAAATGCACCCTTCTTAGAAACGCTTCGATTATAATCGCGTAATGAGAGTTTTGGTGGCTGTGGTTTTTGTTGCCCTTTAATAACCATTGTTTGTCTAGGGTAAACAAGCCCATTAATTAAATCTTTTAAAAAGGGGAACACGAAAAAGAAGTATATAAACTAAACTATCTGAAACAGCTCCAAAGTTATGATCCTTAACAAAAGTACCCGGTGTTTTGCCTTTTATACCTCCCGTGTAACGAGTTATTATACCTCCATCGACGTCTAATTGGCTTCTTTGGCCAACTGCCGATACCTTTACATTTGGCTGGCCGTCAGGGAGATAAATAAAAAATAGCCTGAGTTGCGACGCAATTAAGAGCGTGGTGCTTCAATCAAGCTTCTACTCTTCGGTGTGCTATTTATTTCTTTTTTTAACTCTCTATTTGGCTCGCCGGGACGAGAAGCAGAACAGCAGCCAACCCAGCAACTTGATTAAAAACCTAGAAAAAACTCACTCTCTATCTATCCCGAAGGTCCGAAAAGAGCGGGTTGCGTTCCCAATGAAGCTGCAAAAGCTTATACAAGGATAATAGAAAACTAAAACACATTACATCTTCTCAGACCCCCAAAAGCTTATATAACACAAGGGCGTCTGTCTTCGTTTAACTCGGCTCCCAAAGTCTTCCGCTTACCCTGCCTCCTTTCCCCCCTTGACGGCTGTTTATCTATGTATTTAAGAAAGCCGGCTCTACCTCTTCCTTTGCCCTTAAATCCCCTCACCACAACAATGAAAATGACATGGCCATGAAAAGCTTAGACAATTCGCCCTATAACTCGCCAACAATGAACATTTTACGGCAGTGAACCACTTCCTAAAGCCAAGCACGGCTCCGATAGGCGCCCTAAGGCAGCTGCGCCGAAGCCATGCGCGTTCATATACACCCATGTAAAACACGCAACGCCATCTAGCGCTAGTTTGAATGATAACAATCTAATACGCTTAAAATAAAATACAAATATGGAAAATAACAATAAATAAAATAAAGATAAAACGCTTAAACTAGACCTAAAAAATCTGCAAAAATCACTGCATTCTTAAGCTTAAAAGTGCCATTTTATGCAGGAAGTCTTATTGGAAGGAAGGGGGGACTCTTTGGACCAAGAGACATATGGAAACACCTGTCATATTTCCTCTAATGAATCCTTAGTTCTCCCAAAAAGGCCTGATTGGGATCACACTTGGAAGACAGACCAACATCCTTAAAAGCCCTTTGCCTGCAGAATTGTGGAGCGGAAAAGGAGCCGGGGGACACAGACCTATATTTTTCGCTTGGAAATATTCGAAGGCGATAAAAACTTTGATAGGAATCAGTTGGGATGACGCCCTTACAAGACCTCTAGGCTCTTTTAAGCGCATTCTATATTTTATATATTCTCTATGGAACCTAACAACCGTAAGGCACACACACAAGTCATATGTAACATTCTTTCACACCTTTGGAGAGCGACTTTTCATCATCTTTGAAAGAACGAAGAGGGCAAGAAGGGGCCAGGGGGGTTTGCCAAAAGTTCCGAGAACGTGTGACAGCTAAAAGCGAAGAATTTCTTCCGGCACAGAGGCGTGAGTTCTGTCTGGAAGAAGTGTGGTGTTGGAAAAGACTTTGAGATCTCTGCTGAGTAAGAAAAAGATGCTTATCTTTCCCAACCACAGTCACCTGTCATTTCGCTGTCACCAACGTAAGAATTCTTAACGTCTCATACGTCCAGTTTTATTCTTTTTTTCTTTGCTTCTCCCTTCCCAACTGCGCTCGGCTCCTCATCCCCCAAAACCAAAATAACGCAACAAGAGGTGCGAATGTGTCACGAGACCTGACCTGTACTCATTAGTATGCGTGGCAAAATAAAAAATGTCCCATGTGGCCTTCTAAACTGTCTCCCCAAGCTATCAGATTGGGAGCCCACACTCACCAACCCCTTAAAAAATAAGTTTATATTTTAAAAAAAGAAACGGGAGGGAAAAGAAAAAGAAATAAATGCTCTTGGGAGGTTAATTAGGAGAAGATATACAAAAAAAGCCAGTAAGGTTTAAAAGAAAAAACTAGACCGAGACCTCCCACCCAGACAAATGATTCACCGACTTGAACACAAACACGAACAGGAACAACGCAGGCTAGCCACCTGTGTTTGTAAGTAAAACTTGATTCGGGCCAATGATTCACGCAGAAAATGAACCTTTGGGGGCAATTTAAACGCCTTGTTTGAATTTAAAAGGAAAATATTGATAACGAAGTGAGGGAAATGTTGGCTTACCGGCGGCGCCGACTGGGAACATGGGCGAATGTTGACCTTTCCGCCGCACAGTACGCAGCCAAATCACTCCCATGATAGCGAGCAGCAATATGACCACAATGGCGATCGGTAAGCCGACGTACAAGGCCATATCATGGTCTCCATGGCCCGTCGCTGAAAATAGACCAATACAAAACGATTAAAATCGAACTAGTCAATTTGAAACATTTAATACAATCTGTTCATAAAATCAAATCTAAATAAAATTACATTTAATTAACGCAAATCTCTCCAAAAATTACAATCTAAGCCAAATAAGATGTTAAAAAAACTTGAAAAAATTAGAAAACTTAAAAAGTTAAAGAAATTAATGTTAGAAGAAATTAAAGCAAGTCTCTCCGAAAATTAAAATCTAAGCAAAATGAGCTTTAAAACACTGGAAAAAATTAGAAAAATTAAAAGAATAACCTAAAAAATTAAAAAGACCAAAAATTAATTTTAGAAGACATTACATCCATGCGAGATTAATCCAAAAAATTTAAATCTAATAAGATCACGTTTAGGTAATACAAAATCTCTCCACAAATGAAAAGCTAAGGAAAATAAGGTTTAAAATTTTTAAAAAATAAAAAAAAAGTATTAAAAAAATTCTTTTTTTTAAGGAACGATTTGATCACGATCACGTGCCCAGCATGTTGTAAATAGGCGCGCACTGGGGAGTACAAACTTTCGAGCATTCAAGA
Organism: Lepidurus apus apus; assembly: GCA_022832285.1. Classification (NCBI taxonomy): domain Eukaryota; kingdom Metazoa; phylum Arthropoda; class Branchiopoda; order Notostraca; family Triopsidae; genus Lepidurus; species Lepidurus apus. The sequence continues at coordinate 43,971 of JAGJRO010000078.1, forward strand.
AGTTGGGCTGAGCGTTCCGAAAACCCTTTTCTATACCGCTTATCAGACGATTTTTCTTACAAACTTTATAGCTTGTACTGTACCATCAGACAAAATTAAGCTTTCATTTTATGGCGCTGAATACAGTTCGTTATGAAACTTTGACTCTTCCTCCACTGATCCTACACCTTGTCCTATACTCCTCCCCGAGCCCTTCATACATACATTATACGGGGCCAGTATTGCTCATTATGGTTGCTTGGCCAACGTCACGTCTTTCCTATATCTTCACAGAGGACCCAACAGGAAGCTGTTCAAAAAGTCATAATTTTTTTTTCTCTCTTTACTAATAATACACAAAAGATTCCACTTTGGGGCCAAGCGAGAGAGCACGAGACTATATATAAATAAATATATAAAAACGGAAAAAAAGGAAGAGCCAAAGCGTCTTTGTTATCTCAGTTTTGTCTGCCATAGACTCAAACCGTAACCAAGGCAAAAGCCCCAAAAGGACTTTGGATCGCCTGCTGAGCGTTAGCTTCCACAGATTCCTCGCCTTTATTTTTAATAATACAAATGATCCAAAGTTCTCTCACCTTCCCAAGGACCATCCCCCCAAAACCCGGAAATTGTTTTTTTTACTGCTTTTTATTATATTATTTATATTTTTAAGAAGAATAACTGAAATTAATTCATCGGAATATTTGTCAAATTCCCATGATTTCACTGTTGCCAAGAATGAATTCAAGTCCTACCTAGCTCGCAACGAGAAAATTTCACTGTTGCCCAATAATGAATGTTCCCGTCCAGTAAGCTAGCCTGCAGTCCCAAGCCGGCGTTGTAATTCGTTCGCCGTCCTCGCTAACCGCTAGTCGGTCGTTGCTAAGCTCGCAAAATCGCAGTACTGTACTGTACCAATCGCACAACGAAATTGAAATATAGTCTTGATTTCGATTAAGAACCTCAGTGATTCCTTTTCTAGAGATTCGCCTTTACCCCCGAATTGGGCTGTCCATAAGGCAAGCCGTAAGGTACACTTAATTATTGTTTTGATAGTTAAATTGATTACAGATTTTTTAATAAATGCTTTATGGTTATAAGGCTATTTCGTCTATTTGATTGGGGGCGTAAGATCGTACGCTCGCACTAATGCGGAACGATAATGATGTGCTATAAACAATAAATTTAAAAAAAAGGAACGGAGGAAGATTACTCAGAAATGCTCCTATGTATTGCCCTCTGTAATCGACAAGCCTACTTGGCGGTTGCACCTGCACACCGCATTCCAAACATGAACGTCATATGTGGAAAACGCAGACTATATGAATCCTATCCTTAAAAAACAGTCCTCTCCCTCCTCCTCCAGTAAAAGAAAGAAAAAAAAGAAAAAACTCGCCAAAGTTACCCAGAAGGATTGGCGCCAGTACCTAAAAAAACCGGTTGAGGTTTTCCCGAAGTTGAGTCACTTTTGCACACTCATCAACCCACCAAACCCCTGCAAATTACTTTATTAATTACATTAGTTGTTCTGATGACTTTCGAACGCCTTTTATCAGATTTTCTAATGTAATGTTAGAAATATAATTTAATAAATCATTTAATATTTATGACAAGTATTAAAAGATCAATACTTTCAGTTTTTAATAAGGAATCATTTCAACGATGAAGTGAATTAGCGTTAACTGTGTTTGTAACTTTTATGTTATCTTTAACATTTTCCCTAGTTTTATCAATTATGTATTAGCGTAAAGGGTACCAGGTACCAGCGAATTTTCTGCCATGAAACGCTTTTTTAATTTGAGCGGAAAGAGAGACAAAAAGGGTGTCAAGTCGATTTTCTCCCCCGGTTGATAACTAATGGGGGGTACGTGGATGTCACAAACAAATGTGCTTGTCTCTAGTTGAAAAGGGGACGAAAGTGAAGCCCCTTCCCCCGCAAACCCATGTACCCTCCCTGGCTCGTGTATTGTTGGCACAAAGTGTCGTGCGGGAGCCTGAACGTGAGCCAGGACACATTAAACAGTTACAAGTTTGATGTATGGGTGTATATCTCCCTCTTTCTCTCTCTTGAGAATTTTTTTTTAAAGATAGTGATAGAAATATGTCACTTTTTTATTTTTATTTTTTTTTTGCTGGGTAAAGATGACAAGCGGATGATGACGACAGACATGGAAGACATGCAAGAAGTCTTGTCAGAGGGCTAAAAATGCCCGGAAAATAAGGGAGGGTGGAAGTCAGTGATGCGTATGCCACTTATCGCCGACTTCCGCGGAAGCCATCCGCATAGCTGGGATGTATGTATATCTGTATACAGTCCCCGATGTCTTGCTTTTCGGCTAAAGCGAAAAGGAAAAAGACGATCGATGGGATGAATCACAGCCAAGCCCTGAAACGAAGAACTATACGGCGACTTCTCAAATGGCACCCCATTTGCTTCTTAAGGGAAGAGGGGTAGCTCTTTTGCGGAAGAGACGTCTCGATGCATCTTTTCAGGCATTCATCTTGGCAATACTGTACGGTAGTGCACAGACAGTAGAGTATAGTCGAGTGCTGAAGGATTAGCTAAGGCTGCGAAGGAGCAATCCAAACTTTGGTCCGGCTTTTGCCATACTTTATTTGGTTTGGTTCAAGGATTCAAGATAGTCTTTTAGAAGAGCTGTTGGGACTGTGGGGAAGATTTCGGGGGAATTTTTCTTCGTAACATTCAGTTACTGAAATCCGTTAAGGAAAGAGGGGGGGAAGGATGCATTGTTGCACCATAGCGACCTCATTCGGTGAATTGTTGTCGGAGAAACAACGTTGAAGCGAATTTGAGAAGCGTTTTCAAGCACTTTGATACTTTGTGTCAAAGAAGTAGCATCAGTTTTTTATTTTTTTAAAGAGGGGAGAGCAATTCGATAGCCAGTTGGGTGAATAGTCAATAGTTAACTGAGTAGTTGACTTTACAACGCTATTTTGGGACGGAGGGAATTTAAGAGGAAGTATGACTTGCGTAATCTTTTTTGGGCTCAATAATTTAATAATTTTTTAAAATAATAAATACTTTGTTAAAATAATTTGTTATTCTGATAAACGGCGTTCGAAAGTCATCAGGACAACTAATATAATTAATAGAATTATAACTAAACTAATAAAAAAAATTTAAATTTCAAAGTATTGATCATTTAATATTTTAACCAAAGGTACCTTTGTTCGCAAATATTAAATGATTTAGACTATTAAATGACCATGTTTAAATAAATATTTCTAACAATACATGACAAAATCTGACAAATGGTGTTCGAAAGTCATCAGAACAGCGAACATAATTAATGAATAGCCATAAATAATCTAATGGAACTACTAAATGACAGCAAAGAAATTAACTCACAACTAAGGCTCCCGTATACCTTAGCGTAATTGACGCGAAAACTGCCATAGATGGCGCTGATGTTTGTTATGATATAGTAAATATTGACCAAGAGACTTTGCAGTGGATAGTTGCGTACGGATTAGGGCCGAATTCATTACTTAGGAAGTTTATATCGAGGGAAAACTAAAAAAAAGGTCCCCGGAAAACCCTTAACTTCTGCCCTTTACAACGGAGCAAATCTCTCGGATGTGTGCCAAATGACCGATTCGCTGGATTGCCTCGCTTCGGGCTTCGAACATCGTACCAGAGTGTCCATTGCGGGCAACCTTCCGTGGCAGTTTTGGTCACCGACACACTACACTAGCCATATTTTCTCTCTCTCGTTTAAGATCGTCGTACTGTACGTATATCCCTTTCCCTGCCAACGTCGATAACTTGGCTTTTAAGGTTGCGTCTCTGGGCCCAGAAGAAAAAGGGTTATAAAAGGCAACCCACAATGTTCTTGTATCGACGTTTCTTCCCCCNCCCCCCCCCCCGCGTGTACTCGCTATACGAGGCCTCTACGATGCGGTACATTACCGGGGTAACGTCCGTTTTTGGGGCAGCGCCAAAAAGACCTGTTCGTTGAACCGCAGCTCCTGTTCTTCTTCTTTCTTCGTTCGTCATCTTCTTCTTCGCTTCTTGCCTTGCTTCAAAAGGCATGCCAAAAATGTGTTTTTCTCCTCCGAAAAGGATAAGCTTCTACTTTCTACCCCGTTCCCAGTGCAGTTTGCATGAATCTTTTCACGAATCTTCACGAGGGAGTTTCCAAGCCCAAAACAGGGCAGGAACCATTCAAGACGTTAAAAGTGCACGAGCTAAAGTTGAAATACAGCTCGCGGACGCCAGTTTCAGCCCTTTTTCTTCCGTTAAACAGTTTTTAAGAACCGTGGCCCAGATTTCTTCATGTTTTTCTCCTGGCTCCGGTCTCTCTTGCTCTCCGGTATATCTGATTTATCTCTCCCAAACGCGGAAGATGGTCCCTTGATACCACTGTTGTTCCAGGGGACCGTCTTGGATACACGCTATTCCACTTACAAGCCCAATAGGTATTGTTCAATCATGAATCACGCTCCGGAATGAAGATTCCGGATACAGAAAATCACTCTAGCCATTAGCAAGTCTTCATCTTTTCTAAATTATAAATTTTCCAGTTTTCTTATGGCTGGAGCACGTTCAATTTCACTGTTGTAGCCCCACGGATCTCCCCAGCAACAACGAACATGCTCATCATTACTGAGCAACAATGAAAATTTACTGCGGTGAACCACGGCTCCAATAGATGCGAAGACCCCCCTCTTTGCATCAAAGGTTAGCTGTCTATGCCATGATAGCACAGGGAATGCGGAACACTCAGATAAAAAGCCCACACGATTTGTCGGCAAAGTGTCTGGTCAGTAAAGTAGCTAACATCAAGAGAAAGGGACTTTAACTTTCCTTATATCTATCTTATGTCAGGGTGGTAATCGTGTTGTGTTGAAATCCGGGCGGAGTCTTGCAATCTACATTACTGAAAGAGCGTACGCATTTTGTTTCAAGTTTCTACGACTAGCCGATCGTGAGTTATGGTCGGTTAAACTTTGGGGCGTGACGTCACGGACGTGTCGCGGCGCGGCGTTGTGCTGGCTCAAAACTTCTGTCTTCCATAGCTTAGTAACTACTTGGCGCAAGGCGGAGAGCAAAATATCCCCGGAAAGTAGATTTTTAACGCTATTTTTCTAAATACACCGTTGTTCATCAAGAAAGTTGGGCTCGTCTTAAGTTTAAGTCGAAGGTGCAAAACGAACGCGGCTCGAGAGCTCCCAACACTTCAATTTCATGCGCTGTCATACAAGCGTCTTTCCAAAGCCCAACGGTGTCTTCTAGCGGCAATGAAAACGTACGACAACATTCCCCTTTACTGAGCAACAATGAAAATTTACTGTAGTGACTCCAGGCTTGGCTCGAATAGCTAAGGTCCTAAACGGCACCAAAAAGTCGAGTTTCATTGTTGGCGTAGTGGTCCATTCCCAATCGTTGTGGCCTCCCACCGCAACAATGAAAATGACTCTCAATCAATCAGAAAAGCGCTTCGCTAGCAAATAAGCAAAGCGCTCCTCTTCTTCGTTAACCATGAGGGATGAGCAGCTGACAAACAAAAGGAACAGTTCCGGCTCAACATCCACTGTAACGAGTCGATTCAATCTGACGCTAATGCTCTTCTACAGAGACTACAGCCAAAGTACGGCGGGCCGAGCTAACCCCAGCATCTAAAAATCGAATTGCCGAAGAAACTAACTGTGCACTGTGCGGGTTAATCATATTACGCATGACGGAGAATGATGATCTCTCTCTCTTCGGCCTCCTTCTGTTTCAGACCCCTTCCGTTTGGGCTTTACATGGGAGAGAAGCCTAAGAAAATGCTAAGAAAAAAACCTTCATCCTTTTTGCCAAAAAGCTTTGAGCTCTTTAACGCCATGTTAAACTTAACGCGATGACAAGTTGCGGCACACGAGCTGTTAAGCCGACAAGATAAAGCCATCATTTCTTCTCCGCTCTTCCTTGTGTCTTGTCTTCTTCTTCCAACACAACACAAGCCGAAAGTCGAACGCTGTTTTCCCTCCGCGGGTCTTAAAAACAACACAGCCAAGAGTCAGAGTTACGGAACCATAACTTGCGCAAGAGAGAGAGAGACAAATATAAAAATCTTTAGACAAATGTTTAGCCATGCCTGGGCTCTTAAAGGAGTTTGTTAAGAGCCAGTCAAGAGTAAATCATCGCCCGAAGAGCGAAACGTTCTGAAGCAAATCCTTATTTCTGCAAGACTGCCACGCTAAGTAACTTCGAAAGCCAGCCAGCGTCACTTCCTTTTTCGCGAAGCTTTGCCCGTTCAAAGACATTAAATGAGTCGTAAACCCCCGAAATATTAATTGATTTTTTCCCTAAACAACTGACCACGCTGTGGAAGGAAGAAAAATTTTCTCATTTTCTCAGACGCTTTTCAAGTTGTAAAAAACTGAAGGTTACAAAGCCTTAACTCAAAAAGGAATTTATTTGGCCCAGGCACTTAAACGCGTAACAACATTACTCAGTGGGGTTGATGCATATGGATGAACCTTTTCTACAAACCAAATCGTTATAGCCTACACACACTACACACATACAGATGCAGTATGTAAAGGCCCCTTTTTCTCCTCCCACACGCCGACTTCGAGAAATATACGAAGAAAACGCGGAACCGCCTACACCGAGCTAAGGTATACGGGAGCCTTCAAATCACAGTACGCATAGACGGTCAAATCAGATAAACTAAAAATGGCCCACCCAAAAAATAAATAATAAGTTGAGGTTGGATGGACAACGGCAAGTTTAGATCGTTCTAAGAAGGACACACTTTACGGCAATTTTTTAGGAGCAGCCGTTCCGGAGTTACGGGCGCTTAAACCTGTTGACGACGTCACGGACGTGTCGCGGCGTGGCTTAGGGAGCTCCCGCGATGAAACTTCTATCTTCAGTAACTTCGTAAGTACGTCGCGCACAACGGAAAGTAAAACATCAATGGAAAGGGGATTTTCTACCCTATTTTCTAGGACAAAATTTACTTAGCGTTTGCTCTTTGGTGGCCCTTCCAATACATACAGATACGGTATGTGAAGGCCCCTTTTTCTCCTCCCACACAGACTTCGGAAATACACTGGACTACATGCTTTTAAGGATGGGAAACATGGATTATTGTGCCGATCCAAGCCAGAATTACTGTACTGAAAAGGAGGGGGAAGAGGAGGAGGAGGACGGACTATCTTCATAAAAGCTTTATACAAATGTCCTTATCGCACCCTCAGCCTTTTCCCTCGTCCGCAAGTCCCAGGAACAGCTTTCTGACTCCAATTTTATATAGACAGATGCAGTTATTCAAATGGAAGACGTTTGGCAAGTGTCGAGTTCCCCGAACGGCTCGAAACCTTCGTTCAAACTTGGAGTCAGGGAAGGGGAAATCTCGCTCAATGACTCGTAAAAGACCGTTAGTACGACGGTACTATACTACTACCCCCTTACGACCTTACACTGTATGCATCAGCATCCGTAACGAGATGCTATTCAGCGCGTTGTAAACGCCCCATAACTTGGCTAGAGCAAATTCACTTACCTTCTTCAGAAACCTCGGATCCATCCACTCCAGCAGCGACTGCATCGCGTCCACCTACGACAACAGACATTAAGAAGACTCATTCAACGCAATGAGTCACAATCTCCCCCAAATCGCTTCTGCTACCCTACTACCCTTTCTTTCATACATTTCCTCGCTTAAATCTTCAAAAATCTCCTCTCGCGTACTTTAGCTTATCGACGCGAAACAGCCACAGATGGCGCTCATGTTTGTTACTGTTTGGCGACAACCTTGCGTAAGAAAGGAGCCGAATAACCGCCTTTGTACATTTTATTGCCATTTTTTAGGAGCAGCCGTTCAGGAGTTATGGGCACTTAAACCTGGTACGACGTCACGGACGTGTCGCGGCGTAGCTTAGGGAGAAGCTCCTGCGGTGAAACTTCTATCTTCCGTAGCTTCCTTAGTATGCCGCGCACGATGGGAAGTAAAACATCAATGGAAAGGAGATTTTCTACTCTATTTTCTACGACGAACTATAATTAACGTTTTCTTTTTTGGTGGCCCTTCTAACACTTCTAATACTGTCTAGAAAGTTAACATGGAAGACTCATTCCAAGATATTTTCTCACAACCTTTGCCCTCCATTACCTACACTAAATAGGGAAAATTTCAATTTTTGGGTACGGCTCCTGTTTAAAACCCTGTCAAAAAAGTAAGGTTCCCAGAGCAGATAAAGAGAAGATAGGGGGTATTAAAAATTTTGTTTTCTCAGCCGAAAAAATAATCAACCGCAACTTCCTTTTACCCAAAATTCCGAAAGACCTCCATAAAAATAATAAGCTATTATTTGGTCCATGAAGAAAAATCCCTCTAATGATATACCTCTGCACATGCCTCCGGTACAATTATTGGCCATGAGGTCACGTCCCGAGCAGTATTTGCCCCCGTTGGATGGAGGCGGACTGGTACACGTTCTTCGGCGATGATGTTTGCAATCCGGTCCGCATGCGGACCACGCAGACCAGTTGGACCACTTCCCATCCACAGCTAAAATAACCGACACAAGAATTAGCATACGATTAATCACGTTTTACCGAAACATAAATACATTTGGCCCCTTCATAAATATTCCTTATAAGAACAAGCCAATACATGCTTAAATACAAAAAAACAAATTACAAAAATAAACCAAAAATCCCAAAACAAAAATTACAAAAATAAAAAACAAATTACAAAATCCTAACAAAAAAATCCCAAAAAATCCCAAACTAAAAAACTAAAAAGCTACTCTTTTTGCCATTTTAAGTTATTCATTTTTACCCTCATTGTTAGCGTTGGCGTCATAGACAAATCCGCCTTGTGGTTTGTTAGAAAGCATATACGGGGAACGATCGGGACGAGTTAAGAGAATTGCACATGTTAATTTTAAATATGCCTTTTCCTTTGCTATTTTTTTTTTACCAGGACAAACAGTAGTGCAATCGTTTTTTTGGATCCCACTGCCAACACAAGTTTTGCCACCGTTTAATGGCGCCGGATTGGAACATAGACGGGTCCTCTTTTGCGAACCTCGGCCACATGTTGGCGAGCTACAATCGGACCATGCCGACCACACTGACCATCCTCCGTTTACTGCTCAGAAGAAAATAAAACGCAAAAAAAAACGAAAAATGAACAAATAAATAAAAACTTGTAATTAGCCGTCGTTCTCTTTTGTGGGGCTCAGTGCTCGCTAGCTCGTCAACTTTCTTAAAAAGACAAACAAAAACCATGGAGTTGGATACTTATATAGGTATGTTCTCATTGGGGCGTTGTCTCGTAAAAAAAAGCCAAGACTTGAAAAACCTTTTCTTTGCCAACCCGATTTTTCCTTACAACAAAAAAGATACCCCCGAGGACTTGCTAACCTTTTTAAAAAATAAATAAAAAATACCCCAACATAACTAATACAAGCTTAAGCTAAAAACAATCTTTAAACTCCCGAAAATTAAATAACTAAATAAAAGAAAATTAAATGAGAATAAATGCCACACAAAAATAAACAAAAAAAAGAAAAGAAATCAAACAGAATTTAAATAAATACAAGGGAAAATAACACGAAATTAATAAGCTCGAGTTTTAAGGAGATGCAGGCTGTAATTACTTTAATTGCGAATACTTCTTAATTTTTTCTTAATTTTTTTACGAGACCAAACCAAACGGGTTAAAAGAGGTGGACTGATAGTTAAGTATGATTAGAAAAAAGCTTTTCTAATGCAAATATATAACACTTCTTCTCTTTGGCTTTTTTTTTTTGGGGGGGGGGCGCTGCATATACAAATTTCTAGATTTGCAATGCAAACGAACTAATCCATTGGTTCAAGAAAAATTTTCCCGCCATAAACTACCAGTTAAGATCTCAAAGAGTTTTTTCCACTGTATTTAATTTATATTAATTTATTTCCTATTTTCTTATTTTGGTTGGCACTCATTTTTTTAAATTTATCTTTTTGCTTATTTGAAGAGCGAGAATTATGCAAGTGGCTAAAGAGGCTTCGCTCGGGCGAGCGGAACATATTTGGAATTTCCCATTTAGGACTTTGCCAAAGCGCAAAATTCCAATGGGTGACGTTCGCGTTCCTGATGCATATTTTTTTTTATAGTCTGGCAACAACTCAATTTCTAATTAGACAGCATTTCACCATGAGATCACCGATACACCTGCTCGGATGGATTTATGACCTCCTCGCTTTTGTTCATGACCTCATGCACATGGCAGACTCGCTTAAAACCATCTTAAAATGGACTGGCAATTTGTCAATACAAGGTACAAGGTAACCCCACTTCGGACTGCTGTGTTACAGTATATGCTGAAACCGTGTGGAATGCTTGGAAGCAATTTAGCTCCACGAAAACGTCCATTTTTTCGCTTTTGAATTTGCTTCTACTTTTTGTTCATTGCTGTGTGCGTCTTTTGGGTTTTCAAGCAGTGAAAAGTGGCAATTGTGTTGTGAAATTCTGGCGGATTGTTGAAATCGACACTATTCTAAGACCGACGCACTTTGTTTGAAGTTTCTACGACTAGCCGATCGCGAGTTATGAGCGGTTAAACTTTGGGGCGTGACGTCACGGACGTGTCGCAGCGCGACGCGGCGTTCTGCTGGCTGAAAACTTCTATCTTTGATAGCTTAGTAACTACTCCGCGCAGGGCGGAAAGCAAAACATCACCGGAAACTAGATTTTGAACTCTATTTTTCTAAGACAAAATTGTTTCCCAAGGTGGCTTTAAGATTGTCCGTTAAGACTGGAGTGTTGTCGGGGAGAAGATTTTCCCGAACAGCACTTTGTGCCCCTATTTATCTCTCGGACAACATTACGGTCGTTTGCAATACCAGAATCTTTGTCATTGTCTCAAGGCAACGGGCCTTTGTTTCAGGTTTCTACAATTAGCCGATCGCGAGTTATGGGCGGTTAAACTTTGGGGCGTGACGTCACGGACGTGTCGCAGCGTTCTGCTTGTTGAAAACTTCTACCTTTGATAGCTTAGTAACTACTTCGCGCATGGCGAAAAGCAAAACATTTCCGGAAAGTAGATTTTGAACTCTATTTTCTTACGCCAAAGTTGTTTGTTTCCTAAGGTGGCTTTCGGATGGGAGAGCTCTCAGCGAAAAGATTTTCCTATCGCTTGGACAACATTACGGTCATTTGCAATACCAGAATCTTTGTCATTGTCTCAGGGCAACGGGCCGAGTAAGGCCAAAAGATACCCCAGAAGAAGCTCCAGGGTCCACTTTGTGGCAGACTATTTTTCTTAATGCTCTCCAAACCCAAAAGCACTCTAGAACCGTTTTTTTTCTTTCTGTAAGGGATAAGGATAAGGGGCAAAAACAGGCTCAACTTTTCAATCCCGAAAAACCTCAAAACTCAAACAACACTTTTCCATCACACGGCAACTTTGTGACCTCCCAAGATAGAAGTTTCGTCACAATCAAGCCGATGATCCCAAAAAGAAGAAAAATAAAAAAAGGAAGTGACTTAATGGATGCATTCCATCAAACATTTTTTGGCTTATACAGCTTTGGGGTTTCCGACCAGGTGTTTCTTTTCCGACTATATATATAACCATCCTCTCCACGTCATTCTTAAAAACTTTTTTATTTTATTTTTTTGTCGTTGCCCCACAAGACACAGAGAAACGTGCTTGGCTTGAATATTAAGACCCTTAATGCATTCTTTGTGTTGACACTAAGCCGGCCGATAAGGACCCCCCAAAAGCCATTATTGTTTTCAATAACAACCAGCTTAAAATCGGCACATCTTGCGCTTACCAAACGAAGTTAACCAAAGTCAAATAAAATTCCTTATTCAAACCGCAAAAGATTTCTGAATTTAAGATTTTATTTAAATATTATAAAAATTTACTCAAATATTTAAAAGAATTTATGAATTTAAGAGAATTTACACAATTCAATGGAAATTGTAACTTTGATAGAATAAAACCCCTGAAAATCAACAAGACAATGCACGGTGTTTATACTTTCGTTAGACTCTCTAAACAAAAAAACAAAAACAGACACGTTCTGTCGTCCTGTTTGAGAAATTGCTTGTCACGCTTGTCAAACCCCTGCATCAACAACCCAGAAATAAAACAAGAAAAAGCGCCAAAAAAGACCTTCGGCACAACAAAGTCACTTGAGACTTTTGTACTTGTTATGCTTTCACAAAAGCGTCAAAAAAAGTTATTTTTTTAAATTCTTCTTTCTCGCAAGAGACACAAGGAGTCCAAACTGATGCTGCGTGCCAAAAGTCGTAAGCCCACGCCAATCCAAAGGCGATCCTAACGTACCGAAGGGTGCCCAGGTGGGCCACTCAAAGACTCAAGTTCTTTCAATAACGACACGAAAATAAAAGAAAATCTTAAAAAAAAATGAAAATGAAATAACTGTCTAAGGCGTTTTATCACTGTAAAATATGCGTGTGAAGATACACAAATTTAATATTTAATTAATTAAACATTAAATTACCATACAATTCAAAGGCAATTTTTCGAGAATTCTAAAGTTTTTAGAGCTTTTTACATTTTAAATACTAATTTAATTAATGAAGCCTTTTAGTAATAACTTTTAATAGTTCAGATTAATTACTTAATAATACAAATTTAATTATTTTAATCACACAAATTAATTAAATATTAAATATCATAATTAAGATAATTACTACACTATTAAATTAATTTAAATATTTGATTTTTTAATAAAAAATTCAAAAAAATTCAAAAAATTCTTAAAAATTCCCTTGAAATCGTACGCTTATTTTGTATACATTACATTTGTAATACTTATTCACTTTATTAACATGTTAATTAAGTAATGATACAAAATATGTCAATTAATATTGAATTCTAAAATTACCAAGGTTTTTTTAGTGAAAACCTAAAAGGTCTGTCAATGTACTGAATGTAGTAAAAAAAATGGAAATAAAAATCAGCTTGAAAAGGGCTTCATAAAAGAATAAATTTCACATTATGGATTGAAAATGAAGAGATTTCTCGTCAAGAACCCCCCTTTCACGTCTTTGCACCCTTAAATGGTCCCCTTTTAACCCTACACAAAGGGCTGTCATGGTTATATAGTTCCACGCTGACAAGATGCACCTTTTTTCTTTTGGGTCCGCGCGTAGACCGTCTAAACTAAGCGCAGTAGGAGGTCACTACTTAACCCAAACTTTGACCCCATGGTTCCCATCATCAAAAAGGAATCCCTGGCCACTCTTTGACTTTTTCGTCTTTATGTTATAATCTCCCTTCGTACACTCTTATCTTTTCTTATGACAATCCAGTCCTGAAAATCTTTTTTAACAATTATTTTGACCTTTTTCACACGAGGATATCATAATAATGAGGCCTGAAAGACCAAAAACAATGATATAACAATAATTGTTAAAAAAGATTTTCATATATATATATATATATATATATATTCAATTCAAGTCAATTTAGCTTACTTTCTTTTCACGACAACTGATATCGTAAAGCTTGGATATTGTAAATAAAATGGACGAAATAAACAGATTAAATAGTCTAAAAATGCCGAAATCGAGTAGATATTATCGAAAAGAGTTCAAAGGAGAACAAAGCGGTCAAAATAATCGAAAAATGCGGTAAAAACAGTCGAATTTACGAATTCAGGTTGCCGAAAAAGTGGAATTACGAGTTCAAACGGTCGAAAATAAAAGAAAAAAGGAGTCGAAACCACTTGAGCCTTTTCTCGTTTTCTTTTCTTTCTCTTTCTCCCAACAGCGAAAAGATGGAACTAATAGACATACGTCGGCAGCGAGCGCTTAATTATTTCACTCCGAAAAGACGCATAGGACCACAAATAACAATTTGTACTGGAAAAGGGGGCGGAAACTGCCTCTCTTCACAGTTAAATGAGATGATTTGTGTTATATGCAGTCCCCCCTTCTCCTCCCCATGATATACGAAAAGGAATAATAAAAATAGCGGCAAATCACCATAACGCTCAACGCTAATCATAAGGGATCCAATTATTTCCAATGCAATTATTAAGAGAAAAATGAAAAAAACGGGACCCTTTTTTGCTCTTTTGTCGAGTGATGACAGCTTCCGCCTATTTCTTTTTTTTCTTCTTACGTTTCACTTCTAGACAGTTTTATTTTATTTTATTCCTTTTTTCTTATTTTTTTCTTTTTTAGTTGATGACTTTATCCAAACCCATGCTGGCTTAAATTACGACCTCTTGATCTGTCTTCAGCTCGAGTTGCCCAAAGTTATAACTAACACAGTCCCAGAGTCCCAAGTCCTTTTTCTTAGACAATAAAATTCGAAATAAAAAAATAATAAAAAAAACAATTTTTCACAGAAATAAATAAATTACTAAAAAATTATAAGAAATGGACGAAAAACCTTGTGGGAGTATATGAAGGTAGATGATTCCTATAAAAAAAAAAAAGTTGTTTTATTTACCATAAACCGTGAGTAAGGCGGTATCACTGATCCGTTTTCCCGCCACATTTTCAGCCACACAGGTGTAATTGCCCATATCTGCCAACTGCGCTTGGACGATCAGCAAATGTCCTTCGCTGGAAATGATGAAATTGGCTTCGTTCTTGGTGTCGATCAAGACATTGTTCTTGAGCCACGTAATTTCGGGGGCGGGGATCCCTTCCGGCGCTAAACAGCGTAACTCGACTTGTCGCTCCAATTCCACGCTTTTCGAATACGGATGCTCCGTGAAATGCTTGCGAATAACTGCAAACGACAAAAATAAATTAAAAAACTGAATTAAAATTAATGCAAAAATAAAAACGTTCAAATTCGAGAGCATCATTAGTCACATTTTGCAATGTACCACGCCTCACCCTTAATTGCTCTGAAAAAAAACCTTTGATTTTATTTCCTTTATTTATTTAAAGAAATAAGGAAGCCAGGACAAGACTACACGTGGTCAAGTAGCTTCTTGCAAACACTAAAGGTAGGCACTTGACAAGACAACAAAGGGGGCGGACAAGTAAACTCCAAAAGACGGGACCTCCCAAACAATTTGCTCAAGTATTTCGCTTTCATGTTTTGGGAGTTTTTCAAAGTCATATAATGGTTCCCGAAGAATAAAAAAAATAAAAAACGTAAGAGGTGCTCGTGTCATGTTTAGATTAAAAGCGATGCATATCAACTTGTATAAACTTGTAAAGAAAGAGTTGCCAAAGCGCAGAACTCGGATTACTGAGAAACTCTTCACTTCTATACCTTCAATTCCAATTTCGCGTTACTATTTGACCGATTTCTAGTGTCTTTGCATTTAAAATAGAGCGATATTTTGCAGTATCTTGCAACAGAAACTCGAATCACATAGTGCGATTTTGACGGAATCTTGTAGGTTAGACGATGTAAAGATCGACGTAATTTGTTTCAATCTTGTGCGAGTAGCCGTTCACGAGTTACGGGCGTTTAAACTTCCCCTGACGTCACGAGCGCGAAGAGGCGCGGCTTACGGGCGCTTGGGGTTAAGTTTTCAATTTTTAATAGCTTAATCACTATTTCGCGTATAACGGAGACAAAATTATCCCCAGAAACTAGATTTTCTGCTCCATTTTGTAATAACGCTTTGCCCTTTTAAGGTCCTTCTGGGATTCTTCTCTTGGTATAAGCTCGCCATCTATCTCTACTATTTTTCTGTATTTGTCTGTAATTTCTTCCAAAAGGATCGCATTTCTTGACTAAATACGTCAATCTTTCAACGCCAAATGCTTATAAACTGTTGAAATGTCTAGTCAAAACCAAGAAAATAACCCCGATCCCCTCTTACTTCTCTAAACCTTTTTTTAGGGTAAGAAGAGGGGACTCCTGTCATCCTAAAGAAATTTTCAGTATAACAAGAGGGTGCTCTTGTTTTCCAAAAAAATCCTTCAAATCTGACATCGCACCATAATGTCTTGTCTAAGAATAAGAAAAAAGGGAAATAGGCAAATTTCCGAAGCAAGAGAACCTATGATTAAAATAATATGCACAAGCCAAACGTTCCCCTCTAATTTCCCTTATTCTCCCTCTCTTTTCACCCTGTTATTATTTGTGGCTCGGCAAATGTTTTTTCCCTAAAGAAATTATTTCTTAAAAAATCCAAAAAAAGCGCCCAAACCCCCCAATCTTGTCGATATGCTGCGCCCACCCATTCTTCTTTTCCTTTCCTTTATTTTTTGCCCTAACCTACATCTCAAGATATGCACCGCCTACTAAAGTTTCTGGTCGTGGTCTTCGGTGAACCCAAAAGGCGTTGTCTTTAGATCATAAAGTCAGCCAAGGTTCTGAAAGAGAAGATCTTTTTTTTTTTTTTAATTCCTATATACGGTTTCCGGCCAGGCCGCATGTTCAGGGCTCTCTGTCCCTTTTTAACGACGGTCTAATCACAGGTATCGAAGAGGGAAGCCCACAGCACATAATCTATGCATCGAAGCCAAAAAAAAAAAAAAAAAAAAAATTGTGCCCTAGTAGGTATATACTGTACATGTATTCTTTCAAGCTAAAACTAAAGAAAGATGAGAAAATGGAGGAACATAATAAAGGTTTAACTTCCTTTAAATATCCTCCAGCGAAAAATTAAAAAAAAATTGTCAGGTAATTTTTCCGGAATTTTTCACCAAATTTTCCCTGAAATTTTCTCACACTTTGGCGTTTGCGGTAAAAACACACGCTCCATCGTTTTTATGTCCCATTTTAAAACGGCGATATTTACTTAAGTAACTGGTTTCCTACTGTTGAGTGCATGTGTGGGTAAAGTTTTCTTCGCAAACAACAATTTCACCAGGAAAATGCTCCTTAGAGCCAAAAACCCCTACAGGAAACTGCCAGCAACCGCCAGAATGACTCGAAATTGACGGTTTAAACCCAAAAGCGGCTTCCTGGCCCTTTTTCCTTTGCAAATTACACTCTCCATCGCCCCCTCCAATAATTTCCCCTCCACTTACCCCCAAAAACTATGCCAAAGGACCTTACTAATTGCAAGCAAAGCTATAAGGTAAAATATGAAAAAGTCTGGGAAAAAAGTTCAAGTGAACGCATGGAAGCCTTTCAAAAATACTAATAATCATAAAAGAAAACTTTAAGAAAATAGCAAATTATACAGTCTGCTGGGAAAAACGAAAGGACAGTACTCAAGACTTTGTTGTGACAAAATTTACTGCAAAAAAATCTGGTAATTTTGCAATTAAACATAAAGTGGCGCCGTCCAAAATAAAAGCTACCGACGTTTCCCAAAAAGTCAGGCCGGAACTCGTCGCACAAGTCCGGCCTGCCTTACCAACATAGCACAACACATCATGAAATGTAGCGAATGTTGCGCGTACACCGCGAATCGTTCGATTCCTTCGGCTTGATGTTACGCCGCTCGGTAACTTTTTGACTGGGCGAAAAAAGGGATATCTCAACAATGAATTATTAAATGTAAACCGAGCGAATGTTGCGCCTACACCTGAATCGTTCGACTCCTTCGGCTTGATGTTTCGTCGCTCGGTAGCTTTCTGATGGGACGGAAAAAGGCATATCTCAACAACAAATCCTGACATACAAACCGAGCGAATGCTGCGCGGTCACCGGAATCGTTCGATTCCTTCGGCTTGATGTTACGCCACTCGGTAACTTTTTGACTGGGCGTAAAAAGGGATATCCCAACAATGAATCACTAAATGTAAACCGAGCGAATGTTGCGCCTACACCGGAATCGTTCGGTTCCTCCGGCTTGATGTTTCGTCGCTCGCTAACTTTTTGACTGGACGGGAAAAAGGCATATCTCAACAACGATTCGTGACACGTAAACCGAGCGAATGTTGCGCGGTCACCGGAATCGTTCGATTCCTCCGGCTTGATGTTATTACGTCGCTCGGTAACTTTGATTGGACGGAATAAAGGGGCAATTATAGTAAGATTCTAATGTGCCCTTTTTTACCATTACTAAAAGTTTTCTCTATTCTAATTATTAATGATCCCACTTTTACTTTATCCTAAGATTGCAACGGTTAAATACGGAATTTTTTAGGCACTGAACTTTACAAATATTCTAAAATTACAATATTTTTTTAACAGTGTATAGGTATACAAGCTTAACAAAGGAAGAAAAACTGGAAAATGAAAATATTCCTGGGAACATTTGCATTATGCATGAATCAATCAACGTGCCTTTTGGTCTCTGCCAAACCAGACCTTTTACCAACCAACAATTTTTCTTTTTCTATTTCTTTTTTTGGGGGGTGGGAGGCGTCTTTGGATGTCTTTTCATAAGCGGAGCATCGTTCATCAATGCTTTCTGCTCTCGACTTGGAAACTGCCCACTAACCATTTAACCCCTTAAAAAAAACTTACCAAATTTCCCCTTTTTTCATCTTCCTCAAAAAACTAAACTGTAGAACGATAAATCACGTCACCTTGGAAAAAAATTTGAGTTACAAACTAAAACCTCAACGAACCCCCAAAAAACCAAAACGAAGAAGAAATCTTCTTTTATGTATCCTAATTTTTTAACTATTTTTTATTCCTCTTTTTTTAACTCGGTTCAGCAGGAACCTAAACCTAGCAACTGCCAAGTGACTTGCGACTCGACTCATTTCCATACACTTGGAAAGTGAACTTGGCAACGGGTAATTACTATTCGCTGCTCCGTAACGTAAACTGTTTGGAGAAAAAAGGGGTTGGGGGAGGTAAAGGGTGTAATGTGTAGATGAAATAACGGAGGAGGCTTGTCTTGTGGAGACAAAAGACAAAGGCCAGGCCTGAATGCCGCTGGGAAGGAGGAAGGGGGGTTTAGGGAGTGGAAGACACCCAAAGAAAAGAAAATAAGAGACAAATTCATAAGACATGATCCTGCCTTTTGTCATGGCTCATCGCTCAGCGTGTCACTCCAGGTCTGCTACAAATTAGCTCCCTCTTGTCTTTATTCTTTTAAGCGGGGAAAGAAAGAAAGAGACTTATTTTTAGACATTGGTCGGGACCGCTCTCCCTACGCCCTTGCCCGTGTTGTCCACACTAATTACCTTAGGAAAACCCATATACACTGCACTACACGCCTGCTTACTGTCCCCAAACCTGGGACAGACAGTGAGCAGTGCCGTGTCAGCCTAATCGTATAAGGTTAACTCTATAGCCCAAAAGATAACATATCCCTCTTATGGATGAGTAGCAACAAATGACCCAACGAGAATTCCCTTCTTGGCGGATATTCTTATTGTTATTGTTCGTGCAGTGCTATTTCATGAAATAAATACTAAATTAAATATTTAGGAAATTAATAGATATTTTTTTATGAAATCAATTGGACTGACAAAATCGAATTTGGTTGTAAAATGAGCATTAAAACGTTATTTCTTCTGACATTTTGGTTATATTTTTTAACTCGATATTTTTTGTGATTTTACGTTATTTTAGTTTGGAAAGACTCGCGTAATTGTCATTTTTATTGCAGTTTTAATACGATTTTATTGAATTTTTATTACAAATTTTAATTCATTTTTATTTAATTACAATTTTTACTAGAATTTAATGTTTACTTTTTCTGATTTTTGCTTGAAACCCGAATGGGCGGTTTTCAAGATTTTAATAAAAATTAACTGGCAAAAATCTTTAATCACCCAGATAATTCAGCAAAAATGAAACTTAAAAGCAACTTTAATTTTAAATAATAGATTTTAAGGTTTACTTTTTCTGATTTTCAAGAGATAATTACAAGTTTAAATTACAAATTTACAAGATTTCGAATAGTTTATCCGTTTAGTCGAGATATTCCAATAAAAAAATTGACAACAATACGCAAATTCCCCTCTTCGAATTAACTGAAAAAACGAGAAACTTTCCGATATTTCCTATTCCTTTTCGCTCCAAAGTTGGGTGTTACTTTACTAAAGTTATTACGTCTAGTGGGATTACCTTCGACAGAAAACTTTTTGACTGAATATAAGAAGCTTCTGTCCCCCTTCCCCCCATTTTTAACCTTCTGTAGCGAATAAAGTTGGTTTCCTAGGATAATTCCCAGATCCCCACAAGATTCGATACTTTCGGGGGAGGGGGAGGGTGGAATGCTAACTTTATGAAAAAGTCGTCGGTTTCTTAAAGATTTCCTGTCTGCATTTGTCACATCGCATTTCTTGAGCATCTTCTTTTTTCTCCAATTTTTCTTTTTGGTCGGCCCCCTTCCTTGCACTTACAGTACGTCCCTGGCTACTAACATACATGGAATCCATTCCAACCCGAAAACCGAACGCAAGGTATGCAACAGCAGCAGCAGGAGCTAAAAAGGCTAAAAGTCTTGCGTCTTACGAGAAGGACGAGCAAATAAGGAACCCCTCCTAGAGTGAAAGAGAGACGAGTTTGGTAGCTAATAAGCTTTGGGCCCAGGGCTCCTGATGGGCTCCCGCAGTAATCCTGGTAATTGAACTGCACGACGACGACAAAAAAAAATATAAAAAGAGACCTACAGATACTAGAGAACGCGAGGAAACGCAGAGAGAGAAAAAGCTTTAGCACGCAATTTTTTTTCCACTCCTTATATGTACAAGTTCGATTCGATTTCGGTCTGGCAGAAATTTCCCCGCAAAGAACGGAAAAAAGGGAAAAAAGAGAGAAAAGCCCAAAGGCCAATACGAATCTTCAGCTTGAATGGGAGTTTAATCAAGCATGCAAGGGAGAGTTGCTCAAGTACCTTCTAAACCTCCTAAAAAAAAAAAAAAAAAAAAAATCTTCAAAGATTGGGAAGAGCACACAAAAGCTTAACCTTTTTTTTTCTTTTTTTTATGACATCGGAGATCCTTGACATGGACATGGTATACTAACGGTCCAAGCTGCCCCAGCTCTATATTATGAACGCCAGTCATCGATTATCAAGGCGAGTTTATTAAAAAAAATGGTATCTCTCCACTAAAGCAGTGCAAACACGTCCACCGAGGAGCAGCAAACAGCTTTTATGGGAATTTTTTTTTATGTACTCCCCCACCAGCTTCATCTTTTCTTTACACTTGAGCTTCAGAAGAGGAAGGGGAAAGGAGGTGGAGAAGCCTCGCAATATTAAAACGTAAAATTAATACCAAATAAATTGAGCCGAGTTTTGAGTTTCCCTTTAGGAACTCGAAACCTGATCTATCAGTTCTGGGAAAAAAGTGAAAAAAAGGCAATGAAGGGGAAGCTGCTAATGTGTTAGGAAGCTTCTCGCGTTTCGTTCCAAGTCCCCAGGAAACTATAAAAGGCTCTCCTTTTTTTCCTTTTTTTGCTTGTGGGATGCTAGACATCACTAACGCGCCCGCATGATCCTCGCCTTGGTTCTTACCAGATAAGGCATATAAATGGATTCCCAATATCCACTTAGCTTTCCTACGACTTCCTATATAGAAGCGCTCGAAGCGAGCCATCACGTAAAAAACAGACCCAAAATTCCTACAAACTCTACAAAATTTCTGGATTTTTTCGAAAGTTGAAGCCACAAATGTGTTCCATTTCATTGTTGTCGTAAAGAACCAAACGTGTTTTCTCAACCTTGGACAACAATGAAAACGTTAGGTTAGATGACATGGCCTTTTATTTTGCAAACCAAGAAAAAGGCAATGAATCATTCTCAACGTGCTCCAAATAGGCACTATCGAGTTTCATTGTTGGCACGCTGCGCATGGTAACCCATTACAAGCTGGGTTGGACTCGATCCGAGCAACAATGAAAAACGGCTCAAATGGAACATGGCCAGGCGCTTTACCATAGCCAGGGAGCGCCAACAGGTTCTTCGGTTTCAAGACCCCGAGATAAACATGACACTAAGTGTGTCATAGTGTTACAAAACGTTCTCCGGAAAAAGAATGACAAAAAGGTGTCACTCGAGTTGAAAATTGTAGTTGGATTGGAAATTTTTGAAAAATCCCTCGACGGTAATAGAGCTCATACGAACACGGATGACACGACGTGTATTTTTTTTTAAATACCGCACGCCAATTGAGTACGGGGTTAGAGAGTTAGAGTGAACGGCGTTTTCTGCGCACAAGCGATGCGCGTTCATACACACCCATACAAGACCGGCAGTGCCACCTAGCGGTAGCGTGGGTGTAACGTGCTAAGCTCTACGGAAGCCTTAGACTGCTTTACACTCCCACTTTGGGGATTCCTTAAAGCCTTCCATGTTTTATCACAACACTTACTTCACCTTTAACTCGGAAAGGTTCTAAAAATGTCCCTACAAGTTCAAAGTTCAACGCAGAATGCAGAATTCAAAATCCAAAGCTTGAAAAGGCTTTCTTCTTCCCCTCTCTCTAGGAGCTCTCGAACACGCATTAACGCTCAAACAGAAGGGTTATTGTCACGCAAATGAAGGACAAAATGCTCAAACGTCTCCAAGACGTTTGGAGGGGACCAAATGATCTTTCCAGTGGCTTTTCAATTTCTCACATGTTCGATGTTCCTCTTTGGGAAGCTCTGAGAAAGTCTCCGAAAAAGAATTTAAAATAAACTAAAAAAGGTCAAAACTAAGAAGGATAAGAAAAAAAAAGAAACTTACATGCAACGATGACTTTGGCGCGACGACTCTTGCTTTGTCCATAGGAAGACCAGGCCACACATTCGCATCCGTATCCATCAAGTCCAAAGTATTCTTCGACATCATTGCGCGTGATATCCACTTTGACTTCCAGCTGTCGAACGCCCGTCATGGGGTCCACGAATTCGTGTTGAGAGTGATGCTTATTTCGTGGCACGGCTTCTCCGTTGCACACAAAGTACAATTGTAACGCGTGGGCGGCCCGGCAAGACAAAGTGGCTGGTTTGCTCTTCACAACAAACGCATCTTCAGGTTCTTCCAACAAAATCGGTGTCGTGCTGTCCGGTCGACCCGTCGCTAACAAAGGATCCAGCAACAATGTTCCACCTGCCATCATAAATCAAAAAATTCTTTTTACTAACCAGAACTTGTTCCCTACATCCGAACTCTCGCCTTGTTATTCACAATTTTTTAAAGAAAAATCAACGAAAAACATGAAAACTACACTAAAATTAAGTTTCGGGCTTAGCGCCCAGTCAAAACGCAAGCGCCCGTAAGCCACACCTCTTCGCGCTCGTGACGTCAGGGAAAGTTCAGACGTTCGTAACTCGCGAACGGTTACTCTCACAAGCTTGACACAAATTGCATTGATCTTTAAATCATCTAAACTTAAAGACTCCGTCAAAATGTGACTGTGAATGTGATGTGAAATGTGATCAATATGTGATTTTAGCGGTCCTACTCTCCCAGCTACAACGAATGTAACCCAAAATTTTACACAAGACAAAGATCCAAACTAAAAATGTAAAAAATAAACTAAATTTAAAAATACAAATAAACTCATTCTAAGCTTACAGCTGCACTTTTCTCCTTTTGTTCCTCACATCATAATCAAGCTGCACTTGTACATACAGCAGTAAATAAAAATAAACGTCATAGAGTCGTATGGATATAATATATGACCTAAAAAAGACAAAAGAGAAGAAAAAAGAGAGTAAGTTCACTCGCTCCCCAGGAGGGCTCGTCATTAACTTCTTTTGCCCTATTCCACGCAACGTTAAAAGCAAAAAAATTCTCTTTTTTGCGTTCTTTTATTTCTACTTATTTTTTATTAGTTTTTCTCGTCTGCTAATGCATCCATATTAAGGTCAACAGGTTATCCTTGCAACCACATGTCACAACAGTTCATTAAGCCTTAAAAAGCTTTCTAACGCCGTCGAGTGTACGTTCAAACACATAAAGCCACGCCTTATGTACTCCTTTTTTAATAAACTTTTTAATTTCCTAGAAAACATTAATAAAACAAAATAAAAAGAAACCTCTTTTACAGACTAGTAATTAACTTGCTTGTTGTCTTACCCTCCAGCGTCACGGGCATTAAAAAAATCTAAAATAAAGTCTCTTCTAAAAAACAACAAAAAAAGCTGTGAGAGCTACAAGTCAAATTAAAAATTACCATGTTAGCTTTGACCACACAAGGATTCCAAAAAGGGAGTCACATTTTTATTGCACTGGGACACGCACTTGCTTATCATATAATACCTCTAAGCGACTCGGAAAAACTCCTCTCATTCATTCCTAACTTTACTTTGTACTTTTCTTTACTTTTTCTAATTTTTATTTATTTTTCTCATTCTTATTTATTTATTTTTATTATTTTCTCATTTTATTTCTTCGACTAAAAAAGAGGCGAAATTTATTTTCCTAATTTCTATGTATTTTTAAACGTTTCTTAAAAATGTATTCCCATTTCTATTATTTTTCTCATTTATTTCTCGGACTAGAAAAGCGCCGAAAAAGCGAGAAAAAAGTCAATTGGGCCTGCTAGACCTGTCCAAACATGATCCTCCAGCGTTAACGGACGTCAAGCGAAGGGAAAAGGACGGGAAGAGGGCCATTGCAACAATCAAATCCCTACATGAACAACATCCCATGTGTTGACTATATCGTCGTCCCTAAATTCATGGTTGGGATCGGGAGGAAAAGACCACAGGGCTCGAAAAAGCATCATAGGGATCAAAAGTGGACCGTTTTGCATCCCTACCCCCCTCCCTTTCGACAAGTTGTAAAATGAAATCAAATAAAAACCGGAGAGAAAAAATATCCTTGACAGCTTAAATAAACAGTCTTTTGGTTCCACGATCGGACTTGTCGAGTCACATTCTTTTCCGCTTGGCTTATCTTATTTTTTATTATTATTTTATTATTTTTAAATCAGAAAGTTCAGACCATTTGACTGGAGTTTATTTTGTAGCCTTGTTTTTATTTGGCGTTTCATATATTTAAAAAAAGAAAATTGTATATCAGTGATTGGAAATCAAATTGAAAATTGAAGACTTTTTTGGCCTCGAGATATGCAAAGTCATTTAACTCCCGAAGAATCTGGAGGTTTTAAAGAAGCTTAAAAACATACAAACGCTACAGGAATCGTTTTGACTTGTATTCTTGTTGGGGGGAAAGGAAACGAAACGAGAAAAGGACTCGATCCATCATTGTTGGCGAGGTAGACGGAAATTTTCTGAATACATTATGTGCATTATGCTTGTGCAATACCCGACATTTTTTCCCCTCAAGCAACCAGGCCCTAAGCCCGAAAAGTTGTTAAAAGTTTCGTCGGCTGTCGTTAAAATCTTAACCGCGCTAATCCAGCCATGTGTGACCGACCGACTTTTTGAAAATAACCCAAGATTCTTAACCTAGCCCATGTTTACAATAGCTACCATTCATATCTCTACCCCCGAGGTCTAGGTCCTGTCATGTATTATAAGCCATCTGTAGATCGGCAAGCATTTGTCGTCCCCATGTTCAAACACTGAAAGCTGACTAATTACTCATATTTCTATTAACGTTTTTCACTTTTACGTTAAACACAAAAATGTGGCACCAGAACTTTAGTAACATTAGCCTACATTAATTGGTAAAAAAATTCCCGATATTAAACCGAATTCATTCCTGCTATTTTACGTTTTGATGCCAATAAGGTCAATTTTCTCCACTTAAACATAGGAAAAGCGCCCCTATGGCATGTTTTTAGCTATAGACCAGGCTAATTGCCAATATTTCTATGAATAAAACACAAAAACGTATCGCCAAAACGTTAACATTTGCTTACATTCATTGATCAAAATTTCCCAATATCATTTCGCATTCACTGATGATTTTGCGTTTTGATGCTATTAAGTTTCTCTACTTAAACATAGAAAATCGCCCTTATTGCAAATGTTTATTTTAACAATCGGTAATATTACTGCTTATCTATTACTGAATAAACCCTTTAAAGTCTACACTTTTAATCCTTAATCACACCATCATTACACTCCTTAGAATTTTCTTTAATTAAAATAATTTTCTCAAAAAAAATTCTATAATTTTATAGATACAAAAAACTATTTTAGGATTCATATAAGATGGTTAATCGACTCAGCGTCTTTAAACGCACGCTTAGCATGCCAAACCAGTCAGCTTTTTTTTTTAAAAAAAAAAAAAAAAAACTTACCTTCTTCTGTAGCGACTCCGTAACAATGACCCAGGACGATAGCCAAAAGCAGGGCTATGCAATGAAGGTGGCGTCCAGCACCGCCCAAAAAAGAGGGAGAGGATTCCATGATGGATGCTTCCAAAGTGCTGGTGGTGGTGGATGCTGACCGTTAACAAAAGGGAGGAAGAAGTGAGAATGGTATATAATGGCAAAACTGAAGCAATGCCAATAATCGTGATAGCTCAGGGCACCTGCACACGCAGCACATCCATCTACAAGACAATAGAAAACGGAAAAAAGTGTTTTATTTTAAAATTCCAAAAAAACATTTTCCACACCGTTATTATCTTATACTCATTGCCATTGCCGTGAACCGCCAAGGTCGCTTAATGTGTATGCTTGGCATGGCAAGTAATTCATCGGCAAACAACACTCTGGTTCTAATTCTTGCACCTCGACTACATTTTCCCTTCCTTTTTTAAATCCCCCCCAAAGAACCTAAAAAACTAAAACTAATTGCCAAGAAATGAATCGTATGCTAGTTAGATTCTTTCCTAATTTTCTTTATTTTTTAACTAATAATTTCCGTCATCTTTACTTTACTTATTTAATTCCCTCTGAGAAAATGAATACAATTTAAATATAAATGAATACAACTAATGCCAATTACAAATTTAACTCTTATAAATTTTAGAATAATTATAATGCACTAAATTTCTGCAAGAATAAATCAATAAAAAAACGAAAAAGATTTTTTTAATAATTCTCTAAAAATTCCGGATAATTCAAAAATTCTGAATTTTCAATTCTTGTAAATAAAAACAAGATAACATGGCTTTCTAAACCAATTTGGCGGGCATCAAAACAAGGTTCATTCACGAAAGTCACGTCTTATAAATATTACACGGATGCTACCCCCCCTTTTTCCACGTTTGGGGGGCGGAGCAGTAAAAGACCTCTCTCTCTCTAATTTACTTTGGGTCTCCTTACCTTTCTTAGCAAGTTACCTTTTTTGTACAGCTTCCCAATGTCCCTTTTGCCCCCATCATCATCATCCCCCCTCCCGCATACAAGATCCACCCAAAGGTCAGAACCGTCCAGGTGCACAGCCTCCAGGCACAGGTTTGTCGGTGGTTGAGGGTGGAAAATCGGGGTAAAAATGTTTTCGTTCCCCCCTTAACAAGTCCTTTGGCCCATTTCATTCATTTTCATTCTGTTTTGCATCTCTCACTCACATCCTACGTTCTTTTGTCCCCTTTCACCCTTTATTTATTCCCTTCCTTTGCCCAGAAAAAAGTAAATCGAAAACTGCCTGTTTGCAGACAAATTTTAACGAATTATTAAAACTTCAATTTAAAGACAAAATTAAACTAAAAATAAGGAAAAACTAATAAAAAATCACTAAATTAAATCAGTAAACCTGACAATTTAATGTCGTGAGGAAGTGTTTTTTGTCGATTTTTGGAGACTATGTTAACGTCTGACATTGACAGGAGCAATTTACAGACAATTTAAAGGTCCTGGGGAATAGAAACAAAAGGACAAAATTAAGAAATAAACCTGATTCGCGCAGTTTGATATTGGAAGAAAGTGAAAGGAGATTTGAGACGACACAGAGGTTAACAAATAAAAATAAAAGAAGAAGACGAAGAAAGGGAATTAAATCAATAAAAAGCTTCTCGTATTTCACTGGGCACCGACAAGGTTCAAAATGTATATACAACTCAACATGCACCTGCCAGATTTCTCATGGATTGGCTCTTTTCTCATGCATTTGACAATGTCCGTACCCCAAAACGACCAGTTGAAATAAGAAAAGCGAAGATTTAATCATACCTAAACTCCATAACCAATACTGAAATCAATAATAAATACTGAGCTCAGTAAAGGAATGCTAAAATCAACCAAAAGAACAACAAGAAACACGAACAATAATAATAATAATAATATCAATAATCCGTCCCAAATAATATTTAATAATTTTGAAACAATTACTTTAAACATAATATATTTTATTTCATTTATTATTTAATTTATAAACAATATCAGTTACTTCAATGAAATGAACACAGTAATGCAAACTCAAATCAACTGCAAAAATAGAATCAATAATCTTTGAAAAAATTCTATAAAAATCATCTTGAATTATTTTCAAATCATCTTAATAATCGTTAACGAAAAATTGCCTTATTTTAAGCGTTTCAGGTGCACCAACTACACACATGTGAACTTATAATAACTATTAATCAATAATAATTCATAAAAATAGTCACTAATTATTTCAATTAAAATCATCTGAATAATCTTTCATTAACGAAAAATAGCGCGAGTAATTAAGCTTTTTGGTACACAGAGATGGAAGCTTTTCGGTATGGTATTGTTTTAAACTTGGGCTATAGGTTTTAAACATTTCGACATGTTGAACTTTCTCAAGGTCTGCGTCTCGAGAAAATGGGAAAAGAAAATTTCGGGGGGATTTTTATCTCGACTGGACCATCAGTCCCTTTCGGGTTAAGGAGAGAGATCTTGGCTGATTTTTTCAACCCCCCTTTTAAAACTCGCGAGCCTTTCCGAGTGCTATAAGGGTTTTGCTTCTTACTAGGGCTAAAAGGCCCAAAAGGAAAAATTTCCCGCCAATAATATGGAAGCTTTTGTCTTTGTCTCTCTGTCCACTGTCTCTTCAACATTTTAAGTGCATCGACGACGACGAGTCTCGCGGGATGCTGACAATCTCTATGCACTATACTCGTGCAATAGAGACAAAGTACACAACGAAACTTTTTCTTTTCAAGATTCCAACCATTTCTACCAGATAAAAACGTAAAGTGACCACATTTCCCTCCCCTATGGGTTGCTTATGGCGTTTATCTTTACTTTGGGACCTGCAACCTCGTTTCTAAAATGATGCTTTATGACCCCCTCATCGAAAAGTCCATTAGTCACCTTTTTAAAAGCTGGTGCTCTGCATAGCCCCTTTCGCCACACAATCTTTAAAACTGACTGCAACTTACAAGGCCCGAAGAAACCAGAAAACAAGTCCCAAAACACCCCCAAAGATCAAATTACTCTCTGAAAAACTTCTTAAATTTCCTCATTTCCCCCCACGAAACAAATAACGATTTTTTCGCCAACTCACTAACTGTTTTTCAACCAATTTTGGGCTTTTCGCCACTTTATTATATTTAATTAATTTTATTTCTTATTTACGATTTATTTAATATTTTTATTCATTATTTAATTTTTCTTATATTTTCTTATAGCTAAGAATGTATATTTCAATCCGTTTGATCAACTACGAAGTTAATAGGGATTATATAGTATTATCTTTTAATATTTTTATTTATTATTTTATTATTATTCATAATAATTTTATAATTTATTCTACGGAATGATCCATTTCCGGAGCTGTCAAGCGTAGATGACACGGATCAAATTCGGATAAAAATATAAACAAAGAGTCTCACTTTACGTAAATGAGTCATGAATGTCAGTCGCTAACAAGCATCCATAACACCCAGGACCGGGTCATCGCATGTCTTAACCCTTTTTAATAGATTTTCGTTTTTTTATCTATTTATTTTCTATTTTCTATTTTTCCTATTCTCGCAGGAAAAAAAAGGAAAACGAACCTCACTTTTAAGGGTCATAAACAGCGTACGACAGTTAAGTATCCACGGTGCCTAATTAATTAGCTGACATTCTTAAGTAACAAGGTCTTATAACGCTTCCTCCTCTTCCCTTTTTTAACGTTTTATTTTTAGGAAAATAAAAAATGGAAATAAATTTCTACTCGAAGGCGAGCGAGTTTTAAAAGGTTGACAAGAACCCGAAAATATCCCCGCGCGTTCGTGTGATTACGATCGCAAGTTCGTGTGAAATGAGTGACACGAACCAGGGCTAATTTGACACACTTCTCCCCTCTGAAATCTTTCTGCTTTTTTACTTTACAACACTCCCAAATAGACGACAGGGACACGCGGGAAAAACTTCATGCTGCTCCAAAACAGATTCGTTTCGCTACCTCATTAGCCGAATTATATCCTCAAAAAATTCTACAATTTTTTTCTTATAATTAAGGTATTTTCCACGAAATATTTCCTAATTATTCCCAAGTATATAGTTATTCCCAAATTGTAATTATTCCTAAATTAGACACGTAAAAAGTTGTCGCATCATTATTACAAACTCGTATTTCTAATTATTGCAAAAATCTTTTCTAATTGTACTCAAATTACAATTGCTGTTAATGAACCATTTCATAATGAGACACTTCCATTAAAAAGTACCTAATAGTCAATTATAAAATTACCAAAAAAATTACGTCTTAAAAAAATGCTAAAATTTGCGTAAAATTACCAAAAACCCCAATTTAAAAAATGCAAAAATCTGCTTAAAATTCTAAAAAATTACCGAATTTAAGAAGAAAAAATGGTTAAAATCACCAAAAATGTGCTCTGCTTTTTGCTTTTTTCTGACCCTCCCCCCCCCAAAAAAAAAGGAAATAACAGTAAATTTATTCCTTTTTAATTATGCAAGAATGTCGTGTAGTGTAGCTATCAACGTCACCCACGTTTAGCTAATTTAGTCTCTATTCTTTGGAGCGTTTGGGGACCTTCTCCTAAAAAAAAGCGAGAGAAATTCCCACCAAGAAAAAAAAAGTCGTCAGAAATAAAATTTTTAAGAGTTTCGAGTTTTTTGGGTGTATGAGTGTGGGCTATCAAGCCTTTACATCGACTCATCTATCATAAGGCATACTTTGGCTTCGAGGAGAAGGGCTTTTCTTTGTTGTATTATGGCTTTAGCTGCGGCATCGGGGATAATACCTTGGACATGCAGATGAATTATGAAGTTACCCGTAAAAAAACCGTCCAAACCTTTTATGCAAAAAGGGCACCCAACTTTTTTTTTTCTTTGGGATTTTTTAACCTTTTATCTTCTGCCTTTTCGGTTTTTGGTTTCTTTACCATCAGAAAAAAAGAAGAAAAAAATGTAATCAAGCCACGCTCTTCCCCTTACCCATATACACACACACATACACACATCTATAATAGAGAAAATAAGCTAATCAAAATTCCAACTTTTTTTCGTCACCATCGACCTGACATAACCAGATCATTACGTATGCAAGACTAAAATAACGACATTTTTGGCTTTGGATGTAAAAAATAATTGATTTTTCTTTAAAAATGACGTCTAAATCATCAATATTCTGTGTAAAATTCGCAAAAATGTTCAAAATGCTTACCATATAATTGCAATGCACGGTATTTTGGTGGTATATAAAGAATTTAATCCGGTGACGAAGAAATTTTTTTGCCCCAATCGAGTTGTAATCCTATAATTAATTGGTGCGTTTTAATTGAACACGTTTCTGCACTTTGCTGTGCTTAAGAGGTTTTAAAAAAATTTCCCTGTGCACTACACATGAAAATCGAATTCTTGGAAATTGTACACTATCACACACACAACATGTAAATTTTCCAAAAGTTCTGGCGTCTAAACGATCCCCTGAACTTTTTTTTTGCACAAACTATTCTTAATTCACACGATTTTCCCACGAAATACTTTAACTCTAACTCACTTTAAATAACTTAAACTCACGAAATTCTAAAAAAAATTAGCAGCGCTCAGAACGCAAACACTTTAAGATTTCAATTTCCGTTTCCGCGCGTGTTTGTGTGAAGACAGTGGAAATCCTTGATGAGCGAAGAGATGTTCACCCTTCGAGCGTCTCAGCCCGACTGACAACTGGCCGGCGAACGCGCGTGCTAGTACGTGCTGGCCAGCCCGCTTAGCAGGGTCCGTCTCGTTTAACTGCCCCCATCGACGCACGGAAACCCTACACAGCTACACTACAAACCGGTTCTGCTGGCCTTCCCGCCGTTAAGAATCGCGGGACTTGAACGAACGAATCTTCGAAGGTTTCCCCTTCTACCAGAGTATCACCGCCTCTGTGTTGGTAACTTCCCCGCGTCTCTTAGGCTTCTCCCGACCAAGCCAGCCGTGTTTTTTCGAACTTTTCTTTACACAATTCAAAAGCGTTTAACAACAAAAACTCTAATATTTACCTGGCTAACTCTCATTGCCACTACACACGCAATATTGGAGCATATTACTGTCCCACTTTCCCTCATATGAATTGCGTTTACGCCGCTTCTTTCAATAATACACACTCTCTACCTCTATAATCAACACACCTGTAGGTTCTGTGGACTTTGGAAGCTCTTGAGAACACGTGTGTTCGTGTATGTGTGTGTATGGGTTACAAATATAGTCTTAATGCAAGCTGCCGGAAATACGGGCCTAGCTTGATACATTGACAGCTGCGCGCTTAACTTTAACTAATCCGAAAACGACAATAGCCCTGTTTCTGGACATCATAATAATAATCCGCTTTCCCCCCTTTCCCGCCCTTACGAAACGAGTGTTCCCCTCAGCACACGAAAACAGCGGCTCCACCTTCTAATTACACACCTCTTTGGTCTCTATGTTACCCAAAAAAAAAAAGGCTTGAACCAGCTGGGGCATATATATTTTTATATTTTATTCCTATAATCCATGGACCCATCATATTTTTCTTAAACCCTCGCTTCCAATCATAATAATACTCCCTAACCTAAGGAAAACTAATAAAAAGAAACAAGAGAGAAGAAGAGAGAGAGATGCTGGCAAAGATCGGTTCACCGTTATGAAGACTTGGAACATATTAACAACCTATAGCTCTCCCCTCTGATTAAGTAGCCAATCATGCGCATAACCGGTCCCTTTTCCTAATCATCCGCAAGAGTAACGCCATCTCCGCCCATTTCAAGTAGAACATGGAATGCTATAAGCCATTTTTGGGAGGCAAATAACACGCCAGACAGCTGAAACCCAAAAAAAGATTTTAAAAATGCAGTAAAAAATCTTTCAACATATAAAGGACAATTTGGTGGAACTTGATCTCCTTTTCGAATCGCTGTAAAATCAATGTAAAAAAGGAAAATTGTCAAATAGCGTTAAATACTATATACTAAAGCTTCAAAATAACTATTAAGCTGGCTTTCGTTGAACTATCACAAACATCAGCGCCATCTGTGATTCTTATCAATGAGCTAAACGGGAGCAGTAAGCAATAAGCTATGCGGGAGCCTTAAGGGTAAAGAACATTCACTGTTGCGTCACTGTGCTGTAGTTGTGCGTAGGACCTTGTAGAGCCCGAGCCCAGTGACGCAATAATGAATTTTGTTCGATAGCCTACTGATTCGTTGAAGGCTCCCGTATACCTTAGTCAGTTAGCACGGGGCATTCACATGCTTCGGAGCAACTTTTTGTTCAAAGCAGCCTATCAATAAAGCTAAGTTGCTCTTACACAACCAATAACAAACATCAGCGCCATCTGTGATCGTTTCGCCTCAATAACCTAAGGTATACTGAAGCCTGAAATGCGACTCTTTATAATCAGGGAAAAGTAATAGAATTAGAACTAATTAGTCCATATATTAATAATAAATAGCAATTAACGAGATGAAAAAAGGCAGTGCCTACTACAAAATAAAGAAAGAAAAATAGGGGCAAATAATAAACCTGAAAAAAAATCATCTTTATCTTTAACCATCGAGGATTCGGTTTCGCCCTTATATCCTGGTTTTAAACAATCAAAGGAAGGAAAAAGCCAAGCTTATGGGTTGGTGTTGTGTATATGTGATGTGTGGGTACTCTATATACTAACCCTGTATGCCTTCTCGGATTTTTCTCGCGTGTATCCAGTTTCTCCTCCCTTTGGCTTGGTTGGTACTCGTTAAGTAAAGATCTACTCTCGCTTTCCCTGCCTCTCTTTTCTCCTGTACATTAATACTGTACTCTGGGCTTAGGGTATAGTATATAAATACTGTGTATGCTGGTGTCTTGGGCGGCGGATGGACCGTCTGTTAAGTTCCCAAGCGCAGCAAGAAAGACCTTATCCAAATACGCCATCAAAGGAATTACAGATATCCATCGCAATCCTCCACTGCCAAGCCATAATAACATCAGCACCAACGTTTTTACAAGGAAAAGTCCGCGGTGACACGAGATGGATAACGCACACAACAGCTGGAAGGCCAAATCCACCAAATCTCTAATCGTCCATTCTAATTGCTTTTTCCGTAACGGAATTTTTCAAATAATAAATCAAATTAAGCCCATTAATTAAAAATAATAAATAAAATCCATTACTATCATACAATCAACACTCATTACCTTCTCTTTTAACCATTTTTAATTCGCCCGAATTTTAGTTCCCCGACCATTTTTACAGTCCAAGGCTCACAAGCCTTATAAATTAAAAAATAATAAAAAAATTAATATAAAAAAACTCGCCTCAGTTGTCGGAAATATTAAATAGGATGAAATAATAGTTTAATAATAATAATAATAATAAATTTAGTATTATAATTCAATACTTTAATAATTTAATTTAATAGTAATAATATTATTTAAAGTAATAGCATAAGATCCCTTGGATCATTTTTTTGTTATTGTTTGAGATTTTTTGCTTTGAATACAAATAAAATAAAAAAATTCGCTTGAAATTTCTGCAATATGTAATTAGCCTAAATTTTTACAAACATAATGATATTAAAATCATAATTAAAATAGGATACTTTTGCTAGAATGCTATATACTATAACATAACAAAGCGTGATGAACATCTCCGATAACTCAGCATGCAACCCTTCATATTTTTTTTTTGGTCTGATCCAGCAGAATGGGGAACAGATCATCTCACGTCGAGGTCCAGTACAATTTATTATGCGCACCTTTCCCCTCCCCTCTCTTCTCTTCTCAATCTCTATAAACTCTGATCCTTTTTTATTTTATTTTTTAAACTTTTTTTGTATTAGGTAACTTTGGTAACAGTAAAAAGCTTACCGCTTATGCAAAAGACTCCTGCCTCTATCAAGCTGATAATCTTTCAATCTCGATTTGATCAAGGGAAGCTTTAAATTAATTTCCCACCATCAGATTCACCAAAACTCGGAGTAAAAAAAAAGAACGAACGTTTCCAGTCACGCTCAAGCCCTTCAATTTCTTACAACAATGAGTACTTATGTTCTCTTACCTCCGCTCATGCACCGTGGTAGGGTAGCAGCGCTATCTATTAAAAAAAGGGGGGGCATATGTAAGCTCTTTTCCCCTGACATGCTGCATGTTCCAAAGTTGGCGACAATAGCACAGAGAGGTGTCGGTCACGTGCCTTACCAGTATTCGACACGCTTCGCTAGCACTTTAATTGGAACCTTCGTAGTTTCTCCTATTGTTGGAAAAAACGACCCGGAAACTAAAAGCAACCCCCTTGTCCGCTTCTGGTACCCCTCTTTTGCTTTTCACCTTTTGGCACTAGCGTGATACAAAAAAGGAAGCGAGACGCATTATTGCAATAAAACGTTCGCATCGAAAAGGCTACCGACGTTCCCATATAAGACCATGCGGGACTTGTAGCGTTACTCCGGCCGGCCGAGAAGCATCGTTGCCATAAAACGTTCGCACCGAAAAGGTTACTGACGTTCCTACATAAGCTTATCCCTGACTCCAGTTACTCCAGCCGGCTGGCCGGGCCATCCGCCATAACGCAACAACGAATAATAAGCGGACGGGGAAATGCCCTAACTAGGATTCGTGCAACAAGTCCGGCTTGGCTTGATTCGGCTCGATCGCTTCCCTGTCCTATACGGAATTTTCCCTCAATTTCTTGTACCATAATTTCCTAAATTTTTTCATTCCTATGTTCACTACCCACGCCGGTTCTCTCTACACTTATGCCTTGGTTTGTCTTCATTACTGACGGCAAAACTAGGGAAGCCCTTAAAAAGTAATGCAAAAACCGTACAAGTTCTTTTTCGTACGAAAACATTCACCCAAAAGCCTTGCGAAAATAAGAAACCCATGAAAAGATTAACCTGGCTTTGACACTAAAGCCCACCACAATATAAAAAAGGTAAGCGAAAAGCATGCTTGCAATAAAACATTCAACCTTGAAAAGCTACCGATTTTCCCCCCTGAGCCCATCCGGGAGTCGTAGCGTTACTCCGGCTTGCTCCGGCCGCCCGAGAGTCATCATTGCACTAAAACGTTCACATCGAAAAGGCTACCGCCGTTCCCCCATAAAGCCATCCCGGACTCGTAGCGTTACTGCGGGCGGCCGGGCAATCCGCCATAACGCAACAACGAGTAATCAGCGAACGGCGAACTGTGTTGGCCGGGACTCGTGTCACAAGTTCGGCTTGGCTTTACGTCGCTCAGTCTCAGAATCATTAAACATCACAAAACGTTTATGTCATTACGCAAGGGCACGTAGGGGTCTATATGAACAAACCTGAGGTTAATTTGGAAAGTTGTGCGTTTTCGCGACAAATTCGAGAGGCAAACAGCAAACAGACCCAACATACGTCAAGTTGCAAGGAAGGGTTAACTTCGTTCCGTCGCGAGGCTGTAGCTAATTGCTATAATTGACAAGAACCTTTAAATTCTTCTTGCAAGTTTGCTTAAGCAACAGCACCCCCCTTTCCCTTCCCCTATCCCCAAATGTTTCCTTTAAACTTTCGTCAAGAAAACCCCAGGCAAAGGCGGGTTTGAAAGAAAGGTGTCGAGTTGCTTTGGCAAAGTTTTGAGCGCACAGGAACATCCATTTAGGACCGCTTTCTTGCCTATATTATTCCATAGATCCTTTTCCTCTCACTTTTCTCTTCTCTTTCCTTGCTTCCTCCAACTTCTATGCATCAAAAAGCGACAAATGAGCCAAATAAATTAAACAAACCCACATAAGCTTTCGAAAAAGAATATCCGCACTTTTACCTTAATTTAACTAAATTAAATTAACCGAAACCATAAATACTCAAATAAACATAAAATACTAGGGCATTTGTTTACGATTTTCTAAAATGTATTTATAATTTTTTATAATTTCTTTAGAATTTATCAATAATTTCTTTAGAATCTACTTATATTTTTTTATAATTTATTTAGAATATATTGATAATTATTGAATTTATTTAGATTTTTAAAATTTTAGAATGCAATTCAATAAAGGACAGGTCGAAGAGAAAATTAAAATTGAAAATGAGTTGAGTTTTTGTCTCCTTATTCCGCACACTTTAGAAGTTGGTTTTGGGGCCTGGTTTGGGAGGGGGTAGAAGGGGGGCTTAAGAGGAAAAGACGGTTTCCACACATATTTCCATGTGAAGGAATTGACGGTGCGTGAGCATGGACCAAGAAGGGCCCTCTCGAAAAGCCATCTTTCATGGGCCATCGCTCAAAACTGTGGACGGTGTGGGTTTTTCTGGTCACCAGATGTGTGTTGTATGTGTCTTCTCCTCCGGTCTCCTCTGGTAAGATGGTAAAATTGAAAAGGACCCCCACTCACTTAAAGCAGCGGGCTAACAGAGGACATTTTCGCATACGAAATCAATGTTCGAAGGTGCATGAGAACTTTTCCTCACCGGCTTATAAATAGTCACTAAATAGCCTTCGCGATTTGTCCTTTCCATATCGCCCAATCTATCATGGGCTATTGTTAATTTGCATTTTTAAAATTAAGTAAAGCAGGAATTAAGCTAGTTAAACTATCTTATCTTGCGCTGTTCATAG
Source organism: Lepidurus apus apus (assembly GCA_022832285.1). NCBI lineage: Eukaryota > Metazoa > Arthropoda > Branchiopoda > Notostraca > Triopsidae > Lepidurus > Lepidurus apus. The sequence goes on from JAGJRO010000078.1 coordinate 81,503, forward strand.
AACTACATTACTGTCAAGAGATTTTGCAGAAATCTCCCATACGCTTTACTTAAGAGTGTTTCTGTCTCCCCCATGCTATCGTGGTGCAGAACGCTTGGCTATACGAGTGCACCTTCATTTCCTTTACGTTCCCGATCACCCTATTAGTGTTTACCAGCAACAACGCAAACATAAGCCAACCGGACTTTTTCATTTAGCAACAATGAAACTTCGATGTGCAGTGAGTCACTTTCAGCAGGCTTCAATAGACGCTTTAAAGCCGATCAAAAGTCAAGTTTTCATGGTTGCCACTCCACGCGTAACGTTCTTCCAGCAGAGCAACAATGAAAATGACACAAATTAATCTCAAAGCACATTGTCTACTAGGCTCAGCATCTGTACTGCTTTGTATGCCCTTCTGTATTGCTATGAACTTCATTATTCTAGGAAGGCTGCACTTTGTTGCAACTTTTTGCGAGCAGCCGTTCCCGAGTTACGGGCACTTGAGCCTGTTGACGACGTCACGGACGTGTCGCGGCGTAGCTTCCGAAGCTAGGTGAAATTTCTATCTTCCGTAGCTTCCTTAGTACTCCGCGCACGATGGAAAGTAAAACATCAATGGAAAGGAGATTTTCCACCCTATTTTCTAGAACAAACGTTATTTAACGTTGACTTGTTTGGTGTCCCTTTCAATACCGTTTTTAGCATCGTGGCATATAACGCTAAGCAATACAGGAGCCTTAAAAATGTCTTTCTTTTGTCAACCGTCTTTTCCGGTTAAGGTCCTTTTTTTAACGAGAAACAGAACAATACCATGTCCCCCTTGATCTCCATTAGCATTTTTTCGGTTCGAACACGTGAATTAGTGTGCTCAGCCACGTTTGTCCTGTACTACCAGTAATGGCCTAATTTGCGATCAATTGTTTTTTAAGGAGCATACATAAAATACACTCTGCTACTACTTCGTCAAATGTGGTGCTCGAGGTGTCCGATGCTCACTCTTATCCCAACCTTGGAGTTTTGAACCGAACCGCAGCAACAGAAAGACTACAGCAGGACATTCTTCAAGTGCCAGGGAAGCCAGAGAAGCCAGCGAAGTCGCCATTAAGCAAGGCACGTTAAGAGAAAGGCCAAAAGGCCCACGTAGAAACAAAGCAGACCTAACTCGGAGCAGACTTTCGGGTGAAAGCAATGTGCATATCCTCTTAAAATAGAAAAAGCTTTTAAAAGCAAGGAAGCTTTTAGCTACTGCTGCCCTCCGCCTTGTCCCCCGTGTTAATGTCACGACACGACACAACGGCACACTCCGCCGACTTGGTCCAACCCTGTTTTTTGTCTTCCTCCTTTAACAAAATCTTTGCATAACAAGCCCAGAAAAGTTCAGGAAAAAAAGGAAACTGAGACTTAAGAAATTACGACAAGAGTCAATGAGAGGAAACAACGGCTCTTTAGTGCACAAATGGAAGCTGCAGAGGAACAGAAAAGAACAAGTGGCTAAAAGGGATACATACACATACACTTCAGAACCTTCTTCCGCCCCCGCGAAAGAGGCCTTGGAAAGAGTTGAAACGGAAGCAGCCCCTTCGTTTTAAGGAGCAGTACACAGCAAACCCCTTAATCAAGTGTGCCTGTAATGTGTTTGTATGTCTGTCCTTACTGCACTCTACACTGTGTACAGTACAGCCCTTTCAAAAAGCTAAAGGGACCAAACCAGCAAAAGGCCCTTGGAAAACTTCTCAATACATGGAATGTTCCGTACTAGATAAGGTGTATTTCATTGTTGCCAAAATTCTATGTTGTCCAATTCGAATGTTCTCGTCCTCGCTAACGTTAGGCACTCAGTCCCGTTCTCGCCAACGGCTAGTCGATGTTCGTAACGTCTCAGAATTTCTTTGTTGTGCAAACACACGCTTAACGAAATATAGTCGTGTTTTTTGATTAAAACCAGCAGTGATTTCCTAACGTTTTCCCAGCCAGCTCATGAAATTTGGGCTGTCCATAGAATATAAGCACACATACGTCCCTTCGATCCGAAGGGTCACATTCCAGGTCCTATTGTTGCCTTTACAGTTTAGCATCGAATTACTTTACCTCATCTGCCTTATACTATATAGGTTTATAGAAGCTGAACCTGGAAATCACCATTCTATTGCTCTCTTTAACGGAAACTTTGGCTTAACAATGTTGGGGATTGTTGCGTGAGTTGAAGCTAATACTGCAAAAAAATGGCAAAAAAATCATTCTAATATTATTGAATGAATTTCTATTATTTATTGAATTTCTAGTATTTTGAATTCATTTATAATATTATTGACGACCGCTTTTCTCGAACTAAGGAAATCCAGCATCAAATCCCCGAACCGTAAAAAGTAAATTGCAAAAAAAGAAAAAGAGGAGCATAATAAACCATCAATCAAATCCTTAACCAAGCATATCCAGACAACAATCTTCAATAAAAAAAAAGTAGTTGGTAGCTCCCCAAAGTGTCTTAATCCGGAAATATGTGCTGATTCATTCGTTCTCTCTTGGACTCCAAAAAGCACCTGTAGCAGAAATGGCTTCAACTTCAAGCTTTGACTCGCTTGGCCGGTTTTAGAAATCGCGAGCCGGAATTAGAAACTAGCCACACAATAGCACAGCACACCGTACCGCACTCCAAAACATGCTAATACTTTTACAGCACCAGCTTTTCCTTGGGTGGGCAACTGAGCATGCGCATACTCTATTATTATTATATTTATATATCCCTGCAGGGTGACACACAATAGCGCCTATAAGTCATCTCACTTGCATGTCACAAAGACAGCATGCTCCTGGGAACCCACACATCGTATTGTACCGTACAGTGCAGTACAGTACATGTTGGACACTCTTCAAGTCCCTCCAGTCCCTTTTGAATTTTTTTTTCAATTTTCTTTGAATTTTTTTCACATTTTTTCTCCCCTGTTTTGGAGTCCTAAACCACATATGAATTACCCCACACGTTCCCATAACGGGATACAAGAGACCCCAAAACCCGCTTCTTGATGACTCGCAAGGAGCGTGACGAACACCCCCCCTTGCTTTACAGTTAGGGAGGTAAACTTTAAAAATTCCTACACGCCTAATTATCCCCACTTATTCCAGCTCAAAGTATACTCAACTCACCCCAACCCCCAAAATTTTCCAGTAGCTTTTCCGCTTTTGTTAACTTTTGTCAACTTTCGTCAACCAAGACCCCCCTCCGGAGTAATGCTACAAGTCCGGCATGGCCTTATGGGGGAAGCTCGGCAGCCTGAAGAAGGTTCTGCCTTCTACCTTCGCTTTCTATTCGTTGTTGCGTTACGGCGGACGGCCCTGCCGGCGGGAGTAATGCTACAAGTCCGGGATGGCCTTATGGGGGAAGGTCGGTAGCCTGAAGAACGTTCTACCTTTTACCTTCGCCTTTTATTCGTTGTTGCGTTACGGCGGATGGCCTGCCTGCCGGCCGGAGTAATGCTACAAATCCCGGATGGTCTTATGAGGTAGCCTGAAAAAGGTTCTGCCTGCTACCTTTGCTTTTAATTCGTTGTTGCGTTACGGCGGGTGGCCCTGCCGGCCGGAGTAATGCTACAAGTCGGGGATAGCCTTATGGGGGAAGGTCGGTAGCCTGAAGAAGGTAGAAGAAGAGGGGAGTCTTGGGTTGACCTAACCTAACCTCTAACAAGAGATCAGGAAGCCTGGCTCTCTGCTATTCAAAAGAGCTATTATGATTCAATACGAACATCGACATTCAAGTCCCCCCCTAAGCCACCCTCTGTTAACCAAAAGATCCTAAAAGGCGACAAGCACTCCACACACAAAAGACGCGGGATGTCTATGTGATGTCACGGCATTAAAAGATTGGAATGGAAGCGAATCGTATGGGTATGGTATAGGGTAGTAGTGGTACAATCTCCCCTAAATGTTCGAATCTCAATACTTGTGAGAACGTCCCTTGTTCCCTGGTCCAGCAACTGAATTGCTTTGTGAAAACATGGGGTAACACACATGTAAAGGATGTTGTGGACTGATGGGAGCAGCGTTTCCAGTCTATAGTGGTAAGATTTTCATCTAAGTCCTCGATTTTCGAGGTTTCCCATACGAAAGCGACTGCACATAATAAAATGTCCCTTATATGTCCGCGAGGCCTTGATTGAGCCCTTTTTCAGGGAATGGAATGACCCGATCGTAAACCACACAACCTATCCCCGTCTATCCTCCTTCTGGAGGCGATGGCATTTATCCAAAATCGGGACGAAAAAAACTTTTCTTTAAAAAACGATGAAATTCATCTAGAAGCAAAAAGAAAATAAAGAGACGGAGGAGAGAATATAAATCCATCTCGGTTTCTTTTTTTGTCTATTCATAAAACGACAACAGGAAGTTTTGGTATTGCTCGCAAAGTGACAAAGGAGATTTGCCAGAATCGCATTGTCGGATTTAAGAACGGCAAAGCGACTTAAAAGCTTTAAATTTAACGCAGTAATGGGCCCCCATGACAAGGACTTACCAGATGCCCCCACAAGTAAAGTTGGCACAAATCATAACCATCTTACAACACACTAGATACTTCTCAACGTCTCTCTGTTAACCGGTAACAGACTGGCTTGGTCTTGTTTGCCTTACACAACATTAAAAGCATCCACTTCACAGCTAAAATAGTAAATCACGTGTCAAGCGTGCTTTTCCAGCTTTTTCAACTCCTGCCTCGCGTCAATAACGAAAGTATTCCTGCTTAAAAGGCTACAGCCACTTGAAAACAATGCTGCATTAAATATGACAGAAAATCTAGTTTCTAACAATATTTTTCTTACATTTGTGCGCGAGGTATTAAGGGAGCTATCGACGAAAGAAGTTTCAGCGCGCCGTAAGCCGCGTTACGTCCAGTCCGTGACGTCACGCCAAGTTTGAATGCCTATAGCTCGTGAACGGCTGCTCCTAGAAAGTTCGATCCAAAGCGTATCGTGCTTAGAAATGTGTATAGTACAATAATCCACCAAAATCTCCCCACGTGATTTTTTGGTGAATATTGCCCTTTTTAGTGCAGAAAACCTTTGCATTTCCCTGCTTGCTATTTAGCTCAAGTTATCCTTGGAGTTTCTGCGGTTTTATCCCCAACGCTCTTTGAACAAGCCGCAATTAAGCTTTCAGGATGTGGGTTAAGTAAAACTGTCACTTTGAACGACGTTTATATCTCTGTCTTCCCCTCGGAAACAAACAAAAAAGTGTGACTTTCGTTGGGATTCAATTTCAGTCTGGTAAAAATCCCCGTCGCGAATCTCAATGCTTCTGTCTGTCAACGCTACACAAACTGCGGAGGGGCCAAACCGCACAGGCAACAGACAGAGAAAGTGCGGTTCTCTTCCTGTTCGTTTCCTTTTTAATGAGCACACATATGCTAGACAGCGTGGCACCGACGAAGGGAGACACAAACTAAACACACCCAAAAAGAAGAAGACGAGAATTGGGTGCTGTATAAGAACGAGTTCATTGTTACCGCCTTTTTTGTCTATTATAAAAAAATAAAAAAACGAAACCGAAACCTTAGAAGATGAAGAAAGCCTTGGCCATGGCGGTGAAGAGCAAAGCACTTCTTTTGTCAGCATGTGGTCGTCGAAATACAACAATAGCTTCTTCTTTTATCTCCCACATCCTTCTTTTCTCATCCATATCCACTAGGAAAGAGTCTATAGTCTCCTCCACTTTATTATCCTCCTTTTCACATAAACCAAGAGCCAATATACCATACGGTGGTTTGGTCTTTTCCAAGCAATACCCTTGTTATTATTATTCTGGTTACAGTAGTGCACCATACAGTACAGTAGCATACGCAAGTGCTGTACTGGAACTGTACCCAATTTGAATTCAATTTTCCTTATTTAAAAAGTTGCAATACAATCATTTCTATAGGTTCCAATCCGCACTTTGGCTGTTTTTCGTATGGCGGTAAACTAATTTCCATTTCTCAAATTTTAAAAAGGCCAAAATAAAAAAATTCCTCATCCTTGCACTTCAGTATCATATTAGCTACTTTACTGTCAAGAGATTTTGCAGAAATCTCTTAAATATTTTGCGAAAAAGCGTTCCGGCCTTTCCTATGCTATCGTGGCATTCCCAGCTGAGCTGGGACGGGAGCTCGCATAAGAACGCTACTTTTGGACGAGATGTAATACAGTTCATCAATTCAAAGAATGTCGCTTTGTAAGGATTGATCTACTTTTTAAGCTTTCACCGAAAGTCCCCTCAGTTTCCTGATGGATTCTTGATGTATCATCTTAATGTGATGCTGACTACGGTAGACCGAAAGTAGTTCTGAATATACATGCATCTAACCCAACTTCTTTTTGTCCTTCCTTGCTCCGTGGATAGGCATATTCCTTGGATAGGCATATCCTTGGATGGGCAAAAGGGAGCATTCCATCTCTGCCACGGCAGACTGCAAGGCACCTTCTTGGTACCTACCCAAGTAGTACCAAGAACAACCCTCAAAAAGCGCCGAAAAAGGTTCTTCGCTCTTCCCTTCTTCTCTCTCATTCTGGTTCCCACTTGGAATCCCCTGCTTACTTTAGCTGCTGCTTAATGAGCACGGTTTCCATCTGTCAAGAAACCTCATCAAAGGAAAAACCTCTCTTCTCCTCTCGCTTTTCGCCAGCCTCATCACTTCTTTTCGGGATACGGGGGTACGTACACTATACATACCAGCCCCATAAACCTTCTAATGCTTGGGTTACGCCCAGCTCCGTCTAAAAAATTCTGCCTGGTCGAGTTTTAACAATATTTTTTAACGAGAGGAAAAAGGAGAGGACAGCTTCAAAAGCACATGCTGAAACCGCTTTTGCCTACCAAACGAAAATCTGACACTCCCCGTTTTCCCTTTTTTTGCGTTTTAAAAAGAAAAAAGGGAGAAAGAAACATTCCAAGAAACACATGTGGGGTTGAATGCCAAGAAAGCCACCCTCTCTAATAACTAACGCAAATTTGGGGTGAAAGCTTAAACTAGCAACAGTCAAAAGACCAAAAGGAAGGGAAAAACCCCTTGAACGGATGCGAGAGACAGACAGGCACCCAAGGAAATATATATTTCTCTATCCAAAATGTCCTGTGATTTCTTAGAAACTGTTTATAAATTATTGATACATGTTAATAAATAAATATTAAATACATAATAAATATAAAAGTTCCTGGTGCTAGTACAATTTTTTTAAATTAGTGAGAATGTACACAATCGTATATCTAATGAAGCCCGAGGCAATAGGCGCGAGCCGACGCCAGTTTACTAATAAAAAAATATTAAAGTTAATAAATATTAATAAATGCTATACATTATTTTTTTAAATTAGTTTCATATAATTTGGCTCTGTACCAAGTTAGATTAGTTCCATGAAATTAGACATCATACATTAATTCCATTAAAATATAATACCCATGATTTATTATTAGGATTTTATTTGATTCATTCATTTGATTCATTTTAATAGTATAATATTATTTGATTTATTCCGTATTTATGATTTGGCTTTCAAGAAAACTAATTTGCATTTGAAAAAGTAAGAAAAACTAAACTGTCTTCTTCTTTAAAATCATATTAGCTACATTACTGTCAAGAGATTTTGCAGAAATCACGTCTAGTTTTGACGCAAGAGCGTTTCAACCTCCCGCATGCTAGCGTGGCAGGGCTATACGGGTGCCCTAACTTCCTTTACGTTCTAAATGACATAACTGCATTCGAAACACTGCATTAGAGCGCGGTAGAAGCTAGAAATCGGGCAACGTCATTGTTGCAATGTCTTTCCCAACCCCGTACCTGTCTTCTTCTAGCAACTGTGAAATGTAAGACAATTTGGCCTTTTTCTTTAGCAGTGAATTTACTGCAGTGAGTCACTCTCAATGGGCTCCAACAGGCGCTTTAAATGCCAACAAAAGTCGAGTTTTCATTGTTGGCCTTTCTACGCTTAGTAACCCTGTCGCTATCTGTTGTGGCCTGCCATCAGAGCGACAATGAAAACGAACACGTGTCTTTTCTAGCCACTTCGAAAATGTAAGACAATTCGCCTTTTTTATTTGGCAACAGTGAATCTCGTCTTAGAGGATTCAGTGAGTCACTCTCAACGGGCTGCAACAGGCGCTTTGCAGCCCACCAAAGTCGACTTTTCATTGTTGGCCCTATCACGCGTAGTAACTACCGCAACTCCCATCAGAGCAACAGTGAAAAAATAACAAAAAGAACATTCCCAAAGTGTCTCCAAAACGAGCTTCCCTACTAGATCAGCAGGGCTTTAAGCCTTAAATGTAAATTTAATTTAAAAAAAATATACTAATTATTGGATCTATTTACTAAAAGACTCGCAAAAGGACATCTGCTTCTTATTGTCCCGCACCTGGGAAGAGAGCAGCAGTTTTGTACAGAGGAATTTACAAGGGGCACAGTACACACTGCACTGAAAACAGTACCGTATACAGTACAGCCCTTACTGTGTACTTCAAACCTCGCCTGCAGTAATCTAGCGGGGACAAGCGAAAGGGAAATTTGATACTAATTATAGCTGACAGTTTGCTTTGGCTTTTGGCAGGCCTAAACTAGATCAGATAATGGGTCCCCCTTTCCTCTTTATCGGTTCTTTTCTTGACGGTATGCATTCCATGCGGGTTCGCAGGTTCAAAGATGTTCGGCCCCGGCAAGAGAAGCCAACCGAAAAGGAAAAAGGAAATTTCCCATCAATTTTTACAGATCTATTTGTGCCCCCCTACCGCAAAAGAAATCTTTTACCGCACGTGCTACATTTCAACTTACAAAAAAAAGAAAAAAAAAGATTTGGCTTGCTGCACCATGAACTGAACCGAGAGACATCTTGGAACTCTGGGACGTCTTGGAAGAAACAGATTGTGGAGGAAAAGGAGAAAAAAATGTAAAAATTTTCTTAAACTAGCCTGGCAAGACAAATAACATAACGTCACTCGTTTCACCCTTTTTGGTTCTCCTTAACCCTTAAAAAATCGTTTGAAAAGTAAGAAGGGGGGAGTCTTGCCTCATTTTGACCTTTTGCTTAAAGAGAACCGTTTGCTTCATGTCTGGCAAAGTTTCTTAGCTTTCTGAAAGTGGGTAAAGACCAAAAATAACCAATAAAAAGGGCCCAAACTTTAAAAGACACAAGAGTTTTGAGCCCTTTCTAGACTCTAGGAATACGAGGGAGAGTTATAGAAGAGTCTTAATTTGCATAAAACATACGGAAAACAAAAGTTTTCTGGACCCTTTTTCCATTTTGGCCGTAAGATGAGAAAGAACCTTTAAAAATCTTATCAAGAAGCATGAAATGGCAGAAAAGGGTATTTTTTGGGGGGGAGGGAGGGGTAGTATACTTTGTAGACTGCTTAGATTTGCTCCAGCTAAAGGATTCAGTACAGTGCAGTACTGGAAGAATCTTCCAAGACTGTCAGCCCCCAAGACATTCAATTGGCTCCGGAAGATGTGCACGGATTCATCACTCACCATGACATCCCTATGTAAAGGCTGCGGATACGCTCCTGAAACGCCTGTCAAAAGTGCCCTGGAATCCATTTCCATGCTATTCCTCGACTTCTATAAGAAAAATGAAAGAAAAAAATAATGTAGACAGTATTTAAGTATTTTAGGGTCTTTCTTAGGAAATTTAATAATTATTATAAATTAACTAAAGTAGGCAATTCTCATCATATTTCTAACGACGGGCCCAGGCCGCGACTTGTAGCGTTAGTCCGGCCTACCTCCCGAATGGTGTAACGACGCCAGAACGAATATTAGGGACGGTAACCGGACCACATCCCGCGACTCGTAGCGTTAGTCCGGCCTGCCTTCCCAAATGGTGCAACGACGCAAGAAAGAACCATAGGAACGGTCACCGGACCTCATGCGGCGCCTAAACCGCGACTCGTGGCGTTAGTCCGGCCTACCTTCCCCAGTACAACAATGCAAGAATGAATGTTAGGGACGGCAGGTCCGGAAGGTTGTAAGGGTAATTGCTTTTTTAGGTAATGTAACAATAATTAGTTAATTAAATTAGGTAGTTTTGACCACAGATCATATGACAAATTATTGATTTTCCTTTCCTTTTAAGGAAACCCAATCTGGGGTAATCCCAAACGTTTTTAGTTCATTTTTCATTCGCCTTGAAAAATATTTATTCTATTCAGCTGCTTCCTTGTCCTTTCGCCATTGTTGAATCCAAAGAAGGTACTTTTGAAAAGAAAATGAAAGAAAGTATCAGCTACTTTACCTTATCCAATCGATTTCATGCATTTCATGATGCCACGATTTCATGGCAATAGGCATTCGAATGATTACAAGGCTCTCAGCACCACATTGGGAAAGCCTACCCCCCTCCCCAACCCCCGACCGAAAGGCAAGCCGAAAGGTAACAACAACAGCCATTTGTATGCATGTTTCGAGAGAATCTTTATGAAAAAAAGGTAAAAAAGGAGAACATTACCTCGCTCTAGCTAAACTAACATCCTTTCCATTCAAAGTCGACACAAAAAATCGTACCGCTTTGACCTTGTACTCGGTCTTTTTTTTTAACTTTAAGTAGTTAAAAGCAAAAAAAAAAATCCAGGTAGCATAATTTTTCCTTCTGTGAAGCTTCCCGCTTTTAGAAATGATAATCCAAGCAGGATTTTCTAGAAACCGAAAAATTTTAATAAAGAGTACAAATTCTAGAGGAAGAAGGATTTCCTTTCCGTTTTTCATGGCAAGTGAAAAGCAAGGGAGAAGGGTCAAAACTTGAGACGGATAAGACGGATCTACTGGGCATGTGGAACGTACAGTAAGAGTACGGTACAGTCGATATTTCAATGTAAAAACGCAAAACAGATGGGTTTAAGACCACTTTTCGGCATCAAAACTCGTCAGAAAGGATGTCTTTGTAGAACCTTTATTGTTAAAAACCGCCGCTAGGTAAAATGTATCAGAACCAGTGAAATGTAATGTATGGATCACTAAGCAAAGGAAAGGAAAGCAAAACTGCTTCTACCTGTTGGCGGAACGCGGCTTTGCTGTCGATGTTCTGTGTTCTGTCATGTCAATCGAAATCCGCAATGTTAACTCTATTGTTGCAATAATGTTTTAAACATGGGGCTGGCCTATAAAACTTCCCACAATACAAACGATGAGACGATATTATATTCCCTGCCCCATCAGTATACAATTCTATTACCATGGGTTATTTCGTTATATGCCCACATGTCCAAAACCCATGCCCAAGAATTGACATATTGTTATGTCAGATTGCAAATGCACGAATTACAAGTTGGGCGTAGTGATTTTGACATTCTTGCATACGCAATTACCCGCTTACCCACCTTCATTCTACTTCTCTTGTGTTACCTATCGAGTTATATACTGCATTCCAGTTTTCCCGCCAAAATCAAATTCCAAATAATTTCCCGAATTTTGAGTAAAAATATTCGTTAAGTAGAAGCAAAACAGTACCGTTCTAAAGTCAAAATTATCTTAAATAGCATACAAATTAGTCAATTTAAGACTCTTTTACTCGACAAGGCGTATGACACCATACGGAATAACACAGAAAGAGATATAAAGATTTAAGGAGAATAAAATCGCTAAAAAGAAAAAAAGGAAAAGCTGTGGACACGGGGCCAAACGCCACCCACTATAAACGATTTTGGGACAAAGATTTTTCTATTTATTTTCTTTCGCAACTCTTCCCACAGTTTTCCTGCTGGGATGTATACACCCCCACAGGGGGCTTTCTTAAAAGCACTGGGCGGCCACGACAACGCCGATCTCGGACAGGTCTCCTTATGGTCTCACGTATCCATTGTCGAACCGTTTCTACCAAATAGGCGGTCATTTAAAACCCTAAGATTTGCATAAGGTGCGAGAATCAGCAGCAGGTGGGTTATACATATGCCAATAATGTTCTATTCTATACGGTCTTTTGTTTTATTTTTCTTCTTTTCTATTAAAGGTTCCATAATCTTGCAAAAGCAGTAGGCGTTAGCCCAAATTCTTCTGTAACGACACGAAAATGACCTGTTGTGACGTCACGCCGACTATTATGGTCTTAAGTTCAAGCTCTCGACGTTGGCTCACACAGTCAAGCCGCGACTCGTCGCGTTAGTCCGGCCTGCCTTCCCATATGGTGCAGTAACGCAAGAATGAGTACTAGGGACGGTCACCGAACGAAACGCCGCGCCTAAGCCGCGATCGTCGCGTTAGTCCGGCTTGCCCTCCGAAATAGTGCAATGACGCAAGAACGAATACTGGGGATGGTTACCGAAGTAAGTACCGCGCCTAAACCGCAACTCGTAGCGTTAGTCCGGCTTCTAGCTTTTCTATTGGGACGTGATTAATACTGTACAGTACACATTCCTGTGAAGCTTAAACGGGTCACGAAATTTGATTCTAATTCTGACTTTTTCACTGTATAACTTCTTTCACTGTAACTGAAAGCCTGTTAATGTTGAGGCGAAACACTTACCGATGTAATTGATAAGAAAAAGAAGCATACAAAATAAAACACTGCGGTTCTCTTAATCTTGATGTTCGGCTTTTAATACATTTCAAACGCTGAATAATTTTAAAAATCTGGCGGATGAAGTCATCTTATGTACGGCGTTTACATTGTGCGAAGTCATCTGTGAGCTGTTCCGCCCGACAGTTTTTTTTTTACTTTTCTGTACCCACTGACTTATTATCTTTTTTATTCTCATTTTTTATCTTCTTTTATTCCTAGCCTTCTTTTTTTTTTTGGTTCCCGAACAGCCTTAACGTAGCTTTTATACATTCACCATACGTGAAAGGAAATAAAAAATGACTCAAATTGTCATACAAGAGAGAACTAAGGCGGATGTCTTCATCCTTTATGGATTGTAGCGTCTTCATCCATCATCGAGGACACGTTTGTGCTAGAGATAAGCGGCTGTTAAGTATTTACACAGCCGCTATACATGTTGAACCATTTTTTTTGCATCCGAAAAAACGGGTTCAAAACTTTATTCTTTTCTTACATCATCATTATGCGTATAGATCGAAAGGGTGTTATAAGGTTTTTACAAGGGCTCTTTTGTCAGGATTGCAAGTACTCTAAGGGAGAGGAAACGTGCTCCGGAATATCCGCCAATGTTTCTCTTCGAGTTTATTGATTGACACCCTATTTCTCTTCTTCTTTTTGGTGAGTATTTTTTTTTACTCGGAGAAAAAGGATTTTTCTTTCTTTTCTTTCAATATTTGTTCTGAACAATGGGAGTCTATTGTTTGGTATTGTTGTTTGAAGATTTCAAGATTCGTGCCTAGATGTGTACCATAAGGGGCACAAGAAAGGGAACGCGGAAAACTGACTTGGGTCAGGCCGGACTTGTAGCGGTACTACGGCTTGCCTCTCCGTTGCTCTAACAGCGAACAATTATGGACAGAGTGACGTGGGTGGGACCTGGCCGGGTTGCTTAGCGTTGCTCCGGCATGCCTCACGGAAGTTCCCAGCCCAGTCAATCCCTTTATTTCACGTCATATATGTGTTGGGCGATGAAACCAAATGCGCTAACGTGATGTTCGGTTGTCTATAGTATTAAAGGCACATCAACCTTATTATTTTGCACTAAGTTTGTATAACAATGTCTCATATTTAATTAGCGTTTATTTGTTTCTCATTGTTGAGCAACTTTTCAATCGTGCAACGATGCAAGAATGAACATTAGGGACAGTTAGCGAATCAAATGCCGCAACTCGTAGCCTTAGCCCGGCCTACCTCCCCAAATGGTGCACGATGCAAGAATGAAATTTAGGAACGGCAGGCCGGGAGTAACACTACAAGTCCGGCCTGGCCCAAGTCGAGTTCGTTACGAACGTTGGTTTAAGTAGTTGAAAGGTTTCTTAAAGCACTTAAATTCCGAGATTAAAAAAAAATAGAAGAACGCATAGAAAAGGGGAGGAAATGAAGCTAGTTGCAGGGGGTGGTGGGGGAGGGAAGGGGGTAACATGTATCTGGGAAACAAGAGAGCAGCCAAAGGATATTTCTTCGGTTTTTGGTGGATAGGCTCTATGGTTGCTGTGACAAATAGAGCCGTGGCTGTGTGATGACAGGTCTCGTTTATCATGGGCATGTGAAACTCTCCCAGAAACCATCCATGCAACCAACCACCCTCTTGTTTTGCATACACAAGACACAGAAACACTGAATCTGACTTTTTCGCTTCGCTTTTCAAAAATGCCTTAGTCCTAGGGGGGCCTGAACGAGAAAGGGTTACAATCTGTACGGTACACGCCCTCCCAAACACGTGTTACATTACGTTCTTTCCAAAGGAGGAGGGGGGAGAATAGAACAACCGCCAGTCTACCGCAAATCCATTTTAATCCTACGACTTAGCTTAAATGCTCTTAACTTTAATCCTTTAAGACTTATACCATCACTAAGAATATGACACAGCTTTTGACGGGTACTAAGTTTGCCTAATTTAACTAATAAATAATAAAATAAAAATATTTAAATAAATAATAAAAAATATTAGATAAATAATAAATTAATTTAATTAATAATACAAAAATAAATTTATTTACAAACCGATACGGAATATCGAAAATAATTCACTTAACTAAGACAGTTTAAATGATTAGATACTAATGAAAAGCTTGAAACTTTCTAAAATGGCAATTTAAAGCCTTTTTGAAAAGATTTTTATTTTGCTTTGGGCATTTGAACTCATTGAATCCGGGTTATAGAATACCATTGTTGGGCTTAACAATAGCCTAAGTGCCCTCATTTTATTTTATTACATTCTTTTCTTGTTTTCGTGCCCATTTCGGGATCTTTATGTACCGAAATAAGTTGTCTGTATTATAACGCATAAGCCAGCGTGAAGAAAAACGTGTCCTGTAACGTTAATTCCCGAGTCAGCCCCCAAAAAGCGCTGCTGGAAGCAATTCAAACATACGGGATACAAGCAGCCTGTAACTATAAGCTCAACTATAATTTATTTTTTTGAAAAATGCCTTTTAGCGACGTTTTGTTGTCATTCCAGTTCTAGAACCTGCACTGTGTACAGTTATATACGCATTTTTTATATAATAAATTTTTATATTATATGTTTAATTTTATTTTTCCCAAATGGCGGAAACCAGCTGAACCTTCTAGGAAAACGAAATTTAAAGTACACCAGAAAATGCATATTTTTTTCGTATTATTCTATCTTGCCCAAATGGCCTTACTTCTATACCTGCACTAATACTGCATAGAAACATTATTTTCTGTAAGGATAATGAAATTGTTCCTGTGCCAAAAAGATTTCCTACAGGGAACATAAGGAAAGGTAAAAAACACAACAAAAATAAAAAACGAGATCAATAGATCTGATAAAATGGTTATTTGGGCATCCATCTTTCTAGACGATCCTTCTAGAAAAACGAACACCCACTTCATCCAAAACTTATCTATCAACATTTTCCAATCTATTTTTTAATTATAATTTTATATATATATATATTTTTTTAGTGGGCGTGTTCTGAAAGGAAGCGCTCGCTACGTATTAAGTCTTATAAAACGCCTTAATTTATTTATCATTACATTTTACGTAAGATTTTATGTAAGTATTATGTTCAGATTATTTATTATTATTTTATTACATTTATTTAGATTTTCTACTTTAATTTTACTTTGCTAGTGGGCGGGGCTTGATGGGAAACGTTCGCTCATTTTACATCTTAACTTATACCACCACCGCAATTTAATTACCATTTTATTTCCAATTTTCTCCTTTTCTTTCCTTTAGTTATTTTAGTTTTGGGAGTGGGCGGGGCCTTAAAGGTACCATTCTCGACGTCTTTAAGTCTTATTAAAAAACCGATGAGATAGAGCGATTAGTTGGCACAGGTAAATGAGATGTACACCCATTTCTTCTCTCTCTCTCTCTTCCATCATAATTGTCTGAACGTCTTCTATCCGAAACAATATCTCAATTTGCCCCTTCTTTTACATGCGCAGCATAGCATCGCCCTATATAAAGGCATTTTTTTTTCTTTTACAATATAGATGAAGCGCGCAGTTAGGCTATTAGAAGTTGACTAAGTTCCTCCCACTCCCCATTTGGCTCACTTTGAACCCTTTTCTATTCTACTTGGTACCTTTATTTCGATTCCTCTTTGTTCTGCATTTCTGTACCAAAGACTCTTTCTTTTTGATTAAGACACATGTCCTTATAGCGAACAAAAAGGGAATAATAATACAAAAAATGGTAAAGGAGGGTTGTCGTTTGTTCCTCCACACAAGAGGCAAGTTGAAAGGCATGTATCGGTTAATCTGTCCTCGACGATATACAGCCAAGTCGTTGAATCTTCATTTGGTGCTCCTCTTACGTTCTAAGGATCCTCTCGAGCTTGGCTTTGGCCACAAAAGAACTTTTCTCTATTGTCCATTTTTTGCGTTCCGATATGCATCTATTGTGAACCCCGTTTAAATCCGGTAGCTTAATAACTCCTTCCCAGGATTTTTTTTTTGCTCAGTCCTGCCCAGAAATAGGAACTCGGAATCCCTCAGAATCTTCCAAAGAATCCCCCAAAGGGAAAAAATAAGAGGAAAAGCACACTCTTCACAATATACAAGAAAGGGGGGGGAAGGGGTGAAATGGGTAAAACTTGGGAAATTTAAGCCAAGATTTAAGGAAAAAGTCAGATTTCCAAAGGACAGAGAGCGAAACATGAAACAGGGATTTTTAAATATTTAAGAAATTTTTTTTTAGTGTTTGAACTGGGAAATTAAGAGCAGGCATATAACATATACACAGGCGTATTCAAGGTGGTCTGCATTGCGTCACACTATACAGTGCACTTGACTTGGAGGTGTGATGGACATTCAGCTTGTTCAAGTGGGCTCTGGGATACTGATGTGTGCGTGGGACTTTTAAACACTGTATAAAACTTCTTAAACAGCATGCTACTTTACAAAAAATGGGTTAAAACCTTAAAAAAATATTTTAAAAAATAAAAAAATGTGAAGGGAATTTTTTTTTTAAAAGCATTTAAAAATTTTTTCTTATCAGGAAATACCAACAAGCTTTTCGTGGAGGAAGATTTTTTTCGTTATAGACCATAAGGAAAGAGAAAATGTGTTGATATAACACAGTAGATCCATTAAGCAAGACACATTCATCTTTGCCATTTATATGCATTTACAAGTAGTAGCAGGTTTATGTGCTCCTATCGTTTCAGCGCAGCAGATTTTTTTTTAGTGATCACTTGAGACTTTTTTTTTTTAGTAAGGGTGTGACCTTTGTATACTGGGCTAATAAATTTACCTTATAGGATGTCAAAAGAGCTTAAATGAGCTGAGCGATAAATTGTAATAATAGGAATATTGTACAAAAATATTTTGAAGCTCAAATATAAGCTTATAAACGCTATACCGAGTTTTGGTCATGAGCTGCATGCCCTTAATTCCAAAACACTTTTGACATTGAAAGGCTACAACATGGCAACTGCAAGGGGTGGAATTCTTATTAAAACACCTACGACAAGTCAAATAGGCTACTAAATACTTGATATTTCGACGTTCGCTTCCAATTTTGCTTATTAAGCTTACTAACATATCCGTGCTCTCTTAAATTATTTTAGAATACTTTTAATATTTTTTAAAGATTATTATTTATTATTGATAAGGTTATTACTTACATAAGATTATTATTTAGTAGAATATTTTCAAGATTAGAATACGAGCTACTGAAGACCCGTCACATTCTTTCATAGGCTAAAAGCAATACCCACTCAATTTCATGTCCTAAAAATGGATCATTTGCTCGTACCACTAACTGACAGAAATTAGCTAAAAAATACTAGAACTAACTCAATAATTCAAAGTCTATTACCAAATTATTCTTCAATTCATTTCGCAAAAATCCGAACCAAAAATACCCTTCCCAATCATTCAGTGCTATGACTCTCTAAGAACCTAATCTCCCAAGAAGCTGAGATTATCCACAATTTATGACACCCTAGCTCCTTCAAATCTAGAGAACGAAGGACATTTCCTGGGCCGGAAATTTCACCATATTATGCTCGCAAATGATGTGCAATAAATAGCCCACCGGAAAAGAACTCGGTTCGGCTCCTCCTAAACACTCACCCTGTGGGTCCAGTACGGGTCTATGGGTCCAGCTGAGGGCAATTGAACCCTAGGAAACGGAAAACGGGCAACAATGACACAGACAAGTCGGTTCCGATTTTCCGCGACAGAGACGGACGTACGCTCATTTTCTTGTACCGCCACCGCCTCTTCTTATACTCTATAGTCTATACTACAGCTTCCTAAGAAATTACACCCAAACGCTGTCAGGATCGAACACAAAAGAAAAAGAAAAATACCCGAAAAACAATCGCCTTTCTCCGGCTTTCAATGTGATGTGAGGTCATCAATCGATAGCTTGTTGTCCCGCAAACAAATCCCCCAAGTCCAAATCGAAGAATCCGTCACAAAGAAAATCCGGGAGGTGGTCTTTGTTCTCTCTCTCTCTGTCTTGTCTTCTGCCTTACATATGTCTATGTCCCCACTGTAACAATGCATAGAAGCCTGTACATATAGGATGCACGTTTTTATTGCGCAAAAGCGTTCAACCAGCACGCCAACAAGCTTAAGATCACTATCAGAGTAATTTCGTACGTTTTCCTTTTTTTATTCATTTCAGTTTCGCCTGTATTGCCTAGCAGACCCCCCTCTTCCCTTCCCAGCAGAATTGCGATTTAAAAACCCTTTAGCTTACTCACGGACTGGATTGGATTTAGTGTTTAGCTGTAATTCTAGTGACGTCACGGTTAAAAAATTTAAAAAATAAAGAAAAGGACCTCCCAAATCGCTTTTCGATGACATCATGGAAACTGAAGATTGATTGGTTCACGATTCGCGTCCACTTTCTCTATTTTCTATTTTGCAAAATTTAAGAGTTAGCTACTCCCATACTGCTTAAGGCTCCCATATACCGTAGTTCGGTTAGGTTGTGAGAAAATATCTGGGAATTGGGTCTTCCAGGTTAACTTTCTGGACGGTATTAAAAGGAATACCAAATAATAAGGCTAAATAAAGTTTAGCTAAGAAAATAGAGTAGGAAATATCCTTTCCATTGATGCTTTACTTGCCATCATGCGCGGCGTACTAACGAAGCTATCGAAGATAGAAATTTCACCATGGGGAGCTTCCCAAGCTACGTCGCGACACGTCCGTGACGTCATGATCGGGCTTAAGTGCCCATAACTCGGGAACGGCTGCTCGTACAAAATTGAAATAAAGTATATCATTCCTAGAATGATCCAAGCTTGCTATGGTCCATTCAACTTCCACTTTTTTGGTGGATCATTTTTTAGTTGTTTAGCCGATTTTAGCGTTTCTAGCACAGTTTAAACCTATACATACTGTGATTTTAAGGCTCCAGGAAACGTCGGAACAATGTTTCGGTAAAGCCAGTGCATTTAAGGTACACGCTTGCCACTAGTTGCCAAATCCCTTACATCAAACGGAAAAAAAACAAGACGAACTTGGATCTTGGTGGTCAGCAGAAAAACCAGACCAGAAAGGCAGAAACCCCCGAAGGAAATCGAGGAACCACTTTATGGTATCACTTTCTTCATCCATATGACAAGTGCATTCATATGTACGTTGATAAGCCATTTTCCCCCCAATTAATAAAATAAAATAAAATAAATAGAAACTAGCCCAAAGAATTTGTTTTTGAAAAAGGATGGATGGCAGGACATGGACGACCTCGTCTATATTACCACGAGTCAGTCGCGGGAAAAGTTCAAAACTTTCTTTGAAGGACGGTGGGCAATTTAGCATCCTCTTTTCCAAAGGCAAACAATAAAAAGTTCTAATCTTAACAGCACTTGGGGGATAGACAGAAGAGGGGGGTACATCTAACTTACATATACTCTTTACCATACAAGATAAAAGCCAAAAGGGCACCAAATGGACACAACTTGAAAGGTTAAGAGTAAACTTGAAAAGCAAAGAGGCGAGTGCTAATCAAGAGAGGTTTTTAGCCCCTACTTTCCTGGGGGGTGGGATGACTTCCTGACTTTTTCGCCAGCTTTTTCGGTCTCTTGCCTCTGTCTGTCTCTAACTCTCTCTCTCTGTTGCTGCCCCCTTCTTGCACTGCAACAATTTTAGGGGGTCGCTAAAAGCTTTGACGATGCCTGTCTAAGTGCTTGTGTCGCCTATCATCCTTCTGGCTGACACCCAGGTGTTGTAGGTTTTTCCCGATAACCCCTGTCTACGAATGTCCTGCTCATTTGCATATCTCTCTTGATTCCTTGAACACAGAAAAAACGTTACGAATATCGACTCGCCATAGCGAGTCAGAGAGATCCTGGGAAAGATCTAGGACTTTCAAAAGAAGAAGAAAACAAAGCAAAGAAAAATGTAAGCACAAAACCTCTCAAAGATATTGTGAAAAACAAGTAAAAAAGAAAATAACATAAATTAAATTCGCAATAAATATGAAAAAAAGAAAATGGGATACATAAGACACTCATCATGTTTTGCTACATTCGGAAATTGTCGTTATAAAATGAAAAAAATATTTTTTTAAATGTATATTTTTAATTTTTTTTAAAAACAATTTTAGCCTTCTGGAGGGGTTTCCATAGAGCTTTGGCATTCACTCTAAGACGAATTCACTGTTGTTCATCTCGAACGAAATGAATTTACTGTACTTGGCGCGTACTGCCAACAATGAAACTCGACTTTTGTGGCTTTAAAGCGCCTATTGGAACCTATTGGGAGTGATTCACGGCAGGAAATCTTCACTGTTGCGGAAGAATAAAGGCCCAATGAGAACGCGGCTTAACTGGTCCTTTTTCAACATGATAAGTGAGGTAAGTGTATTTCGAACGTTTTCTAACGTGAGTGCGAAAGCGGCTTAAGTGGTCTGGCTCAACAATTAATATTGTCAAAATGGGGGATAGAATAATAAGATGTTTGAGATTTTTAATGATGACGACAGTGAAATGTGAAAGTTGTTATACCCAAGCCAACGCTAGATGGCGTTACGTGTTTTTGCATGGGAAGGTATGAACGCGCATCACTTCCGCGCATAAAACGCCGGGCGCGATAACTTTGTAACCACGTACTCGATTTGCGTGCAGTTTGGCTTAAAAAATGCGGTAAAAATAAGATTCCGGAGATGATCGTTCACAATATTATGATTCGCAATTTGGCTGTTTTTGGAGTAGGTTGAAATGTTCAAGAAGGTTCACATTTAAATTGCATTTGGTGAATTAGTTAAGGCCGAATTGTGAACAAAATGGAAAGGGCCATGCCCTTCATAATCGTATTGTGTATAATACTTGTACTGTCAAGAAATTTTGCTTAAAAAAATATCTTTCTACTTCAAGGTTCACACGCTTTGGTGCAATTGAAAACTAAACTATACAGTAGCATGGGAAAAAAATGAGAGCATTCTTTTTCTTTCGGAATCTTTTTTGTGTGTGTATGCTAAAACAAATGCGCATGAGAAGCGCGAAGCGAGAAAGAGAAGCTTTTAAGTTTTATGGAGCTCTAGGGCTTGATTGGCTTTTTAGGGAGGCTGCAGCTGCACTCCTCTCCTCAGTCAAGCTCAAGCTTTTAGTTGTAATTACTTCACACAGTAAAATATCCCACTTTTTTATCACTCCAAGAAACCCCCACAAGCGAAAATGGAACTAAGCTTTTTTCTTTCCACTACTTCGCTATTTCTTTTTATTTATTTTTTCCTGATAATTCATCTTTCTTGAACTCCATGCTAGTTTAAAGCCATGAGAACGAAGATTTTATTTTCAGAAAGAACTGATAACGCTTTTTTTAGTTTAGATTTACCCCTTCTAAGAGTCAGAGGTAAAAGGAGTTGCGTTTGTAAGGTTTTTAAGAGAACGAAGAGAGGAGAAGAATCCTAAAAGCTTTTCCACTACACTACACATATAACAACCACACATACCGGGTTGATTATACAGCACCCTTGAACACGCCCTTTAAAGTGGTTCCAAGTTCCCCTCCAGAAAGCTAAAGCTAATACACAGCACAGCAGCTTCCTAAAACGCTAACCTCAGCCTTTTCTAACTCTCACACTTGCTTGCAACAAAAAAAGTAAATTAAAAAAAAATGAGACACGAAAAAGAGCTCAAACTTCGGTTACCGACGTTCCCTGTGACGTCAGGCCGGACTTGTAGCGTTACTTCGGCCTGCTTTGCCCGAGCACAGGGCAAAGTAAAAAAATAAATAAAATGAGAGAAGAAAATGAGAGAGGAAAAAGAAAAAAAACGGCCTACTTTTAGAGGCTAACAAGTAGTAATTTTCGACAGTGGAAGAGACAACTCAGCTACTATAATAGTAATACTCAAGTTCCCAGGTGTGCATGCCTTCAGCATCCCCGCCCAAACCATGTCACAACCTTTTTTTTTCTTTTTTTACAACAATGTGTCATCAGTCCTTAAGCACTCTTGTTTCTGGATATACCTTATGTTTTATTTTTGTTAGGTCTATCTTTTCCCCCTTAACGCTTCTTTTTCAGACCTTTTGTATGCGAGGCTGGCAGTAATAATGTCCCTATTTTTATACATGCCTAAACCACAACGTAACCTTGCCTACGGAAACGTGTCTTAAGTGTTTCTCACTTTGC
This sequence comes from Lepidurus apus apus, assembly GCA_022832285.1. Taxonomy (NCBI): domain Eukaryota; kingdom Metazoa; phylum Arthropoda; class Branchiopoda; order Notostraca; family Triopsidae; genus Lepidurus; species Lepidurus apus. Next base: position 104,102 of record JAGJRO010000078.1, read on the forward strand.
ATATTTTCTTTTCCTTTTTTTGGTATATGTAAAACCAAATTGTTGACCATAATGGGTGCCAAGGAACTAAGGAAGACTGTCACGTCTCATTTACACTAGCTTGAATACACCTAACAAGAAAGATAGTTGCAATAATAGAACCCTAAACGAAATAAAAACGTATCCTGTCCCGCTTCACGAAGAAAGTCCCCAGAGCGAAGGGAAAGCAAGCCGAAGTAACGCTACGAATCCCGGTCAAGCGCGCCGTTCGTTCGGTTGCCCTGTCCATACCATGGCTCGGGCAAAGCAGGCCGAAGTAACGCTACTAAGTCCGGCCTGGCGTCACAGGGAACGTCGGTTACTTTCATTCTTGGATGGGATATACTACGATGAACTCCCAGTAACGTCAAGCCGGACTAACCGGATGAGTCACGGTCAGAACTGAAATTCGTTCTGCAACTATTCACTGTTGCGGGCAATAAAACCTTCCCCTTTCCTTCGGCAAAACCTTACCTTTGCAGGCCGAAGAAACGCTTCAACTCCGGCCTGACCTTACTGGAAACGCCGGTTAACCTTACTCGCTTAACTTCCAATTAATTTAGACAATGCCTGAAATCTTGAAAAAGATTAATTTAAATTCCAATTAATTTACCACCAATGGCTGAAATCTCAAATTTGGATTCGTGTTATTTTTGTTTTGTTTTTCTAGATCATGGCAAAGTACCAAGGAATCCATTTGCTCTTTATGTCATTTGCCAAGAGGAAACAGAGACGCAAAAGAAAACTAAAAAAAAGGGAGAAAAACTTCTCGGATTTCGTTCCCCGAAAAAAATTCCCTGACGAAGTAGAAGAAGTGGTCTGTTTTTGCTACCACTTGACAATCCCTAGCAATGCCTCTTCCCGCACGTTTAAACATCTATTAGGACCAGCGAACCAACACACACCTGGTGCACAAAGCTCAAGTGCTTGTCAAAGCTTTGGGAAAAACCCGCAAAATGCACACGGACTTAACAAAAACCCTATCCGTCTCCTTCTCACCGTCCCGCGTATATTTCCAGTGTAAGATCAAGTTTGTGTGTGTGTATATATGTATAGACAGTAAACACCCACATCCACACACAAGTTCCATGTTTTTCCTAACCGCCACTAACGCTATAAATATAAATTCCAAATTTCCTACTCCCGAGTTACAAAATTTGGGCCTTTCAAGTCTTCATTCTTGAGCCCAATTTCACATTCTCACTTTACAGCATTTCACGTCCTTACTAATTAGGAGCATCTTATCTCACTTCCCCCTCCCATTTGAGGCCAAAAGCAGCAAACGCAACGCAAAAGTTCCAAAGCAGGCGGAAGTGCGAGGAAACACTCTTAGGGCCTTTCACTTGAGATCTTTGGAAGCACCGAGAGGAGTACTGTGACTTCAAGAGGCCGAGAGATCAAGGGGAGAGAGGCTAAACTTAGGCTTTCACGTAGGGTGTATGAATGACAGTGCTAAACGACTCTTCTCATTAAATCCCATTTACCCTGTCACGCGTGAAGGGAAGGGAACTGTTCCTCATTAACCACACGCACCTCAAAGTACCTCAAAGCAAAAGCACCTTGGTAAGACGTGATTTTAAAATTAAATATGGGAAATTAAAATAATTGCGGAATTAAAGTTACAATAATTACTAATAATAAGTATACGTAAGAAGCTATTCTAAAATTATATTCACACACACAAGTCGTTCTAAAAAAATAAAAAATTAAGTTTAAGTTTCAAACCTTTGTATGGTCAATAACTAAAATGAAAATAATTCAAGCGAATTGCGAAAATCATTTTTGGGATTAATTTTCTTGATTTTTCTGCATTTATACCATATCTGTCCATCACGTCTGTTCAACGATCAAGTGCCAACTATCAATATGATCCATATTTATGATTTCCACTTCAAATTTCCTCATCTTGCGTGGAGATGAATCCCATTTTTTTTCTGAGGAAGCTTTTATGCAAAGTGTACGGTTTTTTAGTGGTTGCTCCTACACATCTCCACTCGGTCATGACACAGGAGCTCACTCAAATTTCCCCAAGGATGATAGGACACGGAAAGACGCAACTTGGAAAAATCTTAAGGAAAGTTCGCAATACTATCAACTCAACTCAAGCTAAAGGCTAAGGCTATTTAAACGGTATCTTTTTAAAATGTCTGGGAAAACGAATCACGGCGGAAATGTTGGATTGAGGGCAGGAAATAACAAAAAAGTAAACTCTTGGAAGTTAAAAGTACTCAGCATGTGGTGGGATGGCAATGGCAGTTGTAAGGATTGGACCACACCTCCTTTCCTTCTTTTTTGTCGTGCAAGCACTATAATTTATCTACTGTAGAGGGTTCTGACAAGGTGTCGAAGCCATATGACGCCACTGCGACGCCTATGACACGTAGGTACACGCATCTACTTTCAAAAAAAACAAAAAAGGTAATACGCAGAAATTTTCCTTCCATAAATTCTTAACTGAAACAGAGGCAATTAAAAGCAATGACGGACTTTCTTCGCTCACCAAGCCCCAGCCGCAAGATAAATATAGGGCTTGCGTTATAGAAGATCAAACGCACGATCGTTCGCTAACAAGGGCCAAAGCTCAGAGTGTCCTTAAATGTCCGCCTCACAGTCTGTATAGGTTGCCTACATACTATTGGTCTGCCTCTGTGTTCTAAAGTTGATATAAAAAGTGACCTGTTTAAAATACTATTGTTCTTTTTTTCTTTTTAGATATATGATTTCGTTTTTGGAATGATTTAAGGTGGCATGCACCACTAGGCATCAAGGCAGAGTGCACCACTGGAATAGCTCGGTGCGCACTCAATGCAGAAGTAATGCACACTTAGAACACGTCTAGTGCGCACTCGGAGGACACTCAGTGCTTCATTGGAATACAAAATGCACTCACTAGGGGCGCACCAGTGCAGCTCCGAGCAAATTCAGCAAAAATTTTATATTCTAAGAAAATGAAAATGCTTTACAACGAACGATTGCTGCCCAAAACTTTGCACACATTTCCCAAACCAAGTCTTTAGTACATAATTCCATAGGGCATAATTGCTCGTAATGGAAGCAGGTCGCATAATTGGGCTAATCGTGCATCGATAAGTTGGAAATTGCTGCCAGTTTTACGGCACCCTCCGAAAGAAAACACCGACATGGGTATAGGAAATTAGACCATCTGCGAACGTGTGCCTGCTGTATTTGCTCATAACCGGTTAAACACATGCAGGGTAATACGGTACGTCGGGTAAAAACACAGCATCCCGTACATCCACGTGCGAGTGTGTACATGTCTCTGTTAGAACCAAAGGATCCGATTCAGTCCCCGACAACGATTTTTATTACTATCCTCTCTTCCCTTAACACAATCCACCCGAGTTCAGACATCATACAATCTCCAGAAGGAAACCCGCACATAGAGGCAGGCGGGTCGTCAAAACCCTCCAAAATGCCTTCAAAAGCCCCCGAAACTCGTTATAATCTGCCACACACATGGACCCGGGAACGGCTGTGCAAACACAATCGACAAGCGTTTGCTTAAACAGTAAACACACCCGTACCCCAAGCTTGAAAAACCATCCAGTGTCCTTATTATTATTGCTTTTACTTAGACAGCGGTACTTCAGGAACTTTCCAAAGTCCCATTTGACCAAAATTTGTCCAAGCGCTGGACTGCATGAACTGGATGAACTGGATGGACTGGACAGTGACTATAAGGCCTTTTCTTGGGAGAAATCGGTGGTAAAGCTCTGTGGGAACGCGAGAATCTGCTGTACGGTACGGCGTACGGGCATCAGGAAGAAAAAGACAAAAGAAAGCCCCAAAAGCTTTCGCAAGTCAATATTGGTAATGAGGATAAGGGGAAAGGGGCTTTTGGCGTTGGCTGGCAATCCGAGAAGCGACTCATTAAAGCGATTAAGCTTCCCAGAGCAACTTGCAGCTTGCTTGCAGCAGCACTATAGAGCTTGCTGTACAGAAATCCAGAAATACGAGCTTTACCGACTTTCCAGCCTTGGCAAATGTAGAAGGTAAGTACACACAGCATGCATTTACATGGCATGTGCAGATGCTAAGGCGGAAGAAGAACGAATCTACTCTCTTTGCAAAAAAATAAAAAAAAATTAGAAAAATTCTTCGGATTTCAAGCCAGTTCCTCCACTTATGCGATTTAGTTCTGTTCAACTAGTTCTGGGATAAATATGGAAATAATAAATAAAAATAATAAAATAAATAAAAATGGCCCAAAGTATGTGGACAAACTCAAGTTTCTCTCTCGGTAGAGAAAAAGTCGAGACATTGTCGTATAATGTAGAAAAAGAAGAGAGAAAATGGACCAAAGTTTGCTGTATGGCAAATGTCTTGGTTTGGTAAGGTTTTTTCCTTCTTTTTTTAGAGGAAGAGGGGGTACGTGCATGGGGCAGAAGGAAAAGGCCCATGGGAACATGTAGCGATGTAATTACACGTCCGGGTCCATGTTTGATATCAGATGCAAGCCCTTTTTTTCATCTCTTCGGTCTTTTAGGTCTTTGCAACTGACCCTAAATGGTAGCTAGATGCCCTGACATGGTTGCTTGCATCGCAAATGGCAAGTTTTCCCCTTTTTTCTCTCTTTTTCTTTCGCTCGTTGGAGCCCAAAACTGGCGCTAGTTTTATTCACGACCGTCTGGGTTTGATAAGGCGTTTTGCTGCTGCAGAGTCAAGCCGGAGAAGAACTTGACTGCGCCCGTCACTGTTATCAGACATCGCATTCGAAGATTTTATAGGCCTATTTGCTCCAGTGTTTTATGTGGTTGCAGTAACTTAGAGCTTTTCCGGTCTTGTGCTCTGCTCTCTCTACCTTCAAACATTGCAACTAGAACGGAAAGGAGAGAAAACTGGGTATAAAAGTCCTTCCGAAGCCTTGGAAATTCTTCTGAGCGAATAAATCAAGGAAGCTTGAAAATTTGTAGGACATTTGCTAGTAAAAACGGGTATGAAAGTAGGGAGCCAGAGCGAATAAAGTTCCTTGACATTGGGTTTCTTGTCTTGGGGTAAAGAAAAGCGTTTTTCGGCGTCATTGCCTTGAACTTTAGGCGATAAATGAGGAAAATAACAGAATTAAGCTTAAAAAAGCTAAGAAAATTGGACTTACGTTACACTGTTTAAGGGTAAATTCGCACAGGAATATAACAGCTTGTAAACTTGACCAAAGTCGGAAAATGGGCAAACCATGGCTTCCTAATAATAGGTAATAGAATTATTGTGAAAGATTATTAGTAAACCACATTCAAAGTATATAATTTACCTTGGGAATGGCGAAACGACGCCAAGGGAAGTCACTAGGTAATAAATGTATGACTTAGGTACTAAGTAAAACCCATTAACTTAAGGAAATTTGCCGATTGCAATCTTGAAAGCCGGTTTTTACCGCACGAAAACACTGCGACTGTCATGGCTGCCGTTTTAGCGAACGTTTCGGTCAAACTGCCGCCAAACCAACTTGCCATCTAACGGTACCAAATGCATTTCGAACTTTCCTTACTATTTATGCCCATATTTTAATTACTTCGAGGCATGGAGCGGTAATATAAAAGATAATGCAAGGAAAGGCCATAAGAATAATTAAGGCATTTATAAATTAAGCCAAGGAGGGTAATTAAAGGCTAAATTCCGGTTAATCTGGTTACCGTGGTGCGTTTTTCTGGCCCTAGCCGTTACGCATTGCGTTGCGTTAGAGGAAATTAGCTCCTGAAATGTAGGCAATATAATTCAATTCCCTTGTTTACTCATGTTTCTAAAGCGAATTATACAATTAACTTACTTATCTAATGCCAGAGTCTAACCTTAATTAACTATCCAGAGACTAACCGTAATTGCGCCCGTGGGCGCAAATATACATTAATTATAGTAGAAGCTAAGTAATCTATGTTGTAAACGACACAACTATCTTTCAACAATGAAAAGCAATCGAGCCGGAGGCTCCAATAAACATAAACAAATCTGGAAGAATTTCGTAGAAAGATATGGAAGATATAATGCCTTATATGGTAAGATTGGTCAGCCAAAAGCAGGAGCACACTGATGATTATCTCAAAGATCTTTTAAACAATAAGGCAGAGGGTTCATATTTTATTTTCCTTTTCATACATGTGAAAGAACAAAGTAATGTCACCGGCTTTTGTGTTTTTATGACGTGTCAATCAACGTTGCGATATAAAAAAAAGGCCCCCGTATAATAAACAAGAGAAAAGCCTTTGCTTGGTATGTATGCACCCAATTGCCGTCTCATAAATTAATTTAGACAATTCTGGGGATGGAAAATTGCTTGGCCGGTCTCACCAGAGCACTGCGCAGGCGCGTCCAAAATAACCGTTGCTTTTGAATATCGGCGCCATCGTCCCACTCCAGATAGATCCTCGTCCGCATGAGATAGCGCAGCGTTGGCGTAATATTAACAGTTTCGAGATCGCCCAATTTAATTAGTATCAATCCTTCCCGTTGCTCTTCAATCAGACTATGCTGTGCCAAATGCAGTTCCCACAAGCACCACTGCGAGCGCGTGAAGCTGTCACTGAGCAACAAAATCACCTTGCGACTAGAGGCAATACTTTCAAGAATACACTCATTCAAAATGGTACCGGCAGTGAAATCGCGCTCAAAGACGCACAATCGAAAATAGGGCTCAGCATTTTCCAACATGGAAACTAGGCGAGCTACAAACGCTTGATCTTGATTACTATACGATACAAAGGCATCATAGGCATAACTGTCTTCCTGGACGGGGCACGTAGTGCTCCCCTCGGCCGCCGCAGCGGCCGTCGCTGCTGCCGTCGAACTCGCCGAAGGCGAGTGCCTCAGGCGATGGCGCCGCAATCGCAACAAAAACAGCCAATAACGAAAGTACCAACGCAGTTTATACGCCACCACCACAATAAAAGCGACAAGCACCAATACTACCACCACGCTAATAACGGGGCCCCAGTAATAATACAAACTCCTGCCTCCTCCTTCCACCGTGTCGCGACAATCCGTGGCGTCAGCTCCCGCGGAGTCCAGCGACTCCAGAAAGTCAACCATGCGTTTCAACCTCCATTCATCGGGCGAGTAGCAGTCGCCCGTGTTAATCGACCTGAGCCCAGTCGCACTGGCATTGGTGTGCTCCGGCTCGGACGAGTCGTTCGTCAAGGGCAAAATCATGTCCTTGAGTATGCTCAGATGGCAGTCGCAATCCATGGGATTGTCCGAGACTTCTACCCGACTCAAGTTGCCGAAGTCGAGCGCCATGGCCATGGTCACGGTCGATATCTTGTTGCCCGTGAGCACCAACTCCTGCAAATTGGGCGAATACTCAAACACCCGTTCCTCCCAAGCGCGGAGACTGTTCTGCGACAGGTCGACCACTTGCAAACTGGTCGCGCGCCAGAAAGGATTCGCGTCCAGCGTCGTCAAATGATTCTGCCTCAGACTGACCACGACCAGCTTGGGCATTTCGGCGAAAATGCCGTCTTCGGAGAAGTTGGCGATCTTGCAATTGTCCAGGTAGAGGCGCTGGAGCTGTCGTAAGCCTTTGAAGGTCTTCCGGCTGAAGTTCTGGTACTCGAAGGGATTGCCCTCCATGCGGAGCAGTTGCAGGGAAGTCAGCGAAGCGAAGGCCATCGGGTCCAGTCGATAAAGGGAACAATTGCCCAGGTCCAATTCCACTAGACTGGACAGCCCTTGAAAGGCATTAGCGGAGACGATGCCCACATTCGTATGGGACAAGTCCAAGTACTTCAGGCGGGTACTCAACTCGAAGTTTCGGTCCGCGAGTTCAAACTCGCCTCCGGCAGTGGAGCCGCCTTCTTCCTCTTCCTCCCTGCCACGCGAGTTGCCACTCAGGTCCAGCACCTCCAGATGGGGCAGTGTGGACAAAATAGCCTTGGGGATTCCCACCAACGTATTCTTCCCCAGGTTTAGGACCCTCAAGTTGGGCAGCGCCGAAAAGGTACTGTTAGCTATCACGTAGATCCCACACTGGTACAGATTCAGCGTCCGGATCTTGGGCATAAACGGAAACGTCCTGTTGTTGAGTTGCGTCAAGGTGTTGAAGGCCAAATTCAACTCGATAACGTTCGACCCCGCCAGGACTTCCATGAGTCGCCGGGGCGGATTGCCCGTGAACCCGGAGCGGGAAATATCCAGAATCTGGAGGGAGCTATTCTTCAGAACCGACATGAGGTCGGCCAACGTCCCGTTCTCCATCGTGTTTTCTTTGAGGACCAATCGGGTGAGGGCTTTCAGGGGTAACAAGGCCCGGGGGTGGATGCTCGTCAAGGCGCAGTTACTCAGATCCAGGCTCTCCAGCTTGGAGTACCGCAGCTGGTAGAAATCATTCTGGTCGATCTTCCCGAACGCGTTCTCGGCTAGAGTGAGCTGTTTTAAATTGGGTAGAATGTTGGGGACTAAGGTGTGCACGATCTCGCTGAGCTTCACGAAGCTGTTTTTGGATAAGCGCAGCCATTTGAGGTTGTCCAGGCCTTCGAAGACTTTGGGCTCGAGGGTCGCGAGAAGATTGAACGACATGCTGAGGTTGAGTAACTGGGTCAAGTTGTGGAACGTCCCCGGCTGGATACTGGCGATTTCGTTGCTATCCATCTGCAGATCGACGAGCTGCTCGTAACCGTGGAAGTCGCCCGATCGCAGAGCGGCGATTTCCGTCCCGACAATCTTGAGCTTGCCCGAGGCGGGAATACTGAGATTGCGCGGGACTTGGCAGCAGCCTTTGCCGCGGCACACGATGGTTTTGCGGTTGCTAAGCCAGCACCCGCAGTCGCTGCTGGCGTTGCCGTACACAAACTTGATCTGGGACAAGTTCTCCTCGCTTTGATGAGCCGCAGCCAACTTGGTCTGCTGTTCCTTGCCGTCCGCGCCGACCCATGGACGGGCGGTGGTAACCCAGCAGAAGAAGAGCACGCGGATGAGGAAATGGCACACACGCGTTTGGCGTTGCTGTGGCGAAGGGGAGTTGAAGGTCGTCGCTAGCCCTGTCCATGGTAGTTGCGGGGACCTGGACCAGCCGCCTCCTACTGCTACAGACTTGCGTTTTAGCATCTTCTACGGAGGAATGGCAAAAAGTATCCATTTCTTGCCAGCGCAGCACTCATAAGTCTTGTCAGTGGCAAATGGCGAAAACTGGTTCTGTCGATACAGAAAGGTCATTAGAAAACGTAGATTGAATCTTTGATTAATTGACAACAGTCCAAAGGATACTTATCCTTAAATTCCTTATACAGTACCTAACAAATCTTCGATACATTGAGGTATTTAATATTTATAATATTTTTTTTAGTATTAAGATAACAATTAATAGCTATTAAAATGTTTTATATTAAGGCTCTGCCCTATACCCTAGCTTAGTGATGCGAAACAGTCACAGATGGCACTGGTGTGTGTTAGTGTTTTCGCAACAGGTTCTCCAGTTTCGGAACTCGGAAGTAACAATGACACTATTGTGTATTAGTGTTGCAAAACGTTCGCCGGAAAATGAATGACAAACGGGTGTCACTCGAGTTGAAAATTGGTAGTTGGATTGGAAATGCATTAGGTTAGCTTAAGTTAGATTATTAAGTTAGGTTAGCTTAGGTTATAGGTTAAGTTATAGGTTAGCTTAGGTTAGGTTAACGATTCTCATGAACTTTTGCTGATGAGAAACGTTAAAACTTGCCCTTTCTTTCACTTGACTAGCTGATAAAAGAAAAATTCACTGTTAGACAGTGACACACTAGTGTCATGTTTGACTCGGGGATGCATTACATACGTTTGTAACGAAACCCGGAGAACGTGTTGGTTTTCGTAATTTCCCTTGCTAACCGCCTACACCGAGCTAAGCTATACGGGAGCCTTAATTAATACTGGTTATTTATTACAATATTACTTATCTATTGAAATGTTAAATATTGGATATTGGTTTTTATTAAATATAGAGGAACAATTAGAAAAACAGATTGAATGTTTAGTACATTAAGATATCTAGTACTTAGCAGTAAAATGTTTAATAATTATCAAAATATCTAATATTTATTAAAATACTTAACATTTATTAAAACAAATGGTATTTTTTTTAATCAATTGACCGACGTAGGCTTGCGCCAGTTGTCGGAACAATTGTTATTTAAGACTTCTTAAGATTGTTAGTATTTGCATTCGACGAAGTACAAAAGCAGTTTACATTGTGTGGATTCATTCAGTAGTAGATTAATCCCTGTCAAGGACCAAAAGCGGAATCATGCCAGTCACTCTACGTGAAACAACACGGATACGAATGCCTCAAAGGGTAATATAAACGGTACCAGTCCGTATCAAGCTATAGAATACCGCCAAACATCCGAAGAGAGACACTGTACCATTTAAACCTGAAACTAATTATTTGGCAGATGTCTTTGTTTCGGAACACTTTTCAAATGAATCGAAAGTTGCACACACTTGAATGCATTTCAAACAAACACACGAGACACTCGAGAGTCCTTTTACCTCACTGTAAATCACTTTCTACTGGCCTCACAATAACCCTAAAGCATAGGGAAAACTCCTGGAAAAATAAAAATAAAATTAATTTGCGCTATTAAACAAGCTTGGTTCAGTTTTGTAGTTACTTACCATCCAAATGTGGGTGGTATACTTTCGCTGGCGGAGAAAGCGGATGTTAGACACTTTGATTACGAGACCGCAGACATTACATACGGTGAATCCACAATCTTATTAAGGTTATTTAGTCTAATTGAATTCACGTTGAAACGGTTCTCCCAGGAAGAACAATGAAAGCCTTTAGGGGATATTAAAACTATGCAAGGTTTTGAGGGACAACACCCAGACGTAGTACCAACCTGTTCCTACGTCTGAGAAAAACTGGAAAGGTTGGAAGCAGAAGAAGGTGAGATTATACCGTGCAGGAAATATAATAAGAAAACCTCAGCCAGTGGTAACACAGAAGGTAAAGGTGTGCGTGTATGGCCTCCAGCATTGTTGCACTCGGCAAACACATACTCTACTATACAACATATACGCCTTTCCTTAGAAGTCATATACATCCACAAAGCCCCGATCACACTCCACCTCCTCTTCCCCTCCATCTTCACCTCAAATAAAACTTTTTGGTCTAAACCTGCAAACTCCTGAGGAACAATTCAACATCTTTCAATTCCATCGCAGCGATTTCGCCTAATCGATGCTCATCTAAGTTGTCTGGCTCCCAAGAAAAGATCTTGCTGGCTTCCAGAAGCATTTTCTTCACAATCTGAAAGAAAAGAGAGCAAATACAGTACTAAGGCTCCTTATAGCTTTAGTTCCCGTCCCGTCTTAGCATTACATGGGATGTTAGTATAGCTAAAACACTCCATTTTCTAGCCCGACTACAAGGTTTAAACTGTTACATTTCATTATTGTCGAATACAGCGCGTCTTCCCCCAACTGCATTGATCTTCTAGCCCGACTACAAGGTTTAAACTGTTCAATTTCATTATTGTCGTCATCCCAGTCTACACTGGTCTTCCAGCAACAACGAAATTGAAGACAGTGGGCCATTCGCTTAGCCGCAATGACAACTTTCGCAATGACAGCAGCAAAACTATGCATTTGGAAACTGTCCCTAGACAGTATTTTAATTATTTATTAAGAAAAATTGCTGTAAATTGAGTATGCGGTTATGAAGTTATCGTTTTATGCGCAGAAGCCCTGCGCGTTCATATACCCCCGTATAAAACATGCTACGCCATCTTGCGCAAACTAGGGTGCAACAGGTTACGCTGTACGGGGCCTCAAGGAAGAGATAAATGGAAAGATAATTTTAATCATCTTACCTGAACGCGGTGAACAAGTTCATCTTTGGAAATCCCGCCTTCAACACACATCTGACGACTTCTGAGAGCCAGTATGGCTTGCATTTCGTATAGAAGAATGCCTCGTAAACGTGTCAAACCTGTTTGGGAAACAAAAAACATTGAAAGCACACCCAAAAAAACCCGGAAAGGTTTTAAGGGGAATAATTATGCCGACCAAAAAAGATCCCATGTTTACCTGGTGCAATGACGTCAACGAGCTGAAGCAGTTGGAAACAGAGCTGCTCTTTCCGCGCCAGCAGCTGCTCACCAAGGTGAGCCAGCTCTTGGCCCTCGATATGGCCATACATTTGTACTAACGCCAGCTTCACGTCCACCAGGTAGAAGTGATGGGGATGCAGGACCTTGGTTTCGTATCGTTGCAAGAACTTCTCGCATTCCGCCGGGTCACCTTTCCCCATGTTGACCAAATCCTGTCCGATTTTTTCAATCAATTTATGGACCTCGTTCGCGGACGTCGCGTGCTGGCAGTGGGAACTCTTCCAGAGTCCGTCAACGTTCAAAGGATTGGCCGGCAATAAGTAGCTCGTCAGTTCCGACTGGGCGCAAACCGGACAATGGATGGCGCTGAGCATCGTGCCCAATTCGGTCGGATCGCGACATCGCTGACACGTGCATTTGAAGAATTTGGACTGCAACAGGTGGGTTTGGCGATTCATGGTGCCCCAAAGTGGGTCTGTATAAGATATGGTGATGGCCTCGCCCTTGCTGATGGCCACAGCTGCTCGAATAACGACGCTAGCATCGTTTTGAAAGGTTTTGACAGCATTGGCAACGCAGTCGTGTTGCAAAAGACACGCCTGAGGGAAGATTCCTTGCAGGCCGTCCCTTTTCAGGGGCATCTCGAAGCTGTTTACATTCAGAATACCGGCGATTTGCAAGATAAGATCATCTGGGTAGGTCTTGGCATCAAGACGGACCTGCTCCCGCAAGAATCTCAGAATAACCACGCGGTCAGTGTCCTCTAAACCCGCGTGCTGTCGCGCTTCACGATGACTCTGCAAGTCCAGCAGTTGACGCCACTTTGCTGGATCATTTTCCTTCAAAGATAAACATCTCAACAGCGTGACGCTCTGGTACGCCGGGTGATCCTGGCGAACCGTGCGGATCTGTATGGGATCCGAGCGGAACCGCATGGTCAGCCCGCACTCCGGTGCGTGGACGGCGCGGTCGGGGCAGTCCGCCCCGCAGAGTGGCCAGCCACATGTAGCACACGTGTAGGAGCCATCGGCGGGTTGGTAGCAGCCTAAGCAAACCGCTGGGGTGATTTGCTTCGGGCCAACGACCAGCGCCTGTTCCTGCAGGATCACCTCGCCGGCTTTGAGGTCCCGACTCGCAACAAGCTGTCGCCCCACCAACGGACTGAGATGGATCTTGTAGGGACAGCAAGCGCTCTTATGCGTCTTCCAATCTTCCTTTTGGTGATCTTTGGTGCAATAGTAGACGCGGTGGCAACTGCCGCATTTAAGCACCGCCTCCGCTTGGCAAACGGCACAAGTACCCGAGTCAACGTCCGACATGGTTACTGCTGCTATTCGTACCTCCCTTTGTGCTGCACCAAAAATAAATTAAAATGAGCAAAAATGAAAACAAATAAAATACAAAAAGAATTCTAGGTCAAACGAAAACCAGTAACTATGAACAAGAACGAAAACAAGTGCATGAACAATTCTAGGTCAAAAGAAAGCCAAACTAAGAGCAGAAGAACAGATACACAGAAAGATAAAGTCGTCCAGAGCGTATAATGGCTCTGGACCAAAGCTTCCGCATGGTTTGGGGCGTTACAGACTATAATTAACTGCGTTTGCTAGGAACTAACTAGGTAGTTCTTATTTCTTCGCTTTGGAACGGGGTTACTTGTTTGTTTCGACTAGAATTTAAAACAGTTCAAGACCAATGCCAAGAGCCAGGAGCAGAGCAAAGTTTCCAGGAGGGACAATCTGGAACGCGACACGCTGGAATATACACATGCCATTTCACCAAGTCTTTTTTGCTTTTTTTGGTTCAAGAAGAGTCCCATGCAGCGTATTTTTAGGTTCTTAATCTGTCCTCCCCCAAACCTTTTTTCTGTTTTCTTTTTCACCCGTTACTAACAACCTAGACGAACCAAACAGGCAGGTACCCTACCAATCGTCCGCGACTCGCCTTTGGACGCATATAAAAGAGCTTCTGGGGACCCGGGACGCTCACAGCCAGAAACGCTTTCAAGCAAAACTTGGAAACAAGATTTCGTTCAAAACTTTCAGCCATTCTGACTCAGTTTCGACCTTGTTCAACCAAACACGCATGCCAATTTATATTTCACACCGCTGCTTACCTTTAGCTTCGAGGTGAAAATCCAACGCGGTTAATACTTGGTTAAAAATTGACAAAATATCCAGAAAAGCAGAGCGTAGATTCTACGGGCGGAATAAGGTGACTGGAGCCTTTCTTGTGCAAGGATGAGCTTTTGAAGAGGGAAGGAAGATTCTCGAAGCTACCACAACAACGCGTCGAGTCTTTTACGCGCTAAATTTAGCTCTTTTTCCGCGCTGCATGTGTTGTGGATGCTGGTTGTGCCAAAACTATCGGATCTCCGTTACAACGGAGCTCTTATAAAAGAGCCATAAATCTTCGCCCGGTTTTCCTCCACAGAAGATAGTAATGGATTGCTACCAAGTCCAATTCTCGGATACTCTCGGAAGGTAATCTGTCATTCGCGGTTCTTTCAATACCTGAAATGCCTGAAATGTCAATACTTTTCAATACCTGAATATTTCGTTTTATTTGTGTTTATTAATTTTATTTCATTTTATTAATTTTCATTTAATTTCATTTGTTTTATTTCGTTTTATTTGCTTTATTTGTATTTCATTTTATTTATACTTCATTTGTATTTCATTTATTTGTTTTATATTTATTTCATTTCATTTGCTTTACTTTTATTTCATTTCATTTATATTTATTTTAATTTTACTTTATTTGTTTTATTTATATTTCGTTTATTTGTTTTATATTTATTTCATTTTATTTATGTTTTGTTTTTATTTAACAGGTATTTAGTAGCGACAAGGGACATCCAAGCGGGGGAATTCATTATTGACGAACTGCCGTTGATCATTGGACCGAAGCAAGCGACTTCCCCCGTCTGTTTGGGCTGTTATGCTACTGTAGACGGTTCTTACACGTGTTCGCAGTGTAACTGGCCCTTGTGCAGCGCGAAATGCGAAACGGCGGTGGACCACGTACCCGAATGTACGTACTTCCAAAGCAAAGGCCTGAAGATCCAAGTCTCGGATTTCGGGCCGGATTCCAAGCTCTACGACGCGGTTGCCCCCTTACGGTGCGCGTTATTGAAGACTTCTGCTCCGGAACAATACAGAAAGTTGCGTTCGATGGTTGCCCATAACGAAGCTCGCTTCCAGTCGACTATTTGGGCCATGGATCAGACCTACGTGGTCAACGTGGTACGCCAAGACTGGCAATTGAGCGAGTTTAGCGGACCAGAATTGCACGAAATCTGCGGAATTTTGGAAGTGAACGCGTTCGAAGTGGTTACCTCCGAAGCTAATGTCGAGATCAAGGAGACCAGTTTAGCAGAGGATGATAATGCGAGGACGGCGCGAGCGCTGGGAAGTGAATCGTGTTTGTTATCTCACCACTGCGTTCCCAATGTGGTTTACGACTCACAGACCCCCAAGCGATTAAGGTTTTCCGCGGCTGTAGCCATTCCGGCAGGGACGACTATTGCTACGAGTTACACGTACACCCTCGACAATACCAAGCGCAGGAGGCAGCATCTGAAGCAGACGAAATTCTTTAGTTGCCTTTGTGACAGATGTCGAGATCCCACCGAGCTGGGTACCCACTTAAGCACGTTGACGTGTCCCGAATGTGCGGGCGCAATGCTGGCGGAAGATAGCTGCGACGAAATCAGTGCCTGGCGATGCCAAACGTGTCCCCAATTTTACCCGGCGCACCAGGTGGAAGGCTTGGAGAAAATCTTGCAGGCCCAAGCGGATGCCATTGACTACGATGACGTCATGGAAATGGAGGAATTCTTGATTAAAACCGGGAAATACTTGCATCGTAATCACGCCATCCTAACCGGAGTGCGATACTACTTGTGCTTCTTTTATGGCAACTTCCCGGGTTACACCTACGACGAGTTTAACGACATCACTCGCCAACGGAAAATCCAACTATGCACGGAATTGCTTGAATTAGCCAAAGTTCTCGAGCCGGGGACTTCCAAATTAGCAGCTGTGCTCGAAAAGGAACTTAAGTTAGCAATCGATTCTTCTCCCGCTTGAAAAACCATCCACGCAATCCATCCAAGAGAGTTGCAAGCGAAATAATAATTACTGTAAAAATAAGACTTTGCAATGCTCTGTTTATACCTTAGCTATGCATGACATTGCACGAGAAGATAGCCGTGCATAAGCCTTGATAGCATGGGAAAATTCGAAACATACAATTGAGGAGTCAACAATGAAAAATCACACTAACCGCCATTGCTAGGGTCCTGATCGCACTGGGGAAGTTCAAAACAACTTTTTGCTAAATTCGGCAGCTTTTACTAAACTCTTTAATACAACACTCCTTAACAAAAAGACTATTTAATATACAGTCCAGGAAGCTTAGGTTTCCTTTTCAAATTCATCATAAATTAGAAATAAACAAGTGAGGCGACAACAATGAAAATTCATGCTAACCGCCATTGCTAAACAAGGTATAAACGGAATGCGTTGAACAACAAATAAGCGGGAAAAAAACGAAAAATAAGTTTAAGACAGTTGTGTGGTTCGAAAGCGACTTTTCATGTATTGTTTAAATTTGGGAAGACAAAGGTACCAAGTATAATGATTGCAAATCTAATAAACTGCGTTGTATAAATGAAAGTCGTGATGTTTTAAAGCATTGTGCCATCTCTTCCAAAGCATTATTACACAAAGCCATGCTCCTCCAACCAGCTGCTGACGGATTTCTCGTTCTTTTGTAGCCACCGAATGTTATTGTGAACAGTTTCCAAGGCTTGTTGACGCGCACGTGCTCCAGCTCCGGCTTCAGGATATTCCGTAAAGAAATATTCGATCTATGACAAAAAGACAGAAAATTAAACTTACAAAGTGTTATAATCTATCTTTGTTGTTTTACTTCTTTGAGTTTCGCCTTGGTCGTAAACCCACTTGACACGTACATGACCAAGCGTCCTAAATTACGGTCGTTTAACGTGAATCGATCCACCAGG
The DNA here is from genome assembly GCA_022832285.1 of Lepidurus apus apus. NCBI lineage: Eukaryota > Metazoa > Arthropoda > Branchiopoda > Notostraca > Triopsidae > Lepidurus > Lepidurus apus. Next base: position 121,187 of record JAGJRO010000078.1, read on the forward strand.
TACTCCCATTCGGATCTGAGCATAAATTAATTTAAATTATCTACTTATCGATAAGCCAAAAATGAGAGAAAAAATAAGAAGTTTACCGAATGAAATCCCAAACTATGGGCTGTCCAACAGGATTGTCCGCCATGTACTGAAGCGCTAAAAAGAAATCTTGCGAGCGAATAAATGCGGGGTTTTTGGCCAGATTCAGGTACTGGTTTATGAGCCACGGCTCTTTCGTATAAGCCAAAGCTTGCATTAACCTGACCTTTTCTTGTGCGTTGGGCTCAGCCAAGTAGCGAGACCACATAGTCTCCCACACGTGAGGATCGGTTGATTTGGCCATTCCGTAGCGGTAAACCAAGCTGCGAATATTGGGTGGCAGGTCGAAACTGCTGTCCTTGATCCACTGGTTAAGCTTCTCCAAAGCGCCTTCCAAACACGGCTCGTAACCCACTTCGCACGCCAAATGAACCACGGTTGATCGCAGCATCCTTATTAATCCCATAATTTTAACATTTCTGAAATATTGAACTCTTTTTATGTGATTTTTACTGACTTGTCTAAAAATTCGCCTTTGTCCTCCCAACCCAACATGGCAAACGGCTCTTTCACGATGGACAATAAGAATTTCTGCAATTAATAAAACAAAAAAATGAGATTATGAAACTTTCAGTAATTTTCTTTTAAATCGATTTTTTTAAACTTTTTAAAGTTTTTTTTCCTTACTCGGAAACGCGGGAAGACGGGACTGGAGTCTAGCAAGTGCAAAATGCCACGCAGTTTGCTACTCGCACTATCCCAAGGCACAGCATGTGTTTCTTTCTCCAAATAGAGCGACATGTTCAACGCGATGCTAAACGGCGTTAAACCAGTGTCAGCCAAGTTGAAAACGTCGTCCAAGAGCCCTGAGCGATCAGCCGCCGAGAGAAGCTGTAAAAAACAAAAATTGAAAAATAAAATTGTAATAGATAATTGATCAAACTTACGTTATGGTCTTTTCTCAAGATATCGGAAAGGGCATGCCAATCTTCGGGTAAGTAGTTCACTCTGTAAAAGCCATTTTGGCGTACATTAAACTTGATCCATGTGGCCCCTTCAGGTAAATCAATCTCAACTAAAATGGTAAAATTTACAAAAAAATTAAAAATTTCATAAATTTGTTATAGAAAGTTATAAATTGTTTCTTAAATATGAAAGAGGAGTTATACTTGAGGTATCTTCCATGTTCAACCAAACAGTTCGTGCCTCGTTCAGAGTTCGGTCAGTGATGTACGTAATGGGCACTTCCCATTTGTAACTGTTGACGAAAAAAGATCATAATAAGCATTCAAAATATTCAAAACATTATAAAGACGACAACTGGGGAGTTAAAACTAACCCATAAGGTGATGTAGTCTGTTTTGTAGGATTCGCCGCCGATGGATCGGCCAAGAAACGCGTCTGATAGACAGTGTAAGTCCGGCCGTTGTTGGATTTCTGGAAACTTAGGACAGGATAGCCCATTTGACGAGTCCAGGTGTCCATAATACGAGTGATATTCAAGTTGGTTTGTACGGCCTGCAAGAAAAATTCATGAAATATAAGAAAATCTGGAAAAAATGTCAGTGAGATTGAACTAAAAATCGATTATACCTGTAGTTCGTCCCACAAATCCTTAGTTTCTGCATTCTCAAAAGCATATTTCTTCAGGAAGTTGTGGACGCCCATGCGGAATTTCTCGGAACCCATAAAACTTTCCAACATACGCAACACTGATGCTCCCTGGGTTGAAATTGAATTCATTAATTGTAATTTCATGTACTTAATGTAATGCAATTGTATAAACTACGTTACATATTTAAATTTCTTTCTAACTTTTTAATTTTTCAAATGACTTTTCAAATTACAATTATTTTAAATTTACTTTAATTGCTCAAAGAGATTAGAGAGGGAAAAATAAATAAATGTTTTCTTATAAGGAAAAACTAACTTTTTTGTAAGAAATGCTGTCGAAGATTTCGGTGATTTCATCAGGGTGATTGACAGGCTGGACAATGGGGTGTGAACTCAATTTGGCGTCCAATTCAAGTACGGGCTGTACGTCATCCACTAGCATTTGCGTTTCCTAACCAAAATATCCCATTTAAAGTTAATTTTTAATCTGTTCATTCTCCATTGTATACGATCTTACAATATCCCACGTAGGCTCGCAATAATGAACAGCTTTGTACTCGATATAACTGGCGAACCCTTCATTTAGCCACAAATCATCCCACCAACGCACCGTCACTAAAAATAAACAATAAAACCAAGATCAAAACCCAAAAATCACGTGAAAACTTGAAAAATACATAAAAAATCAAAGCAAGAAGTGAAAACTTACTGTAATTGCCGAACCACTGATGAACTAATTCATGCGCCACTACTGTAGCAACTCTCTTCTGATTGCCAATTGAGCTCTTCTTAGGATCATACAACAAGGCTGTTTCCCTGAAGGTCACCAAACCCCAATGTTCCATAGCTCCCGATACAAAATCCGGAATCGCAATCAAATCTTAATAAACCAAAACCAAAATAATAACATACACAATTTAAGCACAATTTACAAATTAATCAATTAATTAAATAAATACGTCAATAAACTTAACTAGTTACTTAGACGAATGAACTAATACGGTTATCTCGTAATTTTTTTTTTTAATTTTCAATTTTTTTACATTAAATGAATTTTTTATGATTTAAATTAATATTTTAATTACTACATAATATTTTACAAATTATTTAAATAAATAAAATAATATTACATGATGGAAAATAGCTTTTAATATTTTTTTCGGATAGCGAAAAGATCAGTAAAAAATTAGCTTTATTAATTAAGAATGTAATATTTAATAATTTAACTTTGTAAGAATAATTAATTAATTAAATCGGATAAGCTATACCTTGCTTAGGTAGCGCGTAAGGAATGCCGAAATAATCCTCCAAGTAAAACATGCTTTTAATGCCAACATCTAAAGGATACGCGGTTCCGTCCATTTGATTGGGCGTGGCGAAAACTCGCATGGGTTTTCCGCTTTTAGTTTTGCTTTCGACGGCACGGAAGTCGCAGACGATGAAGCAAGCCAAGTACGTCACCATCGGTACGCTCTTCTCGAACGATACGGTCGTCAAACCTGGTCTAGGCGAATTCTCCGTTTCATGCTATAAAAAAAGAAAAAATGGAAAAAAATATTGAAAAATAAAAACAAATTCTTCCACGTGAAGAAACGAATCCTATGAAAGACTCCCTCCACCAAAACTTTTGTACAACAATGCGAGGCTATAAAATCGAGCTGAACACTTCGAGTTCGCTTCAGATTGTTTTAGAAAATCTGCCATGAAAGGTTCGAGTTATTTCTGCATTGCTTCGTGTTATTTACTCTAGTTTTGTGCCTTAAATTCGTTACAATAATTTGCCTTATATTCATTTGTGCATTTTTTAATTTTATTTAGCAGGGTGGATCTTAGTGTTTTCGCTGACGTCAGTTTGTGTGATTCCGTGGTTTAGTGGCAACAATGTCTTGGTTCAAGCAGCTGCCGTCCGTTTTCCCCAAACTCAGACTGCGCCTAGCAATCATGACCAAGAAGCTTCTACTGCTTCAACATCGGGCCAAACCATGGAACACAAAGTGAACATGATCGGAACAGGACCTCTGATTGTTCAAGGCTTCGTGCAATCCTCTGACACGTTAGTGTATTTACTTCCTAAAAGCTCTGGATACTTCTAAAATGTCTAAAATCGGGATATTTCTTGAAATTTTCTAAAATTATGGATAATTCGATGAACATCGTCTATTTTTACATTTTTATTTATTTTGGCTATATTTTTTATTTAATGTCGTGTCGCTCTCACTCACTCCGTACTTTAGCCGCGCCTCCACACCTCGCGTCTGTCCTCTCGCTCTTTTGCTCTACGGCACTCTTGCTGAACGACCGCCGCTAGCCCACTTCCTTAACCCGCTACTTTCTTTAGCCGCGTCTCCACGCCTCACGTCTGTCCTCTCGCTCGCTTGCTCTACGGCACTCTTCCTCAACGACCGCCGTTAGCCCGGCTTCCTTCCCGCTGTACTTTCTTTAGCCACGCCTGCACACCTCACGTCTGTCCTTTCGTTCGCTTGCTCTACCACTCTCTTTCTCAACGACCACCGCTAGCCCGGCTGTATTAGCGAACCGCTACACTAGTTTTGCTTTTTGTTATTTTATTTATCTATTTTACGACTATTTTTTAGCTTTCCCTACATTTCGCTTTTGCATATATTTTTCTTCGCAGATTCGATCATCATACACACGCACGTAGTATCGACGACGAGGGAAGCGTTGATGCGTACAGCGGGTACGACGACGAAAGGTAAGGTTATTATGCGCTTTTTTCTCCTCCTCAAAAACTATATTGACAAGATCTAAAAAAGGTTTTTTGCTTCTTTTTTGTTTATAATTCCAGTTTCGATGCGGCGGCTTACGATGCGTACTCGGATGGAGACTTGTCGAATTACCGATTGAAGCGAGCTGCCGATTCGGGTACAGGTACTGACGCTACCACTACTGCTCCCAGTCTGGACCAATCGCGCGCTTTGCCCAACCAGAAACTGCCACGTCCTTTCAACCTCAATCCGCCACCTCCTCCCGACCCGCAATTTTTCCAACCTACTTTCTTCGGCTTGGGTTCCAATTTGAACAGCGGCATGCTCAACAGACCTCCCCCTGGCTCGTCCGGCATGCCTGGAACGCCTCCTGCTGGTCCAAACCCCCAAAGTACCCCACAATCTGGTCAACCACCAACAATGAATCAGTTCGGGCAGCAACAACCAACTATGCCACAACCTAGACAGCCAGCCATGCCGCTATCTTCCCAACAATCAACAATGCAACAAACTGCCCAACAACCGACCATGCCGCAACCTTCCCAACAATCAACAATGCAGCAAACGGCTCAACAACCAACCATGCCACAACCTTCCCAACAATCAACAATGCAGCAAACTGGACAGCCTACCATGCCCCAATCTTCCCAACAATCAACTGCCCAACAACCAGCAATGCAGCAAACTGGACCACAGATGTCGCCTACGTCGCAGACCGGACCAAAAACTCCTGCGAATCGACGCGAGCAACCAGAGCAGCAACCAGAGCAGCGCCCTCCTAGTTCTAGTCCTCAGCAACAGATGTCTTCACCTGCTCCAGGTCCGCAAACGGGTCCCATGCGTCGCCAAGTCGATCCAAGCATGCAAACTCCTACGGACACGCCCAGTCCTCCTCCAATGCGTCCTAATGACATGCAAAATCCCACTCAGCAGCAGCGGCCAACCCTTATGCCTCCCTTCACTCAAGGTTTTCAACAAACAACGCCGTTTGGTGCTATGAATCCTTTTGGTGGTATGATGCCGTTTGGAATGAATCAGCCTTTCTTCGGATCGCCCTTTGGAATGTCGCCGTTTTTCGGGTTCCCTCCTTCTACACCTTTCAACATGTTTTCCTTCGTTCCTGGTCGCGGTGGAGTGTTTTTGACCAACTCAGACATGCAACCCATGCAACCGATCCAGATGCCTCCTGCAGCTCAGCCGATCAGTTCGCAAATGGGTGGAATAAGTCCGCGTATCTTTGCTCGCGATACCACCAACAAAGTTGACAAGCTGGCTACTTCGACCACTCCTAATCCACTGGGTACCAGTACTCCTCCTAGTACTACTACAACCCCTCCCTCAACTCAGTTTCATTTCAATTTCGACCAGCAAGGTCGGAATGCTGCTCCCAAGACCGGCGAAAGTAATGCTCCTGCAGGATCAGGGACTGTGCCGGTACCGACACCACCTCCAAGCCCCACCCCTCAACTTCAATTTCAACCTCAACCTCAATTTACGCCCAATTTTCAGAATCAAAACCCATTCCAAATGAATCCGTTCTTCAACCCTTTCGTTTTCCCCAATTTCGCTCAATTCGCTTTACCTCCAGGAGGCGGTAACCCCATGTTGTTCCCTGACCAGCAATTCATGGGGCCTTTCCAAGCCCCGCCTAACGGGGGACAGCCGCCGTTCAACATGCCACCTTTTCCAACGCAACAATTTCCGAACCAATTCCCTCCTCAGGCTAATTTCAGAGGTCAGGCGCCTTTCCAAACCCGTAGTACGAACCAGACCGCCTCTCCCACTCCCAAGGATCAAACTACTATCACCACGCCTCACCCATCCACGACTCTCTCGTCTCCCACCACAAAAGAAAAACTGTAATAATGTAAAAATTCTTACGTTTTCCATGCGAATAAAAAGCCTTAATAAAGATATTGTTAAAATAGAGAAAACCATCTAAAATCTAGTAATTTTTCTATGCAAAGGAAAACTATTTAATATATTATTAAGGGGGGAGTAAGGTTTCAAAATGAAAAAAAAGTATTTTATAAAACAGACTAATGGAATTGTTCTGGCTAAATAACCTCCATGCCAATTATTCGTATTAATCGACTAATTAATTCCTCCGCATTTCGAATTTTCCTATTCTTATAACATTAGGGGACAGTTGGTCGAAGACCTAGCGCTTTTACCTATGAGCGAATCGAAAATCGATCCCCTGAGTAATATGGTCGGTACCATTACCTTTCTTTTGAATGCTCAAACAAGTCTGTAGGTGCTTCGGTTAACTTACAAGCTCAATTACAAAAAACTGACTTTTTCTTCGCGCCGTGGCGGGCTCCGCTCTACGCTACCCGCATAGTCGGAACCGCCTGGCGCGGTCCCATTGCCAGTGGATGCGCTCCCGGTTAAGCCGAACCGAACCAAAGCCTGCCCAAAGGCTCTCAGGCGCGGATCTCGGATCGCGCGAAGAAAAAAGTCACGATTTTATGATTTCACGAGTTTTTCATAGATATTAAAACAAATAAAATTAAATAAATACTACGTACTCTTCCCTGCGAATAATAAATAACTGGCAACAGTGTAATTCAGAGTTTTTTTAAATTAAAAATCAAATTATTCTATTAAAATCAAACAGTTAAAAATTAAAATAAATGGTAAACTGTTCATTTAGCCTTTTTTCTATGGAAAGGAAAATAACTTACCGAGACAGGCATGTTACTGAGAGCGATATATCCATCTCCAGAAGGTCGCACTAAGGAAACCGTAAAAGTGGACTTGAAACTTGGCTCATCCAAGCAAGGAAAGGCACGACGGGCATAAGTAGGCTCAAATTTCGACGTTGCGATTGCTCTGGGAACAGAAAATGTTCACATCCAAATTAGTTTAATTTCACCAACGACTCTCGAAACACTTATTATACGCATTACAAGCTGCCAGAAGGGAATAAGAAAAGCAAAAAAAAAATCCAGCTGTTGACTTTTGGGGTTAAAAGCATTTCTCAAAGCTAATAAAGATATGCCAAACCGATAGTAAAAACATGAGAACATGAGCTGGAATAAAAAAAAAATAGGCGTTGCTTCGTACCTAGACTGGTTGGTTTGGTCGTTGTAGTAGACACTCTTGTAGAATCCCACAATACTCGACGTCAAATTGCCCTGGAATGTCAAGCTGAGTGTGTAAATCCCGGGTTCAAGTGGCTGGGCGAGTTTCGTCACCCAGAATTCATTCTTGGCGTATTCGAACGCAGATGCCACGGCCACGCTCTCCCGGCCTTCCTCCAGCTTTCCGCCGTGGACTTCGGTGGCGGTAACGGTTAGGTTTTTCACGTGGGCCAGCAAAAAGTCCCGCGGGTGGGTAACGTTCAGCTCGATGTCGACTTGGCCGGAGAAAAGCCCCGCTTGCAGGTCAGGATGCAGATGAACGTTGTAATGCAAAGGAAGGGCATCCCGGGGTAACCGGTATTCGCTCTCCCACTGCTCTTTTTGGGGTTGGTTAGCCATGCTTGTTTTTGTTGTGGTGGCTGAAACCGCAGTGGTCGATTTGCTGGAAGCTGGATTTACCTTCTTGGAAGATGCAGATCCAGCCGAATTATCGTTACGCTGGGATGCAGAATCGGCGTTATTAGTAGAATTATTTGAATGGTCTAAACACGAGGGAACGTGGAAACTTAAAGCAACTGCTAAAGCAAAACAGGCGACGGTGAGTGCTCCGCACAACGTCAGCAGCGCCGCGGTACTGCGGCGAACTTTGAAATCTCCCATTTAATTGGCGCGGTTGATTCAAAAAAATTCCACCAAAACCGGTCGATTATGAAACCTGTTTCTTTCGGTGCAAAACTGCACCGCAATCACCTTTTTACTCCGACAAGGCTTTCTAAAGCGTTTTTCGTAGACCAGGGGAACGTTTTAATCACTTCCTAAAGTACAAATGTTATGTAAATGAGCGTAAGATTGAAGAATAGGATACGAACCTCTTGAATAAATTGTTGAGCATAAGAATGACGAAACGTTTTTTTGTACGTGTTTTTGCACCGGAGTTGGTCGAAAAAGTTAGAGGTCCTACCGCCTCAGAGAACGATATTGAACTCCCAAGTTGCATTCGTAATTTAACTCGTTTCATGCCAGCAGACTCTCCTCTCCTCGGCGTTTCTTCCACTGTGTCGTCACCGTGTTCCCGAAAGACCAATACGAAAGCGCGGAGGGATGTAAGTACGAAACGCGCTGTCTAAACCAGGCGGAACCATTTTGCTGCCACACTATATAATAACGACAACCCAAACCGGATTGCCTTATGCAGAACGTGTCGAAAGAGATACAAGGTTTCCTTGTCGACGCCTTCGAAAAACTGGTCCTGAGTTTTGTAAACTCCCAAAAAGAAGAATGAGAACACCTAGGAAAAAAAGAGTAATAAATAATTTAGCGAAAAAAGTATTAATTAATACTTTAAAAGCTTACACTGTAAGGTTTCTGTTTTGCATCGCTTATATACAAGCTAAATCCGGGTGTTTTTGCCAGTTTCAGCGTGCGGAACGTAAGAAAAGATAAATCAAGCCCGAAATCCCCGAAGTTCCTGAAGTCGCAAGCCTTTCCTCTGCAGCTGTATGGAACTTGTTGAAACACTACACAAAAGTTATTATTAGTTAGAAAGCAGCTTATACGCGTGTAGGAAACGGTAGTGGCATAAACAGACGAAATGTTTCGCGTCCAATTTCGACTTACGGTGGAACTTTGACCCCCTTCTTCTCTTCTCCAACCCCTTTGGCAACTGAAATTCTTCCAACTCGAGCGAGAAATTCAATCATGCAATGCTCCCGCAACATTGCTAGCATATATAAACCCGAAAAACAAAAAGAAAAGGATCTTGAGCGAATGTTACGCATTTTCACACTAGCAATAATACTATTTACGGAAGCAATAGGACTTTGAGCGAATTTACCTCCCAAGACGATGACGCAATGAAGACATTTCAATTCGCACTAAATAAAGTGCAGGATGTGCTAATTACAGCATTTTATCAAACGACATTTTCCATAATCTTGACACGCGAAGGGAACGTAAACACGCGAGAAGCAAGAGTGTTTTCAGATAGCATATTTCAAAACACGATCATCATTCATCCAGCTTGGGAAAACATGTTTAATAACCCCGTTCGCTTTGTATATACACAGTAAAGGAAAGGAAAAGCCTTCGTTATTGAAAACTTTTGATAACTGACCCTGCTGTGTGCTTCATCACATCCGGCACCAATAAACAGCTACAGTTCGTCTCTTTCTTATTTGTAGAAATATCAATTAGAACGACAGACGAAAATGAAAAAAGGGAATCTGACGAAAATATGATATGTGCTTATCGGTAGCCAAGAAAATGATGCATTCCGTATTGGATCGGCACACTTATGGGTTCTAGGGTGAGTTCCTTTAAATTCACGGCATGTTGGCGAATTACACTAAATAAATAGAAAAAATTACTTTAAAAAGTGAAGCTAATATGCATTAAAGGCTATTTTGTTATTAAACCTACCCGGAAACATGCGATGTTACTCTTTCGCAACGCTTGACTGTTAGATACTCCAAATAAGGACAGTTAGTGGCGAAATTTTCCAAACAGTTGTCCGTAACGTGAGGATTAAAGGAGAGATTAAGATTGCGGAGCCTGTGGATCATTAAAAACATAATTTTAAATGTGTAAATAATTAATAATTAAGGAATTATTAAGAATTAGACATAAATTACTGAGGCCAAGATTCTGCTATATGGATAAGAACAGATTCCGTGACTTCTGGACAGCTGGCGAGATCAAGGTGAATCACTTGTTTCAAATGATACGTCAGGGATTCCATTGCTCCAGGCGTTACGGGTAAACCGCGAAGTATCAACACCTGGATTTGCTAAAAGACGAAAGAATTCAAACCGGTTATGAGCTCCCAAGGTCGAAGATTGCACGAATTTAGATACTTTTAGCTATTTTTTTAAAATGTAATTTACTTTGCAGTTGATGGCCAATGGCTGTAGAATACTGTTAGTCAGACGAGTGCAGTTGGCGACATTGAAGCAAACCAGGTCACGATTGAGAGGAAACAAGGGCTTAATCATATCGTCTTCCAAGAATGTGCAATTTCGCAGAATCAAGTGCTCCAAGCTTTGGCAGTTTTGCAGAATATTCTGCACCAAAACACAAGCTGTGATAAGTACATTCAAAGAAAAATAACACATAGTCAGCATCACATAATAACGGACGAAATAAAAATAGACTAATTTAAAAAATACCTTGAAAGCATCTATTTCATCGCTTGTAAAAGTTGCCTTCTCTTTCTGCCCGAGATCTAGGATTTTTAATTGGTGAACATAGTGATTGACTAATTCACAAAAATCGTCCGAAGCACTCCGTAAAGAGGCCAAATCTTTGACGGTTAATTGGCTCAATATTCGTGGAAACAAAACATCAATCCATGGTATATCAGTTAGCTGTAGATTGTCATCTTCCATGTTGAACATTTTTGACAGAAAATATTTCTTTGTTGTGATCCGCTCGTTACAACTCTTGCTAACAGATGGCGAGACTTACCGATGCTAAGGAATATTTATCAAACAATGCCAACCAAGTTAAAAAATAATTAATAATACCTCTTTGGGTAGTTTACGGCGTTTGAAACAAGTCAGTCTTTTTATTATAGTGCTACATTTCTATAGCGTTTCTATTTCTATAGCTGACATAAATGGCAATAGTCTGGGACAGAACCCTGGTACGAGTTATTCTAAAGAAGACAAACTTAAATTAACACAGGAAGTTAGAAAGCAGATGTTTTTTGGTGGATCACAGCCCTGTATTGAGAAATTAGCATAAAACACTCCAAAAAGTCCCATGCCAACAATTCGCTTTGTTCAGAGCGTGAAGGGATGTCGCTTTTAGCGGATGGTGACTTGCCAGACTCGGATAACATTGTCTGAATATCCGGCGAACAAGGTTTGGCCATCGGAAGACCACGCCATCGACAAGCACTGAGGAGGATCAGCCTTGCTGGATAGTCCCACAACTTCGGGCTTAAGTTCATCGACCATGTTCTTGCCCTCCAAATCCTGTAATAACAAGCAAGAATTACCAACCAATCCTTACACTTTCGACAAAAGCTGCCTGACAAAGATAACTTACCCAAATCTTAATGGACGGTCCAGTAGCGGCGCACAACCAATATCGGTTGGGGGAGAAGGACAAGCCGTTGATGATATCGGTGTGGTCCAAGGTGTACAGGCGTTTATCGTCATTGAGATCCCAGAGCATAGCTTTGGCATCCTTACCGCCCGAGGCGCACAAAGAACCATCGGGAGATACGGTGACTGTGTTCAAATAACCGGTATGATCGTGGTGATCCTTCTTGAGACGGCAGTTAGCCAAGTTCCAGACCTGATTTAAACAAATTACTAATTAGTATATAATAGGCAGACAACGCATTCACGAAAATTAATACGGAGCTAGCTCAGGGAATATTTATCGAGTATTAATCACAGAATTTTCAGCTGTCCCTACTCTAATTCTTCATCATTGTCAAGCGCTTAAGACAATTTACTATAAAAAATTCAAGTTACCTTGACCATCTTGTCCCAGCCGCAGGAAACGATGACGGGATTGCTGTTGTTAGGCGAGAAACGAACGCAAGAAACCCAGTCGGAGTGACCTTCTTCCTGCGAGGATGAAAATTTTCTTAGTAAAAGCAAATTTCTAAGGTAATAAAAGCGTTCAACTTTACCTGGATGGTGTACTTGCACTGGGCCAAGGTGTTCCAGAGCTTGATGGTCTTGTCGCGACTGCCGGAAACGATTTGACGGTTGTCAGCAGAGAAAGCAACACTCAAGACATCCTAAACCAACCGGATTAATTACCTGTACTTACGTACTTCTTAGTACTTGGCCCAAGCTTTGAACTGTAAATTTGCTGGTTTTGGATTCAATCAGTGAGAGAGTTCTTAATCATTAGTCAGAGACTTTGATTTTCATCATGTAAAACCATCCAGCAAATTTGCATTTCCCATGGATTATGGTACTTTATAAAAAAAATGGATGATATCGAGGGGCATACTTACGCTTCAGTAAGCATGTTTTTACATCCTCTTCATTCAAAATAAAAAATATAGAAAAAAAAGCTTGCATTGTTGTTCACATCGTGATACGACCAATTGTCGTTTGGGGTGTGGTATAAATCTGAGATGCGGAATAATCAAGAAACCTTGGTGTGGTCTTCGAAACGACGAGTAGATTTGCCAGCAGACAAGTCCCAGAGACGAAGGGTTTTGTCCCAGGAACCAGACAAGGCAAAGTGGCCATCAGAGGAGAGGACCACGTCGGAAACAAAGTGGGAATGGCCATACAGACGCTTTTGGGGAACACCAAAGCTGCTGTCGCTCTCGTCGCGGGTCAACTTCCATACAATCAAGGTTTTGTCTGCAGAAGACAAACACAATTAGCAATGTTAAGCAAATTATATGCAGAGAGCACATGGATGAGTTACATACGCTACATGAAAGCAAAACTTACCTCGAGAAGCGGACAAGATCATGTCCGGAAATTTGGGATTTGTGGCAATTTGGGTAACCCAACCATTGTGGCCACGAAGAGTACCTCGAAGCTGAAGTGATTCAGTCATTTTTAACTTATTACAAGCTAGGATGCTTGAGATAAACACTAGAGACACAGAATGTGAAGCGCTCCTGTGAATTCACTCAGCAGCAAGGGAACGGAATAAGGCAGCGTTGCCACAAGTTAACTTTAGATAAAAGGAGTCTTCTGATAAAAATAATTATGTAGCTCTCTTGTTAATATTAATATATAAAACGTCTAAGAATAAATGCCGTTTCAGGGATTAAATGACGGACATTTTATTGAAGGCGAATTAACTTTTGTTTCATAAAACATAAAAGATTTTAAATTTTCATTGTAACTTTAATTACGGAAATAAATGGGGCTCGAAATGCTTTGCATATGTTTATAAATATATAGGTATATATTGACAAATTGGATTAAAATGACGTCATAAAACGTTTTGAGTTTCCAGGCGGTGTTTGGTTTTACGGGGTGAAGGTTGACGCGTCCGCCATCTTGCATCACGAAAACGGTCTCGGCCGGGCCTTTGTAGTTTGGTTTGGCATAGATTGCATACATACTAAAGACTTTCTGAGCTGATTCATTAGTTCCATACCAAACGCACGGGCCAGACAGATAATTCTGTGCGAAATGGACGACAAAGTGGTATTGAAAGAGTTGGATCAATGGATTGAGCAACTCAACGAGTGCAAACAACTGGCCGAAAATCAGGTCAAAACACTTTGTGAAAAGGTAAGTGTGTCTACATTTCCCCTTTAAACTATCTAACGACCAATAACGTCAATTAAAAACCCTAGGCTAAGGAGATTCTGGCCAAGGAATCCAATGTACAGCACGTTAAATGCCCCGTCACAGTCTGTGGTGATGTCCATGGCCAGTTCCACGACTTGATGGAATTGTTTCGCATTGGTGGCAAATCCCCTGACACAAACTATCTATTTATGGGCGATTATGTGGACCGAGGTTATTATTCAGTAGAAACTGTCACCCTTTTAGTCACTCTAAAAGTAAGCCGCCTTTTCAATTTCAAATCAATACTTTTCCCATTCTTAGCCCTTTGAAGCTTATCTAAAAATTATTTAAACATTCTCCAGGTACGTTACCGCGAAAGGATCACGATCTTGCGTGGCAATCACGAATCTAGACAAATTACCCAAGTGTACGGCTTTTACGATGAATGCCTGCGAAAATACGGCAATGCAAATGTCTGGAAATACTTCACGGATCTTTTTGATTACCTCCCGCTTACTGCGTTGGTTGATGGACAGATTTTCTGCCTCCACGGTGGCTTGTCGCCATCCATTGACACCTTAGACCATATTCGATCATTGGATCGTCTCCAAGAAGTTCCCCATGAGGTTAATAACCAAACTTTAACCAAGCTCCCTCTAAATTCTGGTCTATTTTCGTTTCATTTTCATTTGTAGGGTCCTATGTGTGATTTGCTGTGGTCTGATCCTGACGACCGAGGAGGCTGGGGCATCTCCCCGCGTGGAGCAGGATACACCTTTGGCCAAGACATTTCAGAAACTTTCAATCATTCGAACAACTTGACGCTAGTATCTCGAGCCCATCAGTTGGTCATGGAAGGCTACAACTGGTAAGTAAAACCTCCTTCCGACCCCCTTCTAACCCCCCTACTAACCGTCGACATTAAAAAATATAGAAAATTCACTAAACTAAATAAAAAATCTGAAGCTAATCGATATTGCTTGACAGGTGCCATGATCGCAACGTAGTAACGATTTTCTCTGCTCCAAACTACTGTTATCGCTGTGGAAATCAAGCAGCTATAATGGAACTGGACGATGGTCTGAAGTATTCATTGTAAGTTTCGTTTATTTCTCTGTTATTGATTTATTTTCTTTATTTTTTTCTTAATTTTTTAATTCAAAATCTTAATAATTCTTGTCTTCTCTCAGCCTGCAATTCGATCCCGCCCCAAGGAGAGGAGAACCGCATGTCACACGTCGCACGCCGGACTATTTCCTGTAATTTGAAGCAAAAAAAAGAGAAAACGTCAGACATGCTTATGGCCACCACTTCACACTCGTTTCTCTTGTTATGACTTATTACCCTCCTTGGCCCTTCCCCTCCAACCACTGAAAACATGATTTTTTTTTCATTTTTTTTCCCACAATTTTAAATTTCCTCCCTTTACAAACTATGTTTCGGATAGCGTAACCAATAAAATTATCTTTTCCCTTCTTTACCTTAGGAAAAACAAGTAAATTTTGTTTTCTTGTCGTACACACCTTTTAAGACTCTGTTGAAATCAGTTTTTTATTACAACACCCTTATTTTAAACTATTTTTCGATTTGTGAGAGTCATCCTTTCGGCTTTGTGTGACGCATGGCACGGTCAAAAACAAAAAACACAGGATAGATTCATAGCTTGATCCCATTACGTGTCAGTTTCAAATATTCACGATTAAAGCCTTCCCTCAACTCAGGCCTGGTTTGGTCTTGCACGGATCTATTTAAAAAAACTTCTGCCTGCTCTTCTTTGTTGAAATCCTCCTGCGTTCCTCATTAGCCCTAATCACCTTTACCATTTACCCGAAACCAAAATTTACTGTCCAGTTGTGGTACCTGTTCAGTTGAAATGATTTCAAAACAGCACCTCGTAATTTGGTTTAAAAATGAGGAGCGAGTAGCTTAAGTAAGAAGAAGAGTAAGAAGAAACGGTTTCAAGAGCAAAAAGGAGGCACAAGTGTTGTTGATTTCTTATGGACGCCCACAGAAGGGTCCATTTCATTCTTAGGCATCAGAAAAGTGCGAGAGTGCTGGCAAAGCTTTGGTTATTTCTAATTTTTCTTGATAAGACGGATTAAGCTTACTGAAGACAGGCAACGGAAGTTGAAAGAAGAGAAAAATTTGTACGAGTGTATGTAAATCGTTCCCACGTTTGGTGGCAAAAAAGGCTTTTTGTTGGTTAAAAATTTTCTTTGCTTTTATCTTCAATCAAGTTTCTCAAATCTCTCGGTATCTAAAATTGAACAGAGCGAAAAGAAAAGCAAAAAACAAAAGTTGGACGTGGAAAAGCTGTAGTGTTCAATAACCAGAATAAACTAATCTTCAACAAGTTCTTCATAAATTGCAGTAATATTACCAGTTTACGCGCTTTGGCTATTGCGAAGTTAATACAGTTCCAGTATGTGTGAAATAATAGGATATAATACAAAAATAGAAGCACTTTCTACCAAAAAAGGAATCAAATTTTGCTCAGGTTTGGATCTTTATGCCAGTGTCTAGGTCCAGAAACTGCTTCACGAGTTCATAGGTTGAAAAGGAAACGGCCACCATAGGAATTGCCCGTAAGTAGTTGATCGACATGCCACGGTACAAGCCCTTGACTACGCCGTCTTGTTGGTAGATCATCTTCAGCGTAGAAAGCATTCCCACGCTGTAAGGAGAATGATTTAGAATTTATTTGGAATTTTATAAACAGAATCCGGGATTGTGCATACCTGAAGCTGTGAGTTTCTGGAGTCATCATAGCAAGTTGCATTCTACGTCGAGTTACGTCAAAAGGATAAGAAAAGCTTTGGGCAACTGCCCCTGCTAAGCCACCACAGACTAGTTTGGCAGGTAAAAGTAAAACCAAGCCGCCTACATTGGGAGAAAATCCCGAAGAAGTTACAGTAAAATGAATTATTACAAAATTAGGATCTTTAGCAGTAATTCTTACCAGAATTAGACGAACGTTTATCACATGTTAAGTGTGGAAGGTATTTCATACAGGTAAACTTCAGAGATTCGAAACAATAAAACGACAATCCGGCATATGGCACCATTCCAATCAGTGTAGGTGTGAAACCTCTGTATAATGCACTAATTCCGCCTTCCTATACAACGAAAAAGTTATTATATTAGTAAAATTAAGCAATAATATTACTAATTATAGTGAAATAACCTTTCGGAACATTGTAACTGCGGCGTCCACAATTCCACGGTAGACATGTTCGCCAGTTACTTGGAAGGCTAATCTTGCTCTTATAGTGTCCAACGGGTATGTTAATAAAACTGCAGTCACTCCTGCACAGGATCCGGCGATAAATTTCCCAGCGTGGGAGTTTGTTCCGAGAAGATTTCCGAATTGCTACATACACAAAGAAAGAAAGAAAAAGAAGCGAGAATGTTAAAAAGCAGGTTTGGTTTCGGGTTTCATATGGCGCATATGTACTTGTTTGTAGAATTCAAAGGTAGTAAACTGAGTTGCAGCATATGGGAAAATCCGGACCATTTGGGCACCATTGCCCTTGTACAGAGCGATGAACTTTTCTTTGATTACGATCTGCTGAAGCCCTTTAAACACCCCTGCAAACATACAAAGAGATCTCAAGATTAGAATGCGACTTTCAACTTTTTTTATTATTGAACAGATATAACATAGAATAAGAAGAAATTTACCACAATTGTAGTAGTGCTTGTTATGGGCTTGTAGCAATATTTTAACTCGATCCAAAGGCGCGACAGTGGATTTTGAACACACGCCTGCGATACCTAACGCAATTCCATTGCAACAAATGTCGAAAGAGTTAATTATCACATCACATGGGTCCATTTGTAATGATAATATTTAAACGATTCACCTCCTGCCAACAATGATTTGAGGACAACATTTAAACCCGTTTCTTGACCAGATGTTACAACAGCAGCCATTATTGAACACTTTCTTTTCAGAACCACCACCAAAATGTTCAAAAATTACACTACACAGAGGTCAGACAGTACACCGCCCCCCTTCTCCCAACCAATTAAGAAAGATTTGGGATTTTGCTTCGCCCTGACATCTAGTAGGCAAGAAATTCATTGTTAAAATGAGCGCGGAAGTGGAGCTCTCCTTGAACTAAAGATCCATTTAAACCAACCTATTACTAGAATCTTAACTTACTAAACAAAACCGATTGAAGTTAAATACTTACAAATTTAGTACTAACTGACAACTAAACTAAAGTTCCAAAAACACAAAAATCTCATTAAGTTTTTTATTAAAATTCTCTTGTAATGAAGGCACATAATTTACAGAAAAGGACACAAATGGACAAGGAAAGGCACTTATTAATACAGGCTCCTTAGGTGATTTACTTCCTCCATTAAACGCTGCAACGTTTCCACGAGGTTGAATCCATTTTCCAATCGCTCTGCAATGCCATTAAAATCCCTCTAAAAAAAAGTCCAACAAACTAAAATTAGTATCTCGGAAGTACCAAGCAAATCTCTTTACCTCAGCTGTATTGCGGACCATTGAGATGTCGAACGTCAACCTGTGAAGTAGTTCCCGAATTTCGCTTCTGGTCAGCCTCAAAGTTTCGCGGACTTCTTCGTGCCTCTCCCGCATTTCTTGCTTGAACTCCTGAAATTCCTTGTAAAACTCCGCGAAGTCTTGACCGGAACGCTGCTCTCGACTTCCCCCAGCTCCTGGTTCAGAACTTCCCACTTCAGGTGTACGGCTCGCGTAATCCGACTCGTTGCGATCTGACGGTACATTGGCTTGCAGGGAAGGCGACGTTTCTTCACTGGATCGGTCCATGCCTTGCAGTTGCATCAAATGGGGCATGAAGGGTTGGAATCCCGTAACTGGAACCGGTTCCTGCGTTGGATTATCTTTATCTTGTGACTCGGTTACCGTGGAGTTTGCAGGTTCAGGTCGCTTATCCGCCCCCGCCAACCCTTCTGATGTTCCTAACCAGCTATTGGGAGAACGACGACGCGTACCAGCATTCAGGGATGATCGTCTTACCGGCGAAAAGGGTCCTAATGAAAAATTGAGACAATCCTCCACAAATAAGCCCGAATCCCTAGGTCGCGAGCCCAAACTGTCCCGAACGGGGGAGTACAGGGAGTCAATACTGGCGTTGGAGCTATTGGGGAGGACATCCGACGCGAGTTTCGAAGTATCAAGCGCTGGCGAGTACGTGACAGGACTGAAGATACTTTCCGGAGCCTCGAAGCCATTCGAGTTTTCGGAAACTTTTGGAAAAGTGGTATCAATCTTGGCGGGAGGGGCAGCTTGGGGTATATTGACAGCTGAGCCACGAGATTTGTTGAACCCGAAGGACAGTTTGGCATTCGAGGTGGAAGGTACAACAGCAAAAGCACTGGAATTGGAAGAACTCAAGTTAGTGGCAGCATTAGGTTTGCTACGTTCCAATCGATCGGGTGAAGGAGAACGCGAAATGCCTTTGGACTGACTGGCATTGAAGCTGTTCTTCAAGGAAGGTCGCGCTGAAGGAGCTGGAATGGATTTGAGAGGTAGTTTGGACGTGCCAGACGCTTCTGAGGCGTTTTGGATGGGTAAAAAGGTGGAAGAAGTCGCTTCTGGCTCGACGGAAAGAGGGCGGTTACCTTGGCTAAGTGATCGGCGTGCTGATTTCGGTTCTTCATGTGATTCATTCGTTGGAGTGGGATTGCGGCTGGTAGGACGAACTAAACGAGACGTAAATTTAGGAGGGATATTCGATAAAGATTCCGTTTCGTTCGCAGGAGTAGGGGAAGGAGAACGAGCTTTTGGCGGGGGTTGAGGCACACGCGGCAAGGAAGATGTGGAATGATACGCCTTCAGTTTCGAAGTGGCCAGTGATCGAGAGGTGACATCATTGGGCTGGAAGTAGACCTTCAGAAGGGAGGAGCCGTGTGCTTGTTTGTATTCCGTCAATTGGGTTGTTCTGAGATCCAATGCGAAGACTTGACCTTGACAAGTGCCCACGAGGATACTGTTCCCGTCTTCGCTGGTATCAACGCAGGTCAACGGTTGTGAGAAGGTCTGATTTAGCACAATCCTAGATTGATTTCAATACAAATATATATTCAAAATAAATAAAATTCAAATAAATAATTAATATTCAAATAAATAATACTCAAAATAAACAAATAATGTTCAATATAAATATATATTTTTTTTTGTAGATAAAACGTTACCTTTTCTCTACTATGTCATAACCAATCAGCTCCTTGTCCAATCCTACGCTGAACATCACTTTGGCGTTGACCCGTGAAAAGGCAATGCCAGTGCATGGTGCTTTGTGTCCTCCGTTCTTGTAGTCAAAGGAAAACAGAGGCTGGCGCGTGCCATTCAAATCCCACAAGGCGACGGTTCCGGTATCGTACGCTGCACCAAGTCGACTGGTTCTCAAATATCCAAACCGAAGGTCTCCCAACAACTATTAGATGAAAAACATACATAAATAAGTTAGAAAAATCTACATAAATCACACAATTATCAAAAAATATAAGTTCAAATAAGTAAACATTAGATTTACGGAAGAGAAGTTTACTTACAGCAGAACTTCCAGCCGGACAAGCTAGCTGGGTTAACTGTTGGCCCGTTTGATGCCCAAAGATCGAGATCATGCCATTCGTCTGTCCACTTGCTACCGATGTACCGTTGGAGTGGACTTTCCTCACTCCTTCTCGACGAGTCTGGTAAGAAAAGCGTGAAAGTTTAGAAGGATGATAACAATGGTTTAAACTTACAACGGCGAAGTTTTGTTGGATTTTGCTTTTCGCGCAATCCCAGACACAGACGCTGCCGTTCGCCTGACCAAGGACAACTCGGTCTGTCTGTTTGGGCACAAAGGAGAGGCAGGTGGCAGGAGTCTTAAAGAAAACCTTGTTAAATATGCAAACAGATGTAATTAGATACGGCACGTACTGGAAGAATGCTGGCTGGACGAACAGTAAAGTTCTGGACGTCGATTAACTCCAGCTGCGAATCGTTCTCAAGCGTGGCTGCTATAAGCTTTCCATTGGAACTACACGACACGTCTGTGATTGAACCTATTGTACAGAAGAGAAGAAAATGTTATAAATATGCATTCTAACGTCTATGGAGTACAAGGAGGCAATACAGCACGCGAAATAACTAAATACGATTGGAAAATTAAGGCAATAGAATAGCTTACCAGGTAACGAGAAATTCTTTAAGACGTTGTTATTCTTGCGGTCCCAAACTGAAACACTCTTTCCAGTGCAGGCAACAAAGATGTTTGAACTTGCCATGGTCTCTTTTGGGCATGTATACGTGTCGAGAGAACGACTTCTTTCCATGCACTACAACTACAACAATGAAACTGGGGAATCTGCTGGTGGTATATACACCTAAAAGGAAAGCTCTAGAACTGAGTTTGTAGATTATATAAAGTTTGGCACAAACCAGAAAAGAAACAAGTTTTCTTACACAAAACAATAGACCGTAAACGAAACTTTTTCCGTTTCTCTTGTGAAGTTCAAACTTCGACGCATGCTCAAAACGACCCGGGCCAAAACGACTCACTACCCAAGTGGCCTTCTATGGAAGCCCTGAGAGGACAAAACTCGGGAACGGCAGAAAGTGACACGGGAACTACTTGGGGTACATTACCGCCATCTAGGGATTTGTGAACCAATGTACGTACGTACAATTTAACCATTGGACGTAGTCCCAACGTCGCTACATACTGGACGTAGTCCCGACGTCGAAACAAAAGATTTGTATACACTCAGTGTACAGGACAGATCAGTGTCAAAGAAAGGTGTTTAGGCAACAATAAGTGTGCATAATCTTTAGACGGATACATAGGACTAGGGAGGAAATCACAGCCTCTCTTCCTGCAGAAATGTTCTCGATAGGACAACCTATAATAGTGGGAGGGGAGTGTGAGCAAATCCTTTTGCTGTCTACTCTTACGAGCATTCCGTGGGACGTCCGGATGGGGAGTCTGCTGGTTTCTTTGTTTCCCTACGTAAAACAAGACATTCCACGTTCAGTTAAATTAGTGAATGTCTTAGAGTACCTTGCAGAGGAAGGGATCCCGAAGCTCCCTAAACCGCAGACTTCCAAGACCGATCTGAGCGATATGTTGATAGCACGGCAGCGATCGCCGGATTATACCATTCGTGGTCTGGAAAGCATCAGGTTAAGGTTCAGATAACCAGACCAATCAATGCCATGGCAGCTTATATTGGTTCTGAACCTATTTCCGAAGGTTTGGTTCAAAAGTTACTAAAGCAAACACACGCAAACGCAGCTATCAAGACAAGGTGGTGGCTGATTGAGCTAACCGGGCTAATTGTAGCTCGCAACAATGCACTACAATATGATATAAACGTGACTACCAAGGATTTAGCTGACCCGGCTAAAATGGAGAAAGACGGGCACATTATACCGCTTGCCTCAGCATTGCTGGACCAAATGAGGACAGCGTACTCTGGATTCCAGACAAAGACTGCACGATTTGCTCTGGTACTGTATAAAGAGATTCTGAAGCAAACTTCGAAACCTCCTTACATTATTTACGATGATATGGTTTACATGTCCAAGTTGGTCGGGCTACTGACAAACTCGGTTTATTGTGGATTGGTGGGATGGCCCAAACCTCAGTTGCAAGTAAAGAACTTCCCTTATCTAGCCTACATGGGACTCCTATTCCACGAGAAACAACTAGAGACTGATAAGGAGAAAGCAGAATGGAAGAACTATGCCGTTGAGAAGGTAGCGAATAATATACGAGACGCCGGAGTCAAAGACTTCTGTAGAATCTACGTCGGACATATTATAAGAAACGGTTATGGGATTTCCGAATTTGTTGAGCAACTAAAGACGGTGACCATAGAACAGGCAAAAAGTTATTTGCTACAAGCCTCTGTTTCTGAGGACAAGATTAAAAGGATCTTCTTAATACTGTCAAATGAGCCTGAACTTGGAGAATGGGCCGTTGCGATGCTCCAAGAGACGACCCAAACAAGCAATCCGCCTGACGAGCAATTGGGCCAGGCGTGCGGGCGATACGTCGCCCCAAAGTGTACGTTTATAATCCTCTAATTATGCAGAAAACTAATGGCTTTATTTGAATTTCAGAGGAAATTGCAACAATTACAAGCAATGTTTCCATCTTGCCAAGAATTGTGAAGGCCCGGGCACAAAAGCGAGATCAACAAAGAAATTCAAAAATGTATTGTACTCAATCAAAAATACATTAACCAAGTGTTTACTTCATGATATTTCTTGCGTTCTTTTCGTTTTCAAGCGTTTATTTCTTGATATTTTTATACAGTATTTCTGTTCGGTAGTCGATGTATATATAGACGAGATCATGATAAGTTCAAACATCTTTATTGCCAGCTGCACTGGAAAGAATGCTTCAGTATGGGACCGCAAAAACAACATCTTGAAGAATTTCTGATTACATTTTAAAATTGCCTTCATTACAAGTAATTACAATCCGCACTGGAAGAAATAATGCTTGCTGGACGAACTCTTTAAGTTCTCGACGTCGATTAACCGCACTGCTACAAGCTTTTCATCCGAACTACACCTGCGATTGAACCTATTGTACAAAAAGAGAAGAAAATGTTATCAGTATAAGAACGTCTGATGATGTAGTGTAAGGAAGGATGTAAATTGAACGTACCAAAACCACAAGAAGAACTTAAATCTACACGCAGATCACTTAGCCCAGGCAACCTTCCCCTTTCCATCGAGCCAGAAGCGAATTCTTCCACCCTTTTTACTCATTGAACGCCTCAGAGAAGCGTCTGGCACGTCTAAACCACAACTCCGACATTCGACATCGCAAAGGACTCCAACGAGTCTAAGGATTCAATGTAACACTCGAAATAATTAAATACAATTGGAAAATTGAGGGCAATAACTTACCGTGTAAAGCGAAATTCTTCAAAACGTTATTTTTGCGATCCCGTACTGAAACGCACATTCGCGTGCAGGCAATAAAGATGTCGAACTTGTCAGGGTCTTTTCTGCACGTACAATGAAACGGGGGAATCTGGTAGCGGTATTTATAGCCAAAAGGAAAGCTTTTGAACTGAGTTTCTATACACTACACAGTTTTGAACAAACCCGAAAAGAAACGCGTACAAACAAGTTTTTCTTACATAAAACGGTAAACCGTAAACGAAACTTGTTCTTTCTCTTGTGAGGTTCAAACTTTATGGCGAATGTTCAAAACGATTCGGGCCAAAACGACCCACTTTCAAGTTGTTTTTGTCGATAGTACATGCAATATATCATAGCTAATTACTCAATTCCGTCAAATAATTACTGTCATTTTTTCTGATTCCCTCATCAAATAAATTAAAAAACGAACTGAAGAAAGTTTCAAAATTACTCAAAAGTTGTAAAATAAATGTAAACAAAAAAATTTCTTCCAAAATTTAAAAGGCAGAAATGTAATTTCTTTAATGGAAATGTCATATGGCAACGTTCAGTACGACCGTTCTTTCAAACAATGTACTCCTC
This sequence comes from Lepidurus apus apus, assembly GCA_022832285.1. Classification (NCBI taxonomy): domain Eukaryota; kingdom Metazoa; phylum Arthropoda; class Branchiopoda; order Notostraca; family Triopsidae; genus Lepidurus; species Lepidurus apus. The sequence goes on from JAGJRO010000078.1 coordinate 145,371, forward strand.
ATCAAGAGATTTTCGAGTTGGTAAGTATCTTTAAGTATAAGGTTGGTATACCTGACTATCATAGAAGTAAAGGTCTCTGAAATAAGAAAAGGAAATAAAGATCTCATTTAGAACGGAAGGGGGGCACTGTAATGACACAAGCAAGATGGTAAACGCAAAATAGACGAAGCACAAGGCAAATTAATTAAGCTGAGTGGTTAGCGGGCACATCAGCAGCACAAAATCCAAAAGTTAAACAGGGTCCCAAAAAACGGGCTGCCAAACAGCCTCCAAAAAGGAAACCCTTTTTATTCTGGTTCTTGCATCCATCCTGGAATAAGTTTGGACATACAAGATTTTACATAGGACGGCCCCTGCCGCGACCCATGGGGCCACCAGGCATATCTCCTCCGCCTGATTTAGGATTCTTGATGGTCTCATCCACAGACAAAATCAAGCACGCAGCTTCACAAGCAGCTGTCAATGCGTTGATCTTAACCAAAGACGGTTCCCATACACAAGCTTCCATATTGTCTGCAATGTCTTCATTCAGGATATCTACTCCGTACCAGCAGATACCTCCTTCAAACAATACAAAATAAAAATATTAATTAATATTTTAATAAATTTCGTATACTATTTTATGAGTATGTGCAGTACCTTGAGCGTGTTTTTGTCTAAGTTTGTTCAAAATGTTGGTCGAGTCAAAACCAGCATTGTCGCACAATTGCCTCGGGATAATTTCCAAAGCTTTCGCCACAGCACTGATCAGCAATTGTTCTTTGCCCGCAATGGTACGACTAACGTCCCTCAAGTATTTGCTCAATCCCATTTCAATGGCCCCGCCCCCTTTAAAAAATAAAACAAAATTCAAACAAATTAGTGCTTTTTCTTATTAAAAAGGGTTAAAAATTATGTTTTTACCAGCTACGACAGCATCGTTTTTGATAGCCCTTCGCACAATCATGATAGCGTCATGCAAAGACCTTTCTGTTTCTTCTAGAAACTGTTCGGCTCCACCACGGAGTATAATAGTGCACGTCTTAGCTTGGGGACAGCCTGTGAAGACGTTGAATCGGTCTCCACCAATCTGGCGTTCTTCGAAATGCGCACAAGTGCCCAAAACTTTGCCACCGTCCTTCAAATCCGATACAGAGCTCAAAACTGATCCACCGCAGGCTTTCATGGTTCGTTTCAAGTCTTCGTCAGGCACGCGACCGGCGCAAAACATGTCTCTATCAGCGAAATACTGAGTAGCCACATCTCCTGCGATACATAAAATATAAAACGATTTAATATCTAACAACTAAAATTCTTAGAAAATAGTGGGTTAATAAGTTTTACCGATGGGCAGCTTAGAGAGAACAACCTTCGCCCCACTTTGGTGCAATTTGTCCAACTTGTCGTACAAGATTTTCCATTCGGCGTCGACAACCTTCTGGTACTCTTCCACAGAATCCAAACGAACTTCAGCGTTGTCACGTTCAGCTTTTAATTCTAATTCGATGTTGAGCATGGCGATCTTGGGACTGGTATACTGTTTAGGTTGCATCTCGAAACCGGCGTAAGAAAAGGTTTTCTTGAAGGCTACACCTGAAACCAGCAGCGATTCCTGTAAATTACATGCAAATTATGATAATTAGATGACTTAAGGACGAATAAAACATTCGAAAGTTACTTCTAAGGATCCGCCCTGGATTTTCTTAATGCCAATCATGTTCAAAGGTAAGAGATCATCTAACTGAAGTACAGCATCCACAGCAATCTTGGCGAAGAAATCCTTTTGCTGGTGGACAAGTTTTGAGGATAGCGCTGTAGCTGCGCATTGTTCTAACATGTTTCTAAGCTCTCCAGCATCATCCTTCTTAACCTATAAAAATAATAAATTCGATTAAACAGCATTTTTGACAGCTTTTTTCTAAATTTTAATTTAAAATTAAAATAGGCGATTTTTACTTTGATTGCGATTTCCTTAATGCGATCTACAGCCAAAGTAATCGCTTTGCGAAGACTGCGAATGATGACTTGGGAATGAAGGCCTTCTTCAACAAAGGGTTTCACTTGTTTTAAAGTTTCTCCAGCCAAAATAACAACACTTGTAGTTCCATCGCCAACCTAACAAGATTAATTTTATTAGGAATGATAGATAAAATGAAAGAATACAAGTTTTACTTCAGCATCCTGGGATTTGGCAATGTCTACTAGTGTTCTTGCAGCCGGGTGGACAATATCGAGGAGTTTCATGATTGTGGCTCCGTCATTGGAAATAGTTGCTTTGCCTTGCTGGTCCACAATAAGCTTATCCATTCCACGAGGACCTAAAGTGGTCCTCACGCAATCCACGATGATCTGGCACGCATTGATGTTCGAAATAATCTGGTTTTTTCCTTGGCTGGAGTCGGTGCCTTCTTTGAGGAGGATGATTTGGGGTTGCTAAAATATAATAAAACGCAATTTATTATTTGAACAGATACTTTACTAAGTAGTGAAGAGTAATTACCATGTTTTAACGTGGGATTATGCCAATTTTGTCCAGATTAAATTAAATTTACCACAGAGTTACCACCCAAGCAAAACGTGTTTTACTCAAAGTCCTGAAAGTGCAAGTTTGCGCATTCTAGTCTAGTCGCATTCTAGAAGAACGCTACCAAGCGCGGGTGGGGATGGAACACGAACCGCAGCCGGAATAGGGAAAAGGGCGAAACGCCGAAAACGTAAAAGTTCGCAAGATGATATAAACATATAAATTTAATACCCTAAATGTTAGTTAACACAATTAGAAGATTTAAAGGGTACTTTAAGCCACACATATATGAAATGTAATTATTTATCAGTTTATAAGTGTCGGACTTTCCCATTCGTAATTTAAGTTCAACCGCTTCTCGGTTTCAAACCCCGGAGATCAAATGACCCTAAGTGTGTCACATTGTTACAAAGACGTTCTTCGGAAAAAGAATGAAGCTAGGTTAGGTTAGCTTAGGTTAGGTTAGATTAGGTTAACTTAGCTTAGGTTAGGTTGGGTTAGGTTAACGATTCTCATCAACTTTTACTGATGAGAATCGTGAAAACTTGTACTTTGTTTCACTCCATTAGCTGAAAAACAAACAAATTCATTGTTAAATATGACACACTAGTGTCACTTAAATCCGCGAACGTGTTAACTTACGCCTTCCTAAAGCGCCTCCAAGCGTCAAAATAGGAACACGAAATTGTAGAAAAATGGCTGCAAAGGGACAAGGAGATTCCGTGGTAAATGAGCGAAGATTACGACCAATCTATGGTAAGATTATTACTAAATTACAGTATATTTAATCAAGGTTAAGGCGGCCTATGCCGGAGCGAGATTTTTTAATGAAGCGCTTGTAAGAAACGCGTTTTTATCGAATGCACGTTTGCACGCTGTATGTTGTTGTGATTTAAGCGGGAACAAGACGATTTCTAACTTCCTTTTTTCCCTAGATTGCATCGACAATGGCAACAATAAGAAAGCCATCCAAGAAGCTGAGAAAGTGCTTAAAAAACAGCCTAATCTACATTGCGCCAAGGTAAAAACGGAACCGGTTTTAAAAAATACGGATTAATTAATCAGTAAATTATTTGTTCTTTATTCCAGGCTCTGAAAGCGTTAGCTTTGCGAAGACTTGGCAGATATGAAGAGTCAGAAGCTTTGTTGGTGGAATTGCTGAACGAAGAACCGGACGATGATGCCACTTTGCAAGCCATGGCCATTTCTTTCAGGGAATTCCAGCGACGTATGTTAATTACACGTTATTTTAGCTCTTTATTTGCAGCCTCTAATATCTTCTTCATAATTTGCAGCTGACTGGACCTGCCAAGCCTACGAAAATGCAGTGAAGAAGGACCGCAATAACGAGGAGTTCTTATCTCACCTTTTCATGTCCTATGTGCGTACTGGGGACTACAAGAAACAGCAGCAAATTGCCATGGCATTGTACAAAGTTCGCCCCAAGAACCCTTACTACTTCTGGGCTGTAATGTCGGTCGTAATGCAGGTTCGTTCACCCTTTTCTCTGCAAAAAACTACTTAATCCCTTAATTATATTTTCGTTTTCAGGCCTATAACGCCGACAAGGCTTTGTCGAGACAAATTGTTCTTCCCTTGGCCGAGAGATTAATCACCAAAGCTGTGGAAGAAAATCGTTTAGAAGCCGAAGCTGAAGTGCAACTTTATTTACTGGTCCTTGATTTACAAGTCAGACATTTTTCATTTTTTTTATTTTTATCGCCCCACTGCCATGTGTCAAAACACTAATTATGCGACCTTTCGCATTAGGAAAAGTATGATAAAGCCTTGGAAGTGTTGAATGGCCCCCTGGGACAGAAGCTGTACCCTCTTGTAGCTTGCGAACGTAAAGGCGAGTGGCTAATGAAGCTGGAACGCTGGGAAGCAGCTGCCGCTCACTTTAAAAACCTGATTGCTGATAAGTATGCTAATGAATTCTGCAACTAATACCTTTTGCAACCCACGACGTATGCTAAATCCCTTTTTTTAACAGTCGTGACCAATGGTCCTACTACAGCAACTTCGTCAAGTCCATTTTGCAGTGTCCGGAAGCTCGACACCAGGAAGCGGCCGAGTTTCTGCAAAGTATGAAGCTAGCCGAGTTGGCGAATGAGGTGGAAAAGAAGCGAGGCCCCTTTTTGGCTCAGTTTTTATGGCATGAACAACACCAAGCTTGGCTACACGCTCAGCACACTTCCAACGGTCGCAGTCACGACTCAGAAGAAGTTGCCTTGATGAATCTGTTTGTACAGTACGTCGACATCTTTGGGAGCAAACCGTGCTGTTTTGCAGATTTGAAACAGTTCCTGCTCCTCTTGGGCCCCGAGCAACAGAAGCATTTACTAGAGAAGATCCAGACCGATACGCATGACAATGTAAAAACGACTTTTTTCCCTTTTTTGCGTTGATTTAGGGGAATAATCCTGATTTGATTTCCTGATTTATGTGGGTACTTACCTCCTGAAAAGGTCAAAGAGCTTCAGCGCCATTTGTTGTACCTGCAAATCAGGAATTTTCTTGGTTTGGAGGCCGGTTCAGACACCAAACAGCTAGCTGATATTGTAGAATACACTCGTCAGACGTACAAAGCTACGAGAGAGATTGGAGGACCATTTTTACCCACAGATATTCGGTAAAATGTTGAAATTTTGGAGCGAAATAGTAGATTTAACCGTTATTTTTGGCTCAACTAGGCCGGGCGATTGGTACGCTATATTGGGATGCCAGCAGCTGCTGAATTCCGATGAGTGTGTGGCCAATCTACCTGATGTGATCAATTGGCTGGAAGATGTGCGGCAAACGAGTCCTTCTAATCATTACGTGAAGATGTTCTTAGTCAAAACCTACGTTCTAGCAGGTAAAAACTCGGTATCTAATTTCTATTTTGTATTTTAATTTATATTATAATTTATATTTTTCATTTTTTCAATTTTTGGATAGGTTTGGGACAGCAAGCGGCGAGTCTTTACGATTCTTTGGACGTGAAGTACATCCAGCAAGATTCAATGTCCCATTTGTTACTCTATCCGGCGTTATTTGCGTTAGGACAGTGGCGTAATGCTTCGTATTACGCTAATAATACCTTGAAATTCTTTACTACGAACATCCGTGAGGTAATCCGTGAACGTCCGTGATTTTAATTTATTCATTTTTATTTTTTTGCGGCGGTTTTCCAATTTTTCATGGTTTTTATGGTTATTTCCTAGATTTCTGAGTATGTGATTGCAGCATACAAGTATGGGTCCTTTGCGAAAGTACTGGAGTTTATCAAATTCCGCGAGAAACTGGAAAAATCCTTTTTATTGGCTGCCGTAACGGTGGAAGAGATGATGTTGCACATAATTGAGGCCAAAGATCACTCCCAATTATCACAGGCAATAAAAAGACTTATTTATTTATGTTAAGAAACAAATTTGTGATTATTTATTGTTATTATTTTGGTCATTTTTGTTATTTTTTAATTTTTTATTCAGGTAGTTCAATCCATGGCTGTCGATTTCAAGAAGGATGAACCTTGTTGGGAGGAGTTGGTAGACAATCGAGATTGGAAATTGATTTCCGTTTGTGAGAACCAATCCAGGTACGCTGAATGAGTTTCTGCAACTCGATTGTATTGCTTGGGGAGCTGTGAAAGCGAACCATACGATCCTTTGTGTACTTTTTTTTTTACTTTTCGACTTCCTTATGGTGTTGTGTTTTTGTTAGGGAAGTGTCTCAGTCGCTGTTCGAATCGAATTTCCATGATGAGTTGCGTTACGCTCGTTTGCGCAACCGTTTGTTGCACTTAATCACCCGGATCGTTTCCTCGGCGGCTCATTATCCTCCTAGTTCCTCATTAAGCCAAACAAACGGCACGACGGATCTGCAGTCGAACGTGAACCAGCTTTTGCAAGAAATTCAACGACTTTGTGAAGAACCTGTAGGCCCTCGGCCACAGGTTCGTCTTTGTTTTATTTTATTCCAAATTTTATTTTGATTTAGATCAAATTTAGATTTGATACACTCTTAGTTTCTTAAATCTCGGAGTATTTAACGCCTATCTTTACCTTTTTTTTTGGAATTAGTATCCCTTTGCTGGACCTTTGCCATCGAGATTATACGCTTATTTGGGCGCCGAGTGTCCCGTAGTCATTACAAGCGTCGTGAAAGCTTTATTGCAGCTGCTGGATCTCTCGGACGATTCTATGCAACGCCCACCATTGACTCCCCTGTTTGAGAGACTAGTGACTTATGCTGATTACCGTTCCAATGGCTTAACTTGCCGATATGAGATGCTGGAGCGGCTAACTAACGCATCGGAGGTAAACTTTTCGTGATTTTAACCCAAAAAATATATTAAATAAGGTTTCTTTTCTTGATCCAGACTGTGATTCTGAGTGTTTTATTATTAAGAGTAGCCTCCACTTCATCCCAGAAGAACAAAAAAGCCAAGAAGAAGAAGGAAACCACGCCCTCAATAGTATAACATACCATTTTTTTAAAGGGTTTTTGAAAATTACAGAAGGGTTAATTTGAATGTTTTTATTTCTTTTTTGTGTGAACTTTATAGGCTGAGGGATTGAACGGTTTCGTGGAAGCAATCCAACCCAGTTGTCAAGAACTCATCAAGTTACTGCTTATGTTCGAAGAGTGGACGTGTCCTTCGCGTAATCTAGCCACGATAGAACAAGAGTTGCCGAATTTGGAGCAGCTCTCGTTGGAGGACATCCAAACACGAAAATCTTCGAGTACGTCGGAATTATTGGCTGCCGTCCATGAGAAATTACTTTTGCTACAAAGCTGTGCGAGCTAAGAAGATTAAAAACGACAAAAACACTCATACAATAAAACAAATTAGACTAATTTGCGTAATTTTTTTCTGGGCCCAGTGAGAGGACAGACGGAAAAACCCAACACAAAACATACCATGCTTTATAGATTTTCTAGCAAATTTACTGTGGGTTAAGAGAAACTAGGAAAGTCATGCCTTACAATCTTTTGCCCTTTTTTTGTCGAGAATTTTGCAAAGAAATTTCTGCGAAAAGAGGTCAAAGTTGAAGTTTCCGTGTTCCTTATTGTGTTATTGCGTTTGGTTCGTTCGTGTTGTAAGCAAGCCATTTTTGGACGCCAAATAAACATCATGGCAAACCCCTTGTCCTCCTTTCGTTTTTTATTTCAATTCTCTGTCCATATATGTATAGCATAGGCATAATTAACCATGAACAGCTTTAAATCCGGTACATTTTAAATTAAAACGAAAATATTTGATTAAAATGGCCCTCTGGTGATGAAGTGGGGAGAATTCGAACGTTTCCTTAGCCGCCATCTTGGATTTTCGATTAAATTCCGTCGTCTCGTCTCGTCGATGACTGTCGTTTTGTCATTCCTCGTGATTGGGTTCATTTCATTGTTTTTGTGCGTGTGAAAGCGGTCCATAGCAAGAAACCATACATATTGTTATTTCCAGAAGCCTAATTAACCGTGAGCAGCGTTAAATTCGGTAAATTTTAAATTGAAACGAAAGTATTGAATCATGTCATGGCCCTCTGGTAATGAAGGGAAGGGAATTCGAACGTTTTTATGAGCCGCCATCTTGTATTTTCAGTTAAATTCCGTCGTCTCGTCTTGTTGATGTCATTCCTCGTGATTGGGTTAATTTAATTGAGTTTTGGGCCTGTGAAAGCTGTCCGTAACAAGAATACGTGTTGTTATTTCCAGAAGCAGAAGGAATCTGTGGATAATAAAGGTTAGTCACGATATTTTTGTTATTATTCCTCTTTTCTTAGATTTGAATTGTTTAAAACATCCCAAACTAATTTGATTCAGAATAGCTTTTATTTCGTTCGTTGAAAACGCTCGACTTAGCCTCACATAAGGAGAACCAGGAATGTCTTAATAACAACTTCAACGGGTGGACTTGTGAGCTTTTCTCTTTTTAGAAACTCTACAGTTAAGTTTTATACTCATCCCTTTCTTATTTTTATTATTATTTTTGTTTTCTTTGACGTTTCTGGCGCGACAATGTCTAAATGCTTTGTTTGGCACGTGCAAACGCATACGAATATGTACAAAAAGCCTCTTTGGGGACAGGAGTTTCTTTTCTTTTTTCTCTAAGGAGTTTAAGGGAGGAGTAAAATTGCGCGGGAAAAGAGAGAGAGACTGTGTTTATGGGAGGAATAGGGTCGGGGAAGAAGGGGAGGTTTAGCCAAGAAGAAGAGGGAGAGATAGGCCCAGGAAGAATTCTTTACTAGGCATGGGATCACGAAAGAAGGACTCGGAACGTAAGGTAACATGATATGTAAATGAGACTGGAATGAGGTATGCTGTTCGCAGCGAAATTGCGTAGTTGAGAGTGGATCGTCGGTATGGGACGTGCAGCAGCGCCATTGGCGGAAGAAAGCGTCCCTTTAGGTGCCAAAGTGAAATCCACTTCCTCCGATATAAGGATTCCTGCTGATTGAAATGGTAGCCCCCAAAAAACACATAAAAAACGGGAAAAGTAGAGCAAGACAAGGTTATTAACTGCGTTGTAGTCTCATTAAGTAAGGAATAAAGAATGAACCAGAATTATAGCAAACAGAAGGTAAATAAGAGTTCTACATAGTAAGAACAATACGTTAGTCCCCAGCAATCAGGAATCAACTCACCGTTGCCATCTTTGCTGCCAGGAATGTTGTCGTCGTCGCCGAACACATTATTACTGCTCTCTTGCGTAGAACCGTCCTTTCGGTCGTGTTGTTTCTTCCTATTGTGACCTTTTCCCGCCCCACGTAAGACATAATTCAGTACCGTTTTTCTCCCGCGTAAGAATTAAAAATGGAAAAGAGCAAAACATAAAAGAACTTTCTTACCTTTTTTAAATTTGCCCTGCTTCCCGTCTGAATTTTTGAGAATCGTAGATAATGCAGTAGTCGAAGTCGGAATCGTCGAAGGAGCAGGAATCTCTGCACACCAGAAAAATAAAAAAAATAGTACAAGAGTACAAAAGTACAAGATCGAGAATGCCAAACTTGTTTGGTATTCTCGATCTTAAAAAAAAATGTAAAAAAAAGAAAATAAGCGTTTATAGTTTATAGCTACCATAGAGTTTGATCGTTCCGTCGGTTTCGCCTAATGAGTTTTTGGCCACGCATTTGTACGTGCCAAAATCGGATTCGGTGACGCTCCGGATTTTGAGCCGCATATAAACCCGATAAGCATCGTCGGACATCACGGATTCGTGTTTGTCTCCTATTGATTGCCGAACGCCAAACCACACACAGACACCACAGCCCCAAATGCCACAAAAGCCAAAGAAATGCAAATGAATCCGTATCAAGATTGGTGGGCGGGGGAGGAAAGGGGGGTTCAAGTCCTTCCAAAGTTCCTCCAAAGTCTTATTACTTCTTCAGGGTCTCCTCCAATAACCTTATCTCTTTTTTTATATCTTCTCTTTATTTTATTTTTATTTTTCTTATTACTCACACAACCCTACCCAACTCTTTCCGTATTCAAAATATTCCGACTTACCGGACAGGATCATGTCGCCTTTTGAATTGGTCCAGTAATGTATTGCTTTGGGGTACGCCTCCACATTGCACTCCAACATTACGTGACCTTGTCCAGCGTAGGCCCCTTCTAATTGGCTTTGAATCCACAGCATAGGAGGAACTAGTAAAAAAAAAAATTCGAAAATTACAACCTATGTCGGGATGGTTAATAAATCTTTTGTCCTTTTTCTTTTGGTTTGCATCTTTATTAAAAAAAGAAAAAAATACTCACATTGGACTTTGAGGACCATACGGTGGGAGACAGAAGGCGGTACTCCATTGGAGCTGATACATAAATAGGCTCCCATGTGAAGACGCGAGACTTTGGACAGGTGTAATGTACTGCCTTCAACCACGGACACTGCAACAATGAAAATATTCCCCAGCCTTCTTTTAAAAGAGGATGAGCCTTACACACGAGCTCTAGCCTCTTTCCCTCCCCGAAAACCCCACCGAGCAACAATGAAATATGTCTGGATTATACGGTACCATTAATTTGGCTCTTTTGCAGAGCTACACGCCTCCCTCCCCTTCTTTTCGAACGTTTCTTGTTATGTTTCTAGCTTTTCTATGGCTCCCAGGCCATAATTATTTCTTTTCGTGGCTCCCTTTTCAGATTGTTTTTTATTACATTTTTTGTCAGCCGGTACATATATCCTCCGAAAGCAACACGGTACCGTATCCTGGCGTTATCATATCGCGATATGATGCTGATTTATATCTATGGGAACCCATCAATACGAACCTTGTATAGAGCGTATACCGCGAACCGAAGGGCGAAGAGCGAAAACGGGCGGTCCATACCGCATTCCACATACTGATGGGTCTTTCTGGTGGTATATATGACTTTTGGGGTGTGTGTTTGTGGTGACGGGTATCACATGGTCGTGATAGCCCCTGGTACCTTCAGACGTATGGCTTTTGTTGGTTTGCTGTGTGTGTAGTGTGTGCTGTATATGTCTTATGCTGGCTAACCTATTTTTGTTCGCGCTGGAAAACGCTTGGAGAAACCCACCCAACAGTCTTTTGTAGCAGAACTCATATCGCAGCCCTGGGATAATTTATACGCCAGAGCAACGTCTTTATTGACGGACGGGATTGCGGGATTCGGGGAGAAAATCTTTTCGCTTCCTATACCCCCCACTCTCTCCCTCTGGCACTTGCAAGCCAACAGCTAAAAGCGGGTTGTGGGTTGTGGGTTTTACTATAGAGAGATATCCAAAAAAGAGGAAAAGATATGGTAGAAGCTGGTGTGGAGTAAATAATCCAGCCAGGCCTTTTATACAGGGGTGCCGGCTGGTTGCTCTAAAAGGGGGAATATAAGATGTTTGTAATGGAATTCTGAGCGCGAAAACCACCTCTCGGCTCTGTAGTTCTACTTTTTGACTAGTGACCGCACCTGACAACTGGACTTACTGGGGATGACCTGCTGGAAGATTGAGGATAAAGAATGAGGCACCTGACACCAGCAGCTTGAAGAGCTATGAGCCCTACGTTCCACGTAGGGGAGGGGAAAATGATTGAAAGGCTGGACTTTTCCATTTGGAATTTTGTCTTTTATCCTTTCGATATTATTTAAGAAAAATAGTTGGGATTTTTAAGGTTTTACCTGGAACTCCGTTGTGCAAAAACTCCATACCGTCTTCGCGTCTCCATGTAATCGTTGGCGGAGGATGGCCGGATGTTTTACAACCCAAGGAAACATTGGAACCTTCACGTGCTACGATTTCGCCACTGATATCTTGCGCTTCAATTCGAGGCGGGACTAATCAGCAAAGGGTTTGGTGGATATGTTAAAAGATAAGAAACGTATTGAATAGGATAAAATAGAAGAGGAGGTGGGAAATCTTTATACCTAGCACTTCAAGGTACCCACTGCTAAATCGCATCGGATCAGTATTTACCTGAAAAGAAAAGAATTGAGAGATTATTGAGAGATTTTGGGGAGATTTTGAGGAATTTTTATGGAAGGATTTTTAGTTAGTTGAGGTTTAAGATAGGAGGTGATGAAGAAGAGTATTTACTTGACACATGTACCAGCCGCGGTCAATCTCTTCCACTTGTTTTAATTTCAAGAACCATTGACGGTGGGAATTCTGGCTTAGGGAAACACGAGGATTACGGGAAATAATCTTGGTGTGAATCGTTAGGATCGTTTGCGTATCTACGCGAACCCAGGCCACCTTAATAACGCGAAAAGTACAAATTGTCATTGGTACACTTCATTTTAGATCATTTTGTAAAGTGAAAGTGAGTTTAGGGCATGCACTGACTACTGTAGTACTGGACTCGGAAGTATTCCTAAATTGATTATAGTACAACTTGTTGGGATAAAAACTTCAGTCCGAACCCAAATACTGAGAATGTAAGCTATTGAAGCCTCTTCCCACAGAACTATTAGGCTAACACAGGGTTTGCAACTTTGCTCGAGTCTTTTAACGAAACTACGGTACCTAACTTAAGGTATTCCTTTGTAAGAAACTCTACATAATTCTGCCTCTAATTTACTATTAAACTTTGCAAGTATTTAATATCCAAAATTATCCAAATGTTTTAATTACGTATAGTTTGAGATAGTTAAGTTGTAAGCTTTTGCATTTACATTTAGTTTACATTGCATACACGCACATTAGAAACAAGTCAGGTTGGTTAGCTCATCTCGAGCGGGAAACAAAAAGCTGCTTGAAGGGTAAGAACAGATTAGTTTCGCTTACTTTAAAGTGTCCCAAGTGGTCCACAACACAGGGAAGTTGAGCGTCTCGTCCAGCAGTTACAGTGACGTTAGGCACAGGCTCCGTGAAGACAGGTAATTGCACTGCTACTGTAATTAAGTCCAAAAATATGGTTCGTTTGCTTTTACCATATTATGTAAATTATAAACACAAGTAAAACAGAAACACACACAAAGTCACCCCCCCAAAAAAACCCAAACCATTTTCATTGTGAAAGGGCGTGGTTCCGTTCTAGTTTACGGAAAAGGAGGGTATAACATTCTTGGATCCGCTCTTCTCTCTCTCCGGGGTACTGCTATGCAAATGAAGGAGGCAACAACAGCCAACTCACCCCTTTTTCTCTTATCTCTAAATGGAAACTTCGACTCTGACTCGGCAAAAAGGGACGATCTGGCCCCGGAATAACCGGGAGTGTACTGTACTGTCCTTGTCTGTCGCCTCACATACACTACACGCCCACCGAAAAATAAAAAAATAAAAAGATTTTTTTTTTGCGTTGTTTGGAGGAGGCATCAAACGGTGGGGATGGGGTGTACCCTCTGGGGAGTTTCTAGCTATTTTTTTTTTTACTTAAGACGGTGACTGTCTTCCCCTTGTGGTAGTATGCAAAAGGGCCAAGGGATAGTTGTCGCGGACTATTGTGTAAAAGCACGCCGAGTGTCGTCGTCTCGAGGAAACAGAAACATCTTATATATCCCAGGGTGGCAGGTTAGAGTTTGGTGGGGACGAAGCCAAGCAAGAAGGGTTGGTGGGTAGAAGGAGGGAAAAGAGAAAAGGACAATCTTGGTGGAAAAAGCAATTGTTTTGGAGGGGGAGGAGAAGTTATGGCCCGAACAGTATCGAATTGTCCTGCCGTGAAAACGAAATGGGACAACGACAAGCCAGCTCTGCACTCTTTTTTTCGCCCCCGAGACATGTTTAACACGTTCCGGTGAATGGAACTTGAACTTATAGACACACAACAATAGTCGACACCTTTCAGTTTCGGCTCCTGTCGCTTTAAGAAGTTAAGCTTTAGAACTGTGGCTTTAAACAAAAAAGAAACAGAAAAAAATCTACAAGATCTCTTCGTGGGCTTTCCAAAGCACAGTTAATTGCTAACCATGACATTCATTGGACTTATAATTATGAAAGTGCAAAGGACATTTCAGAAGGTTGATTGAAGCTTCCGTTTAGCTCAATTTTCCATGGCAAGATAGCTTTTCTGGTTACCACTTTAAGGTACTTAGAATGGGAACCCATAAACGCCTTTACGCAAAAATATAGAGATTTTTGCAATAGCTTTTGACAGTAAATGTAGCTAAAGTTCATGCCAATTGCATTTCTCTATAAGGTTGCGTGTACTAATTTGAGAAATGCAAATTAATTTCTAATTACGCGAAAAATAGTAAAATCGCAAATTGGAAACGGCCACTTCCTAGCTATTTTTTTTAGTATTTTTAATAAAAATTTTGTGAAAATTGAGTGTGTGGTTATAGAGTTATCGTGCACGCCGTTTTATGCGCAGAAGCGATGCGCGGTCATATGCACCCATACAAAGCACTTACGCCATCTTGTGATTGCCTGGATGTAACTATTTCTTTTGCAACGTCATAAAATGCTTGTAATTCCTATTCACTCTACAGACTAAACCTTGAAGAGTTGAGACGTCAATTCCAACAATTTTAATAATTTCCAATGATTCTAATTTTCAACTAATTTAATTTTCAATATTTTTTATGATTGTAATAATTTCTTTACTAATAGTGTGACCGGTAGCGTGAAAGGGGACGAAATGACGTCCAAATTTTTGTCTTTTTGATGAATTTTTCGTTTTTTTACGAATTTTTCGAAACTTCTTTTAATTATTTTACATAAATCAAATAATTTTAATATTTTTTAAAATAATTTCGCAATAATTCCGCGAGTTTAATCACTTCTCTATCAAGGAGCTATATAATGATTCTAAACGCCTAGTTGCCATTTCTGAGTGTTGTACAATTCTTGTAGGATTTCTCTCCCTCTCAATTGACTTATAGCGTGAAAGGGGGACGAAATTATGCATTCTGGAACGTTTTGAAGAAGCGATCTGACCCGCACATCAGTTACAAGTCGACGAGTTTCCCGATTTTCTTTTGTTCAAAACGATCCGCAGACCGGAATGTCGCGAAACCAAAACCCCTCTTAAACTCATTTTTTTTAAAGAAAAACAAATCAAAGTCAGGAAAAGCTAGCATGTAAGGACAAAACGAGAACATCAAATGGGGCGGACTCTTCCCCCAAAAAAAAGAAAAAAAAGATGGGTCATAAGCGACCAACTATCATGTTGGAGGAGAACAGACTCCGTAAAGTGAAACGATTCTTGCTCCCGAACTGTGCCGGGTTCCAAAGAAACAAACAAATCCAGAAATCTTCTTTTGCGTGGAACATCGGTATGCAAATGGTTTAAAGGAGGCGAACCTCCGTGGCATTGCACAAGAAACTTTCCTCGGATGTCCCCGAAACACAAACCTTCTGTAATCTTTTTTTTTCTATTTTTTTCGGATGCGTGTTGCGTGAGAGAGCGTGAATCGCTTAAAGAGTGTCGCAGATTATCTGATTCTGGCACGCTATTTCCCAGCCGGTCATGCAAGCATTCCACGACACATCCTCTCCTTCTCCGCTTTACTTTTACATCCCATTGAATCTTCCGCAGACACTTCTTTTTCTGTTTTTAACATTTTTTAGCTAGAATTTCGTACTGTTAAGGGGCGTGCCATTTTATTTTAATTTTTTCCGTCTGGGTAAATCGTATACAAAAATAATGGTCGTCTCAGAAAACGAAAACGATTGTCCGTGTCCGTTTGCACCCGCGGGGAAGGGGAGGGATGGGTTTCGAATACCCTCCTTTTCTATTCGACTTTTCAAAAGGAGTTGTAAAAGAGAAGGGGAGGGGACCCCTCCAGCGCGCCCCGAAGGGAATAGGGTAAGGGTTTTTAGCCTTCGGGCAACCTTTGGGAGACCTTTGGGGGACTCAAAAGAGGGTGGAAAGGGCCGGGGGAGTGGCGTTTGGTTAACTTGAACAAGGATTTGGCGGGAACAGGTCATCTTTCTCGCCAACAAGGCACATCTTAATGGTTTTAGGGGTTTAACTTTAATCATGCCTTGGGATATATATATAACTTAGGGTGAGTAGGCGTGGCCTGTCTTAAGGCTGTCTGGACCCTTGTCCTTTCGTAGAAGGGAAGGGTCCGTCCGGAGAAGAATTTTTTTTTCTTCTTCCTTCTTCCAAAAAGGGGGTAATCAGAGGAAGTAGTAGATGTCCTTCTGTGGGTGTGTATTGTGTGCTCTATAACTCCCTTGCTAGTTTCTCGTTCTGTCGTTTGACGAACCAACCCTCCCAGAGGGAGATGATGGACGTGCATTAAGTCATTAGATGCCTTTAGCCATTCAACCCCTTTTCCGCCACAGGGTTAAACTCCCTGAAGCAAAAGCTTGAGGCTTTTTTTTTCTTCCTCGAGATCCCGAGAAGGCTTTTATTCGATCTTGACGATCCGATTGAGGGTATTACAAGAACCACCAACCCTTGGGGCATTTGAGGTATGTATGAGCGACAGTTTTTAGATCGCAGTAGCCCCCCGGAAGGGTTAGCCACTCCAATCACATCATGTTGACGTTGTGATAGATTCCTTATTGATTCTTACAGTATAACATTAATGCTAAGAACGACGAATTGATATGATTTTTTTTTCCAAATTGCCGTTTACAAGTTAGGGACGTTCAAAGTTTTCGGTGCGTGACGTAGCAAAGGTGTTACGGTCCCCTAAGGTCATTCAGAGCTTGCCTTGGAAATGAGCAGTGACGCAAGAATGAATAAAATACGACGAATAAAGGACGACGACTGTAAAGTGCTACCGATCAAAGTAAAAAATAAGAACCGGACTTGCGCTATGAATCGCGGGTAACACAAATTCATTGTTGCGTCGCGGTTGTTTGCTTCGTTATGAGCCAGTTTTAAAATGCAGGCCGGAGTAACGCAACAAGCCTGGGCTGGCTTTATGCGGGAAGTCGGTAGCTGGTCTTTCTGGGTACGGGATTACTATCCTTATCCCGATCAACGCCAAAAAAAGGAACCGGACTTGTGCTACGAATCGCGGGTGACACAAATTCAGTGTTATGTTACGGTTGGCTTCGTTGTAAACGTTGCTATCCTGTTTTCTCTTAAACTTCGATTAGTAGCTTTACGAGAGGACGGAATTAGCGGATAGTGTCACTCTCACTACGTCACAAAGTCCACGCGGCCCGATTTTTTAAAAAATTTCTTTCGTTAAAAGCTTGGTTACTATTTCGCATTGGATGGGAAGTAGTATATCGTCAGAAGCAGGCCCGTATCCAGGGGGGGGGGGGGTTAG
>JAGJRO010000086.1:0-15651 GCA_022832285.1 Lepidurus apus apus
ACGCTCATTACCTTTTTAGCGTTCACCAAACTCAAGCGGAAAATGTAAACATTAGTTCAGGCGTGGGAAATGGCAAGCCGTGTAATTTAATATGGTGTGTTTGACACAACGCCTCTGTTACTGACCTGCAAACTGTGAATTTCTTCAGCTTGTGAATTTAGAGTCTTCCGCATTTCGGATATTTTTTCTTTTTGTAGATCTAAACTCTGAAAAAAAAATAATAACCAACGTAGTACATGGGTTTAAATTCCAATGTCATTTGTAGGGCATTACTTTTTGCAACTCCACTAGCTGGTCGGGAGCAACAATTGCTGATCCCTCGTTCAAAGGAGCAATAGAGACAGTAACAGGCATGTTCATAACTTCCTCGTAATACTTTAGAAGAAACTTCTCATCTGTTAAAGGATACATTAAGTTTATTTGGGAGAAGGTATTCGGTCTGGTCAAAAACTGTCTCCCATTCCAGGTGATGGATAGGTAGTTTCTTTGCAAAAAGTCGATCACATGATTGAAACCAAAAGCCTTTTGCAACTCTTGTTCACCTATGAGATGCCAAAAGGTCTGAACCGGAAGGGGTATTGTTTCAGTTAGGCTGCCATGTCGTGGACTGGCGGATAATTTTCTCTCCAGGGAGGAAATGTTTAGCTGAGACCGGAAATCCCGACCCAACTCCATTACCAATCGGTCTAACGCAATCCGGCTTAAGGGTGCGTTAATTTCGGTGGGTCTTTGCAATCCGGTAGCACGGAAAACGTGCTGCAAGAAAGACTTGATGAAATGGGATACCGTTCCGTTCCCATAAACCTCACTGATTTTGAGTAGGGGGATATCAATACGAGGTCTAGTAGGGTCATCCCAGTACAACAAGTCCCACTTACTGGGAATCATACTGACCGAGGTTTCTCGGACCGTAACCAATAGTGTTTCGAGAAAGGTCTCAAGCTTGTTGGCGTACATCCGATTAGCTGGGACGCCTAAGTCGGAGATGTACGTTGTTTCAATCTGCTGCAATGACTCAGAAATCAAGGTCCTTTGGTCAACCATGGTCAAGTAGGCGGAGTCAGAATACGGGAATTGTTGCACGAGGTTTTGGAAAAGTCGACCACGAAGAATGACTCGGGTGTTCCAAAGCACTTCTTTGGATTTTACGCTTTGACCCGCGATCACCAGGACCAACTTGAGGCTCTCGAACGACTGCGGGTGATCTTGCATCTGAGTTGCTAGTTCGTAACATCTCTCGGCCGTTCGACTCACAAATTTGAAGGTCATGACCGACGGAATTGAGGTGTGTATCAGCAGGTTTACGCCAACTTCCACGCCTTTGCATTGGTCGCAGCGTAGCGCTATGCTCTTCACAGGTATCACGTGAACTTGGTCAGATCGAGTCAGTGGTTCTTCGTTTGTAAGGTACTCCAAGACTGCCTCTCGTAAAGTATTGTCCCACATGCGAAGAGCGAAGGTCATCTCTACTTGTTGAGTTACGGCGTTCCAGCTACAGTTCGCCGTATTCGCCTTAAGTTCGACCAAAGGTGTGAAATAATATTGCTTGCGAGAGAGGTCATTCTTAAAATTCTGGGAATTTCGTAGATGCTCACGATTGTTTCACCGTAACTCAGTGAATGAAAGATTTGAGAGCTGTTTATCAATGCAGATGGACTGTTAGTGGGAGAAAGATGGACCACTTGGCTATAATTTGTAGTTAGTATTGACACCAATGCACTATCATATTCATATGCACTTATTGTACTATATGCACTTTTTGTACTATCATGTCCAAAAAAATCTACCCAGAATACCGCATAGAGATCGCTTATCTAATTACTTTTACTTGGCTTTTGCTGGCCAGCGGCTTAAACGTCTCTTGATTCCCTTCTTTCGTATTCAAGCCAAAGCGAACTAGGAGAAAATTTGGCTTAGTCTGAACACGCTTTAGGAGTCAGTTATGCCGCCAGGAGAGAATTTGGTAAAGACTCTATACAATCCGTTTTTCTCTGAAAGCGCGATACATAAGCTTACCCAAGCATGTAGTTCCAAACCTGTCACAACAGAACGTGGCGCTCGGACAACAGTGAAGTTGAAAGCACCACGTGCAAGAAAAATATTTTCGTGAAGAAAAGGTATCTATAGAATTAGAATATAGATCTAATGCAAAATGGTTCGACATAATAACCAGCTTCCGTATAATTTACCACAGTTGCAAAATGTCATTAAGAGAGATCCAGTATCATACAAAGATGAGGTATGTTTTTTGTTTTCAATTTTCTTATTTCTTTCTATTCAAAACAATCAAACCACAGAAGTCAAAATGAAGAATTCTAACACTTACCTTCTCCTTGTAGTTCCTGCAACAATACCGTCACTATCAGGCATCGAAAGAAATCTTTGAGTTGAGGCCAGACCAGTTTAATCAGTCTCTGGATGATTTGGTTATGTTTTTGGCTCAGGTAAAACCATTAAAATTTCTTATTGTGTAGTACATTCCACAACGAATTTTGTTTGCAGGTCGCGCATTGTTATCCGGAAAATCTGAGAACGTATCCACAGGAACTGATGGATATATTACAGAAACACGCTACAACGCTAAATCATGCCATGAGAATGGTACATTTCCCTTCTTTACCATCAAAGTCCGAAATGTTTATATTTCTAAACTATTCTTCCTTTAGACACTCTGCCGATCACTTATATTGCTAAGGAATAAGAACCTACTAACCCCTACAGCTTTGTTGACATTGTTTTTCCAACTACTCAGATGCCAAGACAAGGAGCTGCGTTCTTTCCTAAAGACTCACATTATTACGGATATAAAAAACGTCAACGCCAAGGCTAAGAACCAGAAAGTGAATAGTACCTTGCAAAATTTCATGTACGGTATGCTTAAAGATAGCAACGTAACAGCTGCGAAGATGTCTTTGGTAACGTTTTCCACTATGTCTCGTATTTGTGGTATTAAAACCCTTGTGTTGTAGGACGTCATGATCGACTTGTACAAGAAAAATATCTGGAACGATGCGAAAACTGTGAATGTTATTGCTGGGGCTTGTTTATCCAAAGTCACAAAGGTATTTTGTAAATAGTCCTCCGTTTACTTTGTGTTATAGATGGGACTTTTGACTTTCAGATCGCTGTAACAGCATTCACCTTCCTGATGGGTTCCGATGCCAAAACAGAGTCAGATGATGAATCTGAGGACGATGGCGATGTGATGAGGGAGGCTTGTATGTCTCACAAAGTGAACAAGAAGACAAGAAAAGGAAACAAGCAACTGAAAAAAGTTAAACAGATTGTGAAGGTAAACACCTTTTGATTAATGCTGTTCCCATCGTCCAGGACACCTGATATAAATTTTTTGTATTTGTAGAAGAGTAAAGGTAAGAAGAAGGCGCCACAGTTTAACTTTTCCGCGCTGCACCTCATCCATGATCCACAAAGTAAAACCCATCTTTGAAAACTTCCGCAGCTGTTAATATCTGCTCTTTCAGGTTTTGCTGAACAGTTGTTTCGAGCTGTAGAGACCATGAACGAACGTTTTGAAGTGAAAGTGATGGGCTTAGACGTGGTGTCAAGATTAATTGGTCTGCATCAGCTTTTTGTCTTTAATTTCTACCCATTTGTTGTACGGTTCCTTCAGCCCCATCAACGAGGTAAAGATGATTTCCATTTATTTCTGGTATTAGTGTTTTAAAACTTCAATGGGGTTGTAGAGGTGACCCGTATGTTGCAGTTTGTGGCACAAGCTTCACATGAACTTATGCCATCTGATGTACTGGAGCCCGTGTTAAAAGCATTGGTTAACAATTTCGTGACTGAGAGGAATTCAGCAGAAGTTATGGCTGTTGGGTAAGTCTGTTTAAATACGTCCGTCAAGGAACAAGATTTTAAAATTGATTGATATTTAGCAGCAGTAAGATCACTTCAATAACATCGCAAAAATCTTTTTACTATGAAGTTTCTTTTTGACTGTACGTTTCTTATTAAGTAAAACCTGAGTATGCTAATGAAATCGGATTATATTTAGGTTGAATGCCATACGAGAGATGTGTGCTCGATGTCCTTTGGTTATGAATGCAGATTTGTTGCAAGACTTGGCCGAATATCGCACTTCGAAGCACAAGAGTGTTATGATGGCAGCCAGATCGTTGATTCAGCTATATCGAGCCAGCAATCCGCAGCTTTTGCACCGTAAAGACAGGGTAAAGATATGTACCGATTTACAGTGCTATTTTATTCAAATTGAGGAATTTAGGGAAGACCCACTGAAGCCATGGCTGAATTAGAAGCTAAACCGTACGGCGCATTGATTGCAAACGATTATGTACCTGGAGCAGACATACTGGAAACTGTAGAAGGCGCCGGAGATGGGGAAGATGAGGTGAAATTGAAGTTGCTTTACTTGAAGACAGGAAAGGAAAAAACGATTGACTTGTTTAGAAGGGCAGCGAGGCTGATGAGGACAGTGAAGATGAAGGTTGGTTAGACGTTTCTCATTCAGACAATGAAGACGAGGAAGAAGGAAGTGATGAAGAAGCTGGATCCGAAGAAGAAGGGTCTGGAGAAGAAGGGAGTTCTGAAGACGAGGAGGATTCGTCAGATGAAGATGAAGAGGACCCCGAGAAAAGTGTGAAGGACGTTAAACCTGAAATTTCGGCTAAGGACAAAGCTCGAGCTATTACTACGAGCCGTTTCCTTAGCGATAAAGACTTTCAGAAAATAGAGGCTTCTCAATTACGCAAACAATTAGAGTTATCCAAGGTGGGCGGTAAGCACAAACGAAAATCTGCTACGATGGATGAAGTTAAAGAAAGGTACGTTATTGTGAGACACATTTTTATGAACGTAGTAAGGCTTATATTTTGTTTTAGGACTGAATTGGTACGCTTGGATGACATTGAGAAAGTACACAAGAAGCGAAAACACGATAAGGAATCTCGCCTGCAAACAATCCTTGTAAGCTTTCGATATATTGTTCTAAATGGCGAGTAGTTTGTACATTTTTGCCTTGATAGGAGGGGCGCGTCGATCGGGAGAAGCCTTCCAGAAAATCAAAGCGACAGAATCCGTATGCCAGCACGACAAATGAGGAGAAGAATAAGAAAAAGAATTTCATTATGTTGAGGAATAAAGCGCGATCCAAGAAAAAACGATCTTTCAGAGATAAACAGGTAAATCAATTGTCCCAGACCGACTTAAGACTACGATTGAATTAATTCCCTTTATTTTCAGCTGGCTTTGAAAAGTTCCATGTTAAAGCAGAAAAAGGACTACAAAAGGAAGTAATGCCGGTTGTCATAAAGAATAGTCGCCGATATGTCCATACCGTTTTTCTTAATACATTGAAATTGTGTTCTGATCAAGAGCCAAGACGTGAAACGAAAGCATACTCAAGCTAACTAACGTGCACTTCTGGGGAAAAAAAACAAACAGGCGAAAGTATAAATGCTCAAATTATAAAATTCAGCAGACATGAAGATTTACTTTAGATGGGTAACTCGTAGCTGTTGAACTTTTTGTCTTATGGTTTATTCCATGGAGTTACTATAGTATAATGTAGTAACTTCATCTAGTAAATCCGAAGATCAAAAGTTCAACAGTTACGAAACTCATTTTAATTTTCAACCTAATATATTTAGGAAAACCTTAAAGTTAACAATTTCTGATCCAGTAAGATTGGAATTTTTAACTGTATTGATCGCCTCGAAAGGAAGGGAACGCAAAATAGACCTTTGAATAGGCCCAAAATAGGTCATCAGCTTTTTACATGGTTCGAAGTTAATTTGACTCACTGCCGTCAATCCGGAGGACAGTTAATTACTTATCTAGTAACCGCTGCAATATTGCTAGGATGGCTGGAAACGGATAAGTGTTAACTGCAGTAATAAAGATATCAAAACAAACAATTGCTGAAGCGGCTCTTTTATCAGCATCGCTTGGTTTCTGCACGAGAAGTCTTTAGCCACTCGACAAATTCATCCAACAATACAGGCCCTGGGAAAAATAAACACATTAACTTTAAAAATTATTCCTCCACTTTCATAGCAAGTAAACTTACATGCACCATCTGCATCATAGTTGCTCAAATCTTCATTCACGGATCGCGAAAATTCCAAAATATTGACCCATTGATCCTTGTTGATTACTCTGTATCGTGATTTCTCAAGGAATTCTAAGAAACTGGAAAATAAAGTCCATCGTTTACCGAGGAGCAAACCAAGCATGGCTTTGGCCGTTTCTATATCCATACTCCGTTGATCTTTGTCCTAAAGTGAAGGAAGTTAGAACTCGTAAGCCACAAAGATTTACAATAACTCCGACTTTTACCCTGGCAAAGTCATACGCATATCGGTATATACTTTTAAAGCTGTTAGCATCGTTCAATAAGGAAAGTAGGTGGTCAAATCGACCTTGTAACTTGCTAATGGAATCACATCTGAAACAATGCTCGGTAAGTCCATTTTTTTCATAATTTTGCAAGTTTTCTGACTGTAAATCGGTCAAGCCCTTCGTCCATTCCGGTAGCGTGAAGAAGCCCATTTGCTTGGCACCCATTTTCCAAGCCACAACTAACATGAGGATGTTTTCAGGTTCCAAGCCAATGGCTTTACAGAAATTTTCCATTCCCTCTGGTCCAATCATATCTGGCTCTTCAGGAGTACTGTACTCTTTAAACCATGCAACAGCTTTCTTCTGACTAAAAGATGCATGGTCTGATCTTGATCTACCCCTCCTGAAAGATACCGTAATTAAAGGTAGAATCCCCAGAGAAATAAAAGAGAACCTAAGAGAAAGAAACTTACATTAGATGGCTAGTAACACTGGATGAATTGCTGGAGCTCTTGACTCGTTTTCCAAAAAATGAAAATTCATCTCCCAAGTCCATTTTCCGCTTGGAGTTATTCCGGGGCATGACGCACCTCTGTACTATGTACAAATCTTTACCAGCCACCCCTGCTTCAGTCCAACAATGAAAAGGTTTCAAGTCAAAAGAAACTTCTTCAAAAATTTTGTAAAATCTTTACTAAAAAGCACACTGGTACTTTAACTGACGTCACTTTAGCTTAGCTTTTTAGCATTTAGGATCAAAACGAAATGACCTTCACTAAAATTTGAGCCCAAACACCAAAGAAAGAAAACAAAGCAGGCAGACTGACAAGAGCGCCACCATAAGGCGCTTGGAAGAAAGAAAGTGCGAATACAAAAGTAAAACTAAAACTTTCTGTGATATAATCTGCAAAAGATAGAAAAGGACAACAACAAGCGTTGATGGCAGATGTATCCAATTAGTTATTTGTTTATCGGTTAGAAGAAATTGTTTCTGGGAACTTTATGTCTAAGCAAGCATGAAGTCCAAAAGAAAGAAAAAACAGGAAAAAGAAAAAAGCAAGAATAAGACATACACGAGCGCCACCGTAAGGCGTTTGCAGGAAATAAAGCGCGACTTCGAATATTACAGAAAAAGAATGAGTTCGTCAAGTTTCCGCGATAATACAGAAAACCAATCGTAACAGCTAAAAGTGTAATAAAAACGGTTGACGGCAAGTATATCCAGCTAGTGATTTGTTTGTCTTTCAGAAGACGCTAGGCTATCGTCACACGCATAGTCAAGGGAACAAAATCCAAATGAGAGAAAAACGGATTGTTTTTTCATAGGGACAAAAGAACACAGACAAGGTAAATTTTCTGGAAGCAGGACTAGATGTCACACCAGCTAGAAATTTTTCACATGTTTCTTCTCTCGATGTCAGCAACAAACAGCAAAATAAGGGCTAATAATTTCTACCTGCCCACAATTTCTTCGCTTCTTGACATGTCTTATCTTCACATGCCGACAGGCTTGGGCCTTGTCGTATCATATGCCCGTACTAGCTCCGATTGACTGACTGCTCCGTGCTCTTCTTGGGAAAAGGCGTAGCCATCTAATCGAAACAAACAAATGATAATCATCATTTTCATGCCAGAAATCCTGTTAGTTACGTGACAACTCCACTTCCAAATTAGCTCGATTAGCAACGGTAGCTGGAGAGGATGTGGATCTTGTGAAAACATTCTTCACGTTCCTCAACAATCTAGCCGTTTCAGTCAGCCTAACAACAAGCGAGTGTTAGTGATGTGCTTTGGTGCCCCGCTATTCAAACCGAATAAAAAACCAGCCCAAAATACAGACCAAGCGAAAAAACAACAACGTACAAACACCAGAACTTGGTTCCCCATACGCGAGATATCCCAAGAAAAATCGTAATATACCTTTGCTTAGATTCCGAGGTGGCAATCCGTCCCAGTTCAGATTTCTTTACTTCCAACAACCGTACAGTGTCATTAAGCGTGGCAAAAACAGTGTTTCCAACCCTAGAAAAAAAACAAAAAACAAAAAAAACGTTACTTGCTCCGAATGTAAGGAAATACTTCACAGAAACTACTTCACTACTTACGCTGTATAGAAAACGTCTCCTACAAGGCAGGTAACTGGTACCAAGATCAATCCCAACCAAAACACGAGAGATCCTAGTAGCATGCGATCCATACCTATCATATTGGCACCGATGGGAAGTGCTGGCCACAGATTACTATAAAAATAATTAGATACAAAATTGGAATCTTAAATTTCAAAGCTACCTATAGATAATGAAGAATAGAAACCACGTAGCCATGGATCCTCCAATGGCTAACCACGTCAGCCAAGTAAACGCGTACGTTTCTAAAGCGGCTTTCAAGCACACCGTCACCACTACGTACTAAAAAAAGAAAACTGATTAACGTTATCGCGAAATATTTAAAAACAGAAAACTTTCAAAACACTCTGGGTACCGTATAGACAGCATTGCCCAGCACCAGGTATCCTCCATCTCTTCCGTTGCCCCACAGGACATCCATTTTGAATGCTTCTAAAGGCAACCAGAACAGCACAACCGAATGGATTAATGCTTTCATGATCCATAGCCAAAAGACTTTGACGTTGAAATGCTTTCCCGATTGCGATGACTGATACAATGCAGGATAAGCCATCGAGGTCTCTGCCGAGTAGGACCGGTCGAACAAACCCATGGCTAATGGCGGGGCAGCAGTGAACAACTAGCAACAAAACAGTCTCGTTAAATAAAGGAAACTTTTGTCCTAAACAACTCATACAAAAGTTAAACAATTTAAGTTGCTTACCACATTGTAAAAGCCAATTGTCCATCGTTCAAAAAGAATTTGGCCTGACCAACCGGAATAAATTGCAAACCACAGTTCCATAACATAGAGACAGATATTTTTGTAGAAGGAATAGAGAACAAGTTTGCACATCCTCGAGTAATTCCAGGCGCCATGAACAAACAAAAGTCTGGTCAAGAAGCGAAATTGTGCTGCAAAAAATAAATAAAAATTAAACAATGGTTTTTCTTGCATACTTTTTCGTTAGTTTTGCCATACCGATAGAGTAATCCGAGGCACAAGCAGCTTGGATTCCTTCGACGCCAGAAATGCCCACACCCACATGAGCTTTCTGGATCATAGCCACATCATTGGCTCCGTCGCCGATAGCCAAAGTAACTGCCTGGGTTCCTCGGGTTACCAGCTCCACCACTTCAGCTTTTTGCGAAGGGCTAACTCGGCAACAGACCACCGACCGGCAGCTCAGACATAACTCCAGGAACTCCCTTCGGACATCACAGCTCAATGCGAATTTCAGTGTTTTCCCGTCAATCACCAACGCTCCATCCCGTTCTTTCCGCTCCGTTTCCGTCAAATCTGCCAAGCATCTTGACAGCGTTTCCCTGGTCCCCTAACAAAAAGACAAAAAAAAAATCTTTAAAAATAAAGATAACCATATTTGCTTGATGGTTTGGAACTTACGTCTAGTGAATCTTCGTTGATCAGAAATAACGATCTTCCAGGCGCTAATAGTTTGCACGAATGGGCGATATTAATGGCAGTTTCTTGCTTGTCTCCAGTCAACATCCAGACATGAATATTAGCTTGTAAAAGGGCTGCAATCGTTTCCGGAACCTGGAAGGGAAAATACAGGAATGTAAACATGATGTACATTGTTCAACCAGTTTTACCTGATCTTGCAATTTGTCTTCTATAGCAGTGGCGCCAAGCAAAACCAAATTCCTCTCGATAAGATTGGCAGCATCTTCCAGTTTTTCTTCGCGATACTGCATGGACGTGGATGCTTTAAAGAAATTACTTTTCCACTCCTACCAACAAAAAGAAAAGATTATTTACGAAATCATGGGATATTTCTACCTCATAGACATCTTCCGGGATGTCTGCCATAGCGCAGCATAGCGTTCTTAAACCCTCCCGGGCAAAAACCTCCAAATGCTGCAGCGTTACTTCACGGTACGTCTGGTCATGCCCAAGCCGCTCATAAATAACTGTATCAGCCCCCTTGCAGTAAAGTTTTAAATGCCCCGCCTCATTTCTCACGACGACGGACATGCGTTTGCGGTTACTGGAGAATTCGAGTACATGGAGTATTTGGAAGGCTTCTTTCTTGCCGTTACAATTGACGATGACGTGCGTCGGTGTGCGTGTCTCGAAAACATAGCCAAATTCACGGGCTCCACGTACCAAAGCTCTCTCATCTAGGGGAATTATTACAACATAAAACGTTACACCCTCTCCAAAATTAAGGAAAAAAAAAACCTGGCGAAGCCGCATGGTACTGCAATTCATTGCTTCGCGGATCCATCTCGGGAATAACGGTATGACAAACGGCCATCAAAGTCAGGAATTCATGATAATACCGCGCTTTAGCATGACCATCTCTAATCAACTACAATACCCAAAAAAAGGAAGCTTTTTCATTAACAATGTTTTTTTATGCCTTTATAAAATTGCCTGGGTTACGGAAGATGAGTTTTGTCCGTTGATGCTAAAAACATCCCCAACGATCGAACATCGCTTAAATTCCATAACGTTTCTTGTTAAAGTGCCAGTCTTATCCGAAAACACATACTTAACCTTGAAAGTTACACGATATAAAAATAATGATTTGAAATTACTTTATGTATTTACCTGCCCCAATTCTTCATTCAAATTTGAGGTACGAGCCATCGCAGGTGTGTCCGTTTCCTCATGGTACATCTCGGCATCCATGTTAATAAATATAGCCTGTAAAGAAAACCCATAAATATTAAAGGACATTCAAGTATAATTTTATGAAAAATTACCTGGAAGAAGCGAACAACTTCCAACGTTACTTGCAACGATATGGGAATCAAGTTGTTGAAGAGGATTATGAACGTAAGAAGATTGTATCCAAAGTTTACGGTTGAATTATCTGTTATACCAAACGAAAAAAAAAGAAAAGAAAAAAATTAGGGCCAACTAAAACAGTAAATTGAAATTGAACTTTACATTCTAAGCCAAGATACCAATCCGTTTTGAGACGTGTACTCGTCCAAATTTCGTTGCAAATGGCAGCCGCCAAGCAAAGCACGATCAACGAAAAGAACAGCATGAGAATTTGGATATTCGTAGCTTTATCCACTGTAGAACGCTTGAGAGGGGCGGAGGCTGCATTCTTCATGAGTTTCGTTTCATGGCCTGTATACACAACCAGCCCAAACACCCATTTCGTGTTTCTCAACTTGGCACCTCTTAACAATATTTGATCGGGACCCAACGGTATAGGCCTGCAAAGTAATCAATTCCCAAATTAATTTCGACACCTAAAAAAGTCCCAACAGACACAACATACTGCTTGCCAGTTAGTTTCAAGTTGCCAGTAAACTCGTACAAGTGACGATTGGGTAATTCACATTCCACTGTACCAGACAACAGATTTAATTCTTTCGTGTCAATCAAGTGCGCGGTCTCTTTTAACCCTTGTCGAATTTTGAGATTCGTTTCGCCGTCCAAATTCGCCGTTTCTATATATGCCATGGCTTGGGGTTCACTGGAAAAGTTCAAATATAGTCATACAATGGTATCAACTGTCATATGTTACCGGAAATTAAAAGTTTCCTTACCTGGAAGCGATAGTGAAGAGATCAGCTGGGAAAAAGGTATCATTTTTTACTTTCACTATATCCCCAACACAGATATCTTTCCAGCGCATCCATTGCCACTGAGTATCTCTCAAAACTTCCACTTCTCTCTGATTTGTCTCTGCATCTGCACGATGACGTTTCTAAGTAAATAATATAAACAACGTGTACATTTAAACGTGTTTAAAAGTTTCATCTCAGATTTACGTAATCTTCGATAATCTCCTTAAGAGCCGACACCGTCAAGATGAAAATTAATGGCACTAGAGTTGTATACCTTCCCGTAGGGGACACATCAGGAATTTGCTTTTAAAAAGAAAAAAATGATTAATCATTTTTTTTTAAAATTGTTCTGTAATAGTTAAAGGCTTACGGAGGCCAGACTTTTAAAAATTAAGCTATCAATAATGAAATTTACTTGCAACAAAGCGATGAACAGGAAGAAACAATTTGAGTATCGCCGAAACTGTTCGAAAAGGAAGCACGGGAAGAACGACAAGAATGAATATTTCGCCGTGGAAATAGCGTTGTGACAATAGCGCTGGGGTTGATACGAGCTTCCTGTGCCAGGGTGTAAGAAAATAACACGGTGCTCAACTGGCTCAGCTGCTTCCGTGACTCCAGATGTCCGATCCTCCTCGTCATCTGAAGACAATTGAAAAAATGCAAATAAAAACCATTATCTTTCATTTTTTTATTCCAAGACCCTTGTTACCCCCTTAAAAATGCTTAAGAATGTACACAGTAACTAGACTGATAATATGTGATGTGTTTTACGTCGACTTCATGAAACGGAAAAGGTAATGTAATAGAGTTGCCTTGTTTCTAATACCGGAATACTGTTTATCGGATTCCTATTGAGATCAGGATTACATACGAGCATACTATAGAGGAAGGGCGTGGTACTATCCCTTGTAAAAGCTCATGCAATGACTCCCTTACGCGAATTTCGAGGATCCGAACGGTCTGGTCGAACCCAGCCCAAAACTTGGTCGTAAAAATTGTTGACTAATTGGGCTATTCTAGCACCAACTTCCATCGTGATATCTGGGAATTTCTTAAGAGTCGATTGAAAGTACAGTCTTAAATGGATTACAAAGCAACAAGTGGTTTGTCAACTTTGAATCCAAAACATTCCTTAAAAACAGTGGTACGGAAGTCAAATGCCCTCTTTTTCTTTTGTCAAAATCAGTTTTCGAGAGCCTGACTTTTCAGAGTCAATCATTAGAAGGTCACTGGGAACTGGAACCAACTTTTTCGGTGACAGTTCAGTCTGATACTAAGTGCGTCTTCAGCAAATACGGCGCAGTGGTTGACTTTTGTCGTTAAGGGCAACGGACCACAACAGGTTAGTCGGCATGTCAGTGTTAGAAACTGAACTAAACCTCCAAATCAACTAGCAATGGTCGTAAGAACTAGAGATAAGATTGCTGAATTAACACCGTAACCACTATCAGGATAAAACTGTTCGTTATGAACTAAGCCGGAAGTGCGTAACTAACGTAACGGCCATAAAATCGTGCACGCTGAACGAATTTCTTGATAAGCTTATTCCGCTACGCACGCGCATTCCTTATTGTTGTTGGACAATCGATTGACGATTTCAAACCAGCGTAAGAGGTAAAGCGATGCGGGTAAAAGATACAAAAGATGTATGTGTACCCTTGTTTCTTTTTTTTTCTTTTTACCATCTAAAATTGGAAAATTTATAAGGAAAACTACATTACCAGCCTTCCCAGACTGCCTTTCGACTGGCGGTTCCCCGTCTTCGATGGTAAAAACGGTAGGCAACCGCCGAGGTCCTCTTTTACGTTTAGATTTTGAATTTGGGCTGCTAGGGTTGGTGGTGCTGCTGGTCTTGGCAAATGCGACAGTCACACGGTCGGGATCTTCGGGTTGACGCTCGATCTCAAGATCCAGGGTAATAGGTTCCATGACCTTTATTTTAATTTTTTTTCTTCAATGAAATAGAAGGATTCTCAGCAAAGAGCCCATGACCTGGTTGGTGTTCAGTTCCCAAAGAAACTGAAGACAATCAGATGTCGGAAAGCAAGAACTGACCACCACATCAGCTCTAGTGACTGTATGCTGCCAAAAAAGCGACAACGCCCATCGCTTTGCAACACGCCCACTGAACTCTTTCCTGCGTTCGCCCTGTTACTAATAAAAATTATATGATTGTGTGGAATTGAATGGAGCGGAACTTGGGTGAATATAGCCCTGTGCCTCCCCAGGTTTAAAAGCTTTTGTAAATGAAGCTTGGAATATACAGCAATTAAGGAAAACCAGAAACTGTAGGGCGTCAACTTGACATAGAAGCCGAACAATGTAGCTGAGCTTTTAGTAAAAGATCCTGCTGTTTTCTATCAATCTCAGCGCTCACTTACTCAAAATAGGGTGATCATCTCCGTTTGTTATCGATTCCACATCAACAACTCTATATAGGTGCACTAAAATAGTACACGGCATGGCTATAAAACACGCAATATTCCGCGTACGTTACCTTCCAAACGGAGGATATCCCCATGCGCCGTTCTAGACATGATTTTCTTCGCCGCTGTCTGGGAGCTGTTGTGTTGTGGTGTTACTTCTAATACACAATCCTAATCGTATGGAGGCTAAATTTGTTTAGCTGTTGTTTCTACACGTGTTCGCAAAGTAAACGACAATTTAAAGTCCATCAAGGTAACACAATTAACTGGGAACATGGTAGGTTATTATACGAAATAGCATTCCATTAGAAGAAACGTTCGCCGAGAAGCAAAAATACAAACAAACTTGACAGACGAAAGCTACGCCCAGGCCGTCATCTTGGATCCCTGCATGGACCGAACAGCCAATGCGGATCCGACTTTAGCCATGGGCCGGGGCCTCCCTTTACTCCCCTTTGCCACCGTACCTGCCGGATTGAGTCTCAAACATGAACCGGTTGGATGTTCCTTTTGAATCCGCGAGGAGCCTCTTCCAAAGACGTTGTGGCGGGACAATACCCGTTCGCTGGCGTAAAACAGCAGCATAGTCTATGGAACCTAATGCATTCACCTAACCGATGTCTATTAATTACTGTATACACTTAATCTGACCCGGACATAATGTATGTACTTTCTTCTGATTGATTTCCGTACACTCATTACATGTTCTGGCTGAAGAATACAATATTGATTATTCGACCGGTTGGGTTATTGTTTCAGTACAGCTCAATTTAATTTCAACCTCTTGTATAATAGTTAACTGGTAAAATAATATTCATAATAGCGTGTATTCCAAACAAAAGAAAATACATGCTTTATAACAATACTGAGAGAAAAAAACTAAGCAGAAGTCCAGGGCCGGATTTAGAGACCCAGGGCCCCTAGGCAGTTATCAGTCAGGGCCCCCCATTTTGGGAACGTAGCAAAAAATATTTATGATT
Organism: Lepidurus apus apus; assembly: GCA_022832285.1. NCBI lineage: Eukaryota > Metazoa > Arthropoda > Branchiopoda > Notostraca > Triopsidae > Lepidurus > Lepidurus apus. Next base: position 15,388 of record JAGJRO010000086.1, read on the forward strand.
TCTTGAACGTACCTCGGAGGGGGCCCTGCCAGGGGCCCCCTCCGAGGCTGGGGCCCCTAGGCAGCTGCCTAATTGGCTAGGCGGAAATACGGCCCTGCAGAAGTCCACATGCTAGATGGAATTTCTTTCACAGAACTGACTGCTTAACATGACGACTATCTAAAAAAAAAACGTAAAGAAGAAGCGAATTTTTAATTTTTCACACCTTTAGACAGGGGCGTCGCGAGTGGCGTGTTTTTTTTTTTTGGGGGGGGGGGGGGGGGG
>JAGJRO010000086.1:15664-162318 GCA_022832285.1 Lepidurus apus apus
TGCAGCCGGTGCCCCCCCCCATAATTGGTCAGAAAGCCCAGTCGGTAAAATTAAGGGCTCCACCCCCCAAAAACAGAACCCCTCGCGACGCCCGTTTAGAGAACATACCAAAAGAAACTTTTGCTATGTGACAGGGTTTCACGGGCTGTAGGAAATATAGCGTTACGGTACACGCTCCCTTGAAAAGGCGCCAAATTCGTATTACACTATTACACACAAGTACCAGAAACAATATCAAGCAATTAATTCTTGGGCACTTGGGCTTTATATTATCAGAAGCAGCCTCGTTACACACATAAAAAACAAACGCCGAACAAATACGTCTTTGCTTTAAAAAAAATTAAATTATGCAACCCAAAAAAGCCACTCTCAGCTGCGTTCCCTTTACATTTTGTTTAAATGCAATTTCCCTAAATGGGGCAAAGCGAATGCAGCAAGCCCAGAACCATATGACCTTCCATTCTTCTCAACACACGTTCTCACATGTTATGTTACATTCGTGCGTTGAAACGGTCATCCCTCCTTGCCTTTCAGTCGCCACAGAATTTTCTAAAGACCGTACGTTACTTAACTACGCTCACAAAAGTAATTAATACTAAGAAGTTGACGAAAATTGGATAAAAAGTGATCAGAAACAAAAACAACGTTCAGGACACAAAAGAACGCAGCATGTCTATCCCTCAGCCCAAATACACGGGAGAAAAAATTCTACATATTTCATCGGAAGAAAGAAGGGGAAAAAAAAGAACTAGACGACTTTAACCTGGAATAATAATAATTATAATAAAAACAGAAGAATGTCATAACTCAGTCCTAGCCATCAAACTGAAAAGGATATCTGGACAGGAAAATAGTCACGTCATTCCACAAAGCGCAGACGACGACCAAAAAACGTGCAAAGTTCCACTATTTTTTCTTTGCTTATTTTTTTTTCACAAATTTTTCCTTTTTTATGGATTATCGTTCGGAATTCCTCTTCCATTTTTTCTCTTGCTATTTTTCTTGCTGATTTTCTTTTCTTTTAACTGAGACCGTGTCACGGATTAACTTCACTTGTATACTCCTTCCACGTGATTTCAGGTTGTTCTTAAGCATCTCCTTCTTCCTCTTCATCTGATTCGGCTTGCTCAAGCCACATCAACCACTGATTCACCTAAATTAACCACGAGACAAAATATTAATTTACTCAAAATTAACTTTAAAGAAAAAATTAAACTCACCTGAAATAGAGATTTCCCTTTGCCTGGCGTATCATCGTTTAAGTCTTCTTTCCATTTCAGGAAAGCTTCTTCTTCAACGATTTCCATCTCATAAAGTTGGACAAACCAACGTAGCAGCATCCCTTTAGGGAAATGCAAACCGTGACAGAAGGCTTGCAAGGCGTATAAAGCTGTCACTTGCAGCACAGTATGGTCATGTAGGAAGGCTTGCAGTACTGGGCGGTACTTCTCCAACAAATCCTTCTCCTTTTCGGTTGCTGTCTTCTCTGGTACCCAAGAAGAAAGATCGCTAGTGCTTTCTACCACTGTACCGGCCTCCTGTGAAAAGAATTGGTTACATCATGAACAACTTTCTCTATATGTAAACCGTCGAAAAAGAGAAAATAAGAGGAACACTTTACCTGGGTAATATGCTTCAATAACACAGTGAATAAAGCCGAGACAAATCCGGGTATAATGAACTGTGATGCATCCACATTTTCCTTGATCCACTTATAAAATTGGGTGGGTGAAGGATCGGCCTTGAGCTGCTTGCTCAAGTCGGATTGGATGCGCAGCAAGGGGAACAGGAAGGTCAAATCCCGGTCTTCGAGTATTTCTGTGAGTCGGTCCTTGGTACGGTCCATTTCGGGCAACATTTGCATCAAGTTAATCTTGGATTTGTTAAAAAGTTGAACAAGAGCGCCTTTGCTTTGAGCCTTGTTTAACTGTTGCAGCGTTAGCAGGAACAGCGGATAGTGAACGCCATGTTCGAGGGGTGTGGCAATGTCGGATAAGGTAACCAGCTCTTGTCCGATTGCCCTCGCAGCAAAACCTAATTTGAAAGAAATCAGTTCATTTTTTAGTGCGACCAGGTTGGTTTTTCAGCTTTGATTTTTCGTACCTGCAATGTAAGACTTGACGCGAGGCACATGAAGCTCCAAATCGGTCAAGCGAGCCAAAACTTCCCTGTATGCATCCAAAAACTGACTGCAGGACACTAGCGACTCCTGTTTAAGCCGCGCCACAACACACGAAACAGTTTCGCGGTCCGAGTCGGATTTATCCAACACCGTTTCAATCATTGTAACGAGGGCTTCCGGTATATAGCGTTCGGGTAACTTTAGGTCTTTAAAACACTGCACGGTCTCGTCCAGATTGTTGCGCGACAAGTGCTCTTGTAGACAGGTTTCTACCTTTTTAAGCCACTCCTCCTTGGTGGGTCCTCTATCCTTTTTCAGATTCTTGTTCTTGTCGGCGGAGGCTTGTTTGATCAAAATGGGGACTTCCTTGTGTAACGACGGGGGAGTCATTTTGGGCAATAATGGCTGTGATCCTATTGGCAAAGCAGCGTCTACCAATAATCCCAATGGTCCAGCTGTGAAATTTCGAGCAGAAAAAGTGAAAAAAAGGACCACATAAATCGTTCCTTACTTAAAGTTCGATCTGTCAAATAACTTACAAGCTGAAGCGGATTTCGGTAAAGTGGGAGTCGTCTTCGGTTTGAGAACCATCGAATTCGCAGACGGCCTCAGAGACACTTCTTCGTTCGAGGCCTGGCTGCGTTGTTGTGCCATCATCATTTTCTTGAAACGGGGCGGTAGGTCATTCTTGGCAGCATTGGCAGCGTTATTGGCATTCTGCTGCTGGAGATTAAGTGGCTTATTATTAGGTATATTCTGGGAAGACCCTCCTCCTCTCTCTCTTTCTCCGCCTCCACCGCTTCCACCGTTGTTGGGACGGTTTCCATTGTAGAAACTTTGAGAGGGTGGCCCATACGAAGATCGGCCTCGATAATTGTTACCCAAACCTGCATTGGGCTCGTACCTAACAGAAGTAAACAAAATCAATTAGAAACCTGCTACGAATTCTTTCTCCTCCAAAAAAGATTTCGACATTCTTTGGAGCGAGAGAGAGAAATATTCAAGTTTTTGTTTAAAAAAAATAGACATATTTACTCGAAAGGGTCATTAATGTGACTAATGACGCCAGGTCCGGTACCAATACTGGCAGCGCCTAGCGGTAAAGATCCAAAAACGACGTCCAAACCGGTGCCTTTGGGCCCGCGATTGCCAAACAATCCGCCAGCCCCAGCGCCACCCATGGACATATTGAAGTTGCCTGGCGCAGGGCCGTTGGGACCGCCTCGGCCTCCCATGGAGCCTGGTGACGGTATGTATATGCCAGCATCTCGCGCAGCTTCTTCACGGATTTGCTGAATGGTACGGGGACCGTCAATGGAAGCCGTTTTGCGCGGGACCCAGCGATTGTTTCGCAGGTCTATCGAGTCTTGCAGCATAAAGCGGATACGGGCTGGGAGCCGCATGCTAACCGCCAGTTGACTCATCCGGTCGAAATACTGGTCCATGTAGTTACGGCCTTTGTCATTATCCAGGATGCGTCCGCAGGTCCTCATGATCTGGCTGAGGCACTCCAAATCCTCCGCCATCTCACGGATGCCGCCCCGGCGTTTCTTCTCCAACAGCTGCAAGCAACACTTGTGCAAAATGGAGTCTTGTAGCATCTCCAATTTGCCCAGCTCGCCGATAAACTTGATGTTGCCCAGCATTTTGCGCTTGGCCAGCTGGCGCTGGTCCTCTTCTTCGGCCGACAGTGGCCCATCTTTACTGTCGTAGTAGGTGTTCGCTTGCGATCGGTTCTCAAACTCCACACGACACCTGTTGAGCAAAAGCTGACGGAAGGTGCAGGGATTGGGAGGGGTTTCAAAGTTGGGAGCTTCGTCGGATAGGCGCTTGCAAAGCTGCGCATACATAGAACTATACTTGGGCTCATCCAACGCTTTCTCGAAGATCTTAAAAAAGAAAAAAAGGTGCGTTAGGTAACACGTAATATTTTCTCTCCTATTTTGGAGTGAAATGGAAAGCTTACCAGCAGAATGACGCCTTTAAGAACGACGGTAGAATCCAAGCCCACGCTGAGGAGGTCATCGCTGAGCTTGAGAAATTTCTCCGGAGTAAGCTTGTTCAGAATACCACGTACTTTACGGAAAATCAGGTCATGTTTGTTATCATGGGAGTGTGCATCTCGTTTCAAAGTACTGGGAGGGATCCATCTGCGTGCGCTTGTGGACAGGGAACGTGGATCGTCCCTATTTGGACAGAAAATAAAGGTTATAAAATTACTTATCTGCTAAGTTGTGTACTTTCTAAACTTAAAAGGAATGTTTTCACTTTTTAAATTAGATATAGGCTGCATTAGTCAAGATCTGGGAAGTCCCTTTCTCAAAAAAAACACTTTTACAGAAACTTTTTGTAAAAAAATCACAAGGGTTTCCTTTCCGCAGGGAAAAATAAATTCAACTAATCTGTAAGCAAGGTCAACTAGGGTAACCACAAAACAGCTTTCTAATTGACTATTGACCTTGAAAGTCATTTGCATAATTTGTCTAAACAAACGCTGCACCTCAAGCCCTTTAATACAGCTTTTCAGAAACATCTTTCTCACTAATATAAAAAAAATAATAATAATAAAAACGTTTGATAATAATAAAAGAATATCGCTTTTTATAACATTTATAAATATTTAGTTGACCAGTATTGGTTGCATAGTATGTGTCGTTTAATATCTAGAATACACTAGACCCTCGAGAATATTTCCAGAACAAAAAATAGGAAAGACCCGAAAAATAATTTTTAAATTCGACGAATGCAATATTTACCTTCCTCCTAGACTACGAGAAGCACCACCCGGTCCTCTCTGCCCGTCCGTTTTGCTTTCTGTTGGGCCCGCCAAGGTGAACAATACTCCAAGACACTTCCCAACAAATCGATGCTACAAAGAGGGGAAACAATATCACAATGAATAAACGAAGCTCAGCAACGTCTCTCTTTCTTTCCGCTCTCTTATGAAAGGAAGTTATATCTCAAGTGAAGGACCAGACTTTCTAACGGAATGTTCAGAACTGTGCCTTCCGAGATCTCTGCAAGGGATCCTATAAATTGCGCCGTTGCACACTGTGGGAATTCCTCGGAACTACGCTTTCTTGCGAAATTCCAGATAAGGGTTACTCAACCAATAATTTGGCATGCGTCAGACTGGTTTAGTTTAAAAGAAGGATGCTCAGTGACGTCAAAACATGAAAAACCACAGTCCCAAAAGACTATAGGCTCTGCTCAACTTCTTTTCTTGCACTCATAGGCAGAACTAAAAGCCATCTGGAAGCGTCTGGTCGAGTCTAATCTTCAAAAACAAAGGAGCTCCTTTTCCGCTGTAGCAAGATGGCGTTTTCCAACATTCCAGATATTTTTATTTATTTACTTAATTTTAAGGGGGTGGGTCGCATTTGAAGCATGCAAAAATAGTTAGCAGCGAATAGCCTCGACTACCTCCTAAAATATTTACAGAAATATATAAGACCAAGGATTCAAAAAAAGAAACGCAGTTCGATCTGACGTGACTGCGTATGCGTCATGCAGCGAGCCCTTAATTTATGCCGTCCTGCCAGACTATTACATGGAATAAGGGAAAGAAAAAGAAGAGGGATGAAACGGTAGGAGGAAGATCCCCAAATATGACGTCACAAAATATGGGTCAATCGATAAATATCCGTATTCGTATAATACGGTACCGTAGCACAAATGTCTACCTGTGAGCTGATAACAGAGTAAAAGGCCTAGACTATTTCTATAGCTGAATCTCACTTTATAACACAAAAAATAAAGCTACGGTACTTTGTTGAATTAACTTTACGAATAGCCGATTTCCTAGTAGTTAACTCGTCACTGTAAATGAACCAGAAGCTCAGGTAAAAGACCTGCAAAAAGAAGCAAGCCAAGCCTTATAATATTGTATAGTCACTGAAAGTCAAGGACAAACAATGCCATATCAATTAAAGGAATGTTGCAGAGAATCCCAAAGGGCATTGCACTTTGCCAATGCACTACGCAAAAATAGGCAACTTATTCAAATTATTGTTACAATTGTATGACAGAGTGCATTTAACTTTGAATTCTGGTTCAAGAATCTTTACCACGGAATTTTGTGAGAGTTGAAACCAGACGCTAATTTTCGAACTGTCTAGGCTCATTTCAATACTGTTTGGTTAGGATATAATACTGGTTTTATACAACCAAAAATGCACAAGAGAGTAGTCATATAAGTTAACAACAGTAAGTATGATAATAAATTATAATTTCACCTGACGGGGGAGAAACCAAGCGAAATCCTGACAAAGAAAACCAAGATCGCTCAACTTCCAAAATGGCTGTCCGAGTCAAGAACAACAGTAACACACCCAAAACTTTTACTGCCACCAAAATGTCACTGCGTAAGCAGCACAGCGGTAATAAACTGTCCACTAATACTCCAAATCAGAAGAATAGCGTACACGGTAACCAGTCAAGGCTCGATATAGTATATCCGACAATTATGGTGAAATTAAAGGAGGAATCTACTTACGAAATAGGACCGTGTCTCGTCGTCGGGCTGATCACACAAAAACTTGGCTATCTGACATCTCTCGCCACCTAGTGGCTCCACTTTACACTGTCAAACGTTACTTGTTCAGAGCTCGAAATTTGACCTAAAGGAGAAATGTTTGTTTCTCGATAATCATGCGTACATTCAAGGTCTGTGTATGCAACAGCCAGCTAGGAATGATACGGGTAGACTTGTTACACAATGACCGAGTAAAGCCTTGAAATAAAAAATTAATTATCCGAAATTAGACGGAGCGCGTGCCTAAAAGCTCGTAAAGCATATAAATGAGAGTGAATTGCCGATCTCTCGGCTGTTTTATCCGCATTTATTAATTCATTAGTAAAACAACAAAGAACTGGTCTCATGTGACATCATAAAATCCGGGCCAGAACCAGTCAAAATAATCTCCTTTCCCCTCTAAACTCTGCACAAAAATTAAGCAATAAAACAACGTAATTTCCCATTGAAAAACAATTCCACTGTTTTACTAGATTTGTGCATGTGGAAGGAAGCTGCATTGAAGTTGTCCAAATATAATACAAAACTCTCCCCTATAAAAGCATTATTATAGTTATATACCTTTCCCCCATCTTCAGGACTGCATAGTGAAGCTATGAAGACGATGTTTACATCTTAATGAGGTGGTATTTTCTTATGGCCCCTGCTGACCATTCGTACATATATATAAGGACGGAGTTCCAACAAAAACTTAAAAGCTTGGTGACAAAACAGTCGACCGCAGTTGTGTTCGTTTAACTTGACGAATAACACTTAATAATTTTGTTTGTAATGTCGTTCGAACATGATCTACATTGATTAATGCTACATCACGCTAGCATATAGACTTACTAATCACAGTTAATAAGTTATTTGGCGCGATGGAGTGAGTGTGAACTCCACTTTCCAGATTGTAAAAGTCACACCAAAATCATTCCTTTTGCCTTGACCCATACAGCTGGACTCCGTGTTGCCGAAATCACAAAGGTGTCTCGTTATGGCGTTTTTGCACGTGAGGTAAGTTTTGACTAACACTCATCTGATACAATGCGGTTTATAGCCTTGCTTATCTTTTTGTCTATCTCTTTTGGGTCCGACAATTTCATACAGCCCACTTGAAGTTTAATTTCTTACTCGTCTCATATGTTATCAGGGGGATCTATAATTATTCTCCCGAAGTCTTTAAAAGTGACACTAAGGGTTAGAAAGAAAAGCAGACACTTTATCTATCGTAAGATTGCGAATGAATTACGTTTGATTTCCTAATCCATTTCTCGTCCGGATTTCAACATACAAAGTTTTCCCGTGTCCCTGATCGTGAATGGTTTCCGTGTACTCGATACCTATATTGAATCTGTCCTTCACAGGGTGCATGCAATTCGAACAGAGAGCACATGCTGACTTCCACGTAAACCGTGTACCACCTATCTATCATCCAACCGCGGACTGTCTTTTATCATGCCTCTCTCTCAAGTTTTTTATTTTCCCAAACTATTGTCAACCCCACGCGCTTTTAGAGTAAACAATCCACACTAATCGGGAGTATCATTAACGTTTACAGGTGGAAAGGGGACACATCAAGCAATCAAACCGAGGGAAGAACCCAAGAGAACGAACCTATTCCTATTATTGAAGTACCAATAAGTGCCCAAGTGCCTATAACTGCTACCGCTATTGTATCCCCGAATTCTATGGCAGCACCCGATCTACCACCTAACGAGTAAAACGAGTTACAAAAAAAACTTAAAAAGAACACGGAAGTCGATGCAAGTATCGGATCTTAGGATATTTTTAAATTTTCGTAGATTTGACGTGCCTTCGCATAGCGAAACGTTAACCTATCCTATAAAGCCGCCACCGTTGTCAATCGCGAACTCGCAATACAAGGAACGAGTCAAACAATGGAAGCGACAAGGGAAGTAAGTCCAATTTCCTTATGACTTTCTCTTTGTTATATAAACTAGGAAGCCCTGAGGTAGCGTTATTAAAGGTGAACTTGAAAAAAAATAGACCCTAGGTTAAACTTACGAACAACAAACCAGTTATACACTTCAAACCAGGAACCAACCACACCCTATTTTTTTTAACAATTCACTTTACTCACCATTAATCGGTTTCCCAGCTGCTAACCTAGGCCTAGATTTAGGGCCCCGTCCTCGTTTTTTTTTCTTGGTCTGTTGCTAGCAAACACATAGGCCTTTTTTAGCTCGTCTCAAAATTTTCAGGGACGAAGGGTGCTAAGGGCGCCGCAAGATTATTCTTACAAACACATTGCGACATCGCTTCATGAGCTTAAAGACCCAGGAGACCGAAAAAAAATAGCTTCCATTTTCCTACGGGTGTTCCTTGTGAATGTGTCTCATTCTGTAGAAATAAAGATCTTAACACCACTAACAAAACTTCTAATCTTTTCTTGTGAACACGAAATATGTATTGCCAACCCTTGTTTAATTCCAGTGAAGCCACAGCGACCGTAGTTAGCGCACTTTACGCGGTCGTTTTGGTGGTCATGGGCATGGCTTTCCCTCTATCTGAAGTGATTTCTGCCAAAATTCCGTCAGCTTTTTACGAGGTAAGAAAATTACACTCTGATACGTAAAGAGGTGTTTCGGAATTAAAATAACCTATCTCTTTAGGGTTTTTACCTGTATTTGTACATCACTGCTATCGTCTTCTTCTGCTATTTCTACGCCACCCTTCAGAAAAGGAGTAGTTGGAAAATACCCAAGCACACCTGGCAAAGTAAATGCATGCTCCGTTGTTGACGACTCAGATATCTAGATTTATCTCTGTGGATCAACGTGTTTGCAGGCGACACATTTGACCCGCGTACAACCTAAAAGACAAAAAAAGTTCAATTTTTTTATTTTATTTTTAGAATACACATCTTGGATGCGCTCTTCATCAGTGTCTTCGACTTCTTCGCATCAAAATAACAACAAGGTGCTCTTTGAGAAGGACGTGGAAACTTCCTTGTGCTATCCTCTGAACTCGGGAGAAAACACTCCCACTACTCCGACGTTACCCGTTTTGTTGGCCCGCCGTCATCAAAACCAAGCCAATCATCATGGCTCGTTTTATCTTCGTATGGGTGCTGTGGGTAAGAGCTTTTGACCTCATTTTTGAGTAAAATTCTGGCTATTAACTTAAAAGGGATAATTGTATGGAATTAATCTCAGTATTTGGTATCGGAGCAATGATTTACTCCGGATTGGACTTTGGACAGTACTTCGACTTCAACGAGGACTCTCACTGCTCGAATTTTTTGGTCGCCATGACTCCAGCGGCCCGCATGACTTTTTTCTTCATCCAAACCTATTTTGTCTTCTTAAACTCTAAAGTAAGCTCAACTGTTCCCCTTATTCAATGACAAGCGACTATTTCCTTCTCCTTTCGCACTTTAAAAAATGAAAAAAAATAAAGATTTAAACTTCCTTCTTTAGCTAAGCAAGCATCCACATCGTATGCTGGCTCAATTCGGTTTGATGCATATGACAGCTACGAATCTTTGCGTTTGGCTCAACATTATTATCCAAGAAACGAAACACGAAATTCTACACTTCTACCACGATCCCCAACACATGTTTCATGGTACCAGTCAGGGTACATTAGGTAAGCAAAAAATTCAAAAACAAAAAGCAGGAAAGAAGACAGTACATAACAGCAGCAAGCCATTGTACTTATCATAGAGTCATGGCTTATAAGTTGCGCAAATACTTGAACGGTTTGACTTTCCTTGTCCTTGTCAATTCATTGGGCATTTTGTGTTGTTTTAGTGGACGGAACGGGGAAAACAGACGCAGTTATTTTGGGCAATACCACGGAGTTTCTGCAAGAAAGGCACAGACGGGGTGTTTCTCTCTTAAAAGACGAATGTCGCAGAACAGATTTGATGGGTCGTTTGGTCCAAGATGCCAGTCCATTCCTCTTTCCTTGCGCGATTGAATATTCCTTGATTTGCGCTGCTGTTATGTACGAAATGTGGAAACACAGCCGCCATAACCATTCACAAAACCAAAACGATAAACAAACCAGCCAAGGTCATCGCCGACGAACTATTTCTTCACGCCAGAGTCCACACCACTACTCGGTGGACTGTACTAATGCCAATAAGGGTCTCTTCTTTGGAATTTTTGTCCTGGTAGGAGCAATTATCTCCATGATTCTCTTTATTGTTCTGCTCAACCGACCCGAGTACAAAGCTATGGCCATTATTGAAGTTCATTTGGTTGAACTGGTCCTCTACATCATGACTTTTGCGGCTGTTCTCATCGGCATCTTTCAGGTACATCTAAATATTTCCCAAGTTTATAAAAATCACGACAGATTCCTTGAAACGCTTCTGTTTTCTCTTAGATGCGGGAAATGAAATTTGACGCATGGCGTTCCATGGAACTAGACAACGGCTTGCTGGTCATTGCCCAAACCGGGGTAATTACTTACAACGCTTTTACCATCATCGCTGCGCATTTTGCGCCCGAACAAGACACGGATAGTGTCCTTGTTTTGATCACCGCTTTAGCTGCCCTGTAAGTAAAACTTTCCTACCAGAAAAGGCAAACTAAATCAGTATTTGCATTTCATTTTTATTATAATCCTCTGAATGCAGGTTACAAGCACTTACACAGAGTTTATTCATCCTGGATGCTTCCAAACGCGTTGCTTTTAGCTTGTTACACCAGCATAAAAAGCCGGGCAGGGAAATTGTGACTTTTCTCTTGGTGACCAACTTCGCCATGTGGGCCGTGACCACTCTCGAAAAAAGCCGCGCAGACGCCCATCCCGTCCAAATGGCGTTTTACGGACCCTGGCCATGGACCATTATTACCAACGTCAGCATGCCTTTATCCATCTTCTATCGTTATCACTCTACCGTTTGTTTGTGCGAGATCTGGAAAAGGTGCTATAAAGTCAAACAAGAATTAGTATGAATACTAGCAAAGTATAATCTTTTATTTACAATTTAAAAAATGTATTACGAAAAAAGACTAAACAAACGCAAAAAGCGCCTCTGTGAGGCCTTTTTTCTCTAACAAAAATTGTATTGTATTTGTATTATATTTGTTTGATTTTTCGTTACCCCTTTTTCCAGTTTTTACCATGTAAAGAGTTTATACATCTTTTTAGTTTACTTGTTAAATACAAAAAGTTCGATTTACTTTTCGCAGCTCAGTCTTAGCAAGTCAGTTTTAGCGAGTAATTTCTAGTTAGATCCAATCATAGCGAGTATACTGAAGTACAAGCCAGTCTCAGTCCTAGCAAGAACGACTATCATATGCGCATTTGTAAAAGAAACACAGTCACGCGCCCGAGGAAAAATTCATTCGAAATAAAAAAAAAGGTGGAGGGGGAACCGAAACTGAAATGCTACTGATAAAACAAAGGATACACAGACAACATAGTTAAAAGATAAGCCTCGTAAAGCTTTTAAATTCAGTTCTATTGAATTTTAAACCTTCCTATATCCACCCGGTCCATATATGTGCTTCGCTATGATAACATCAAGATAACAACAGCTCATAGATGCTTAAAAAAATTATTAAAAGAAACTGATTTGGTTTCAAGCCTTAAAAACGTGCTATGATTTTAATAGTCATCCGATAATCAATTCTTCAAGCAAGCTCGCGTCTTATCTATGCTTCAATGAAAACACTACGTCAAATGAAAACCCGTTAATATAAACTTTAGGAAAACTTGTCTCGTATTCCACGCTGATTAGATATCCTTTCTGGAGTAACTAATTCTACGAACAAGTTGCATATACCACCTTATAACCCAATGGCGTGAAGTTTCGAAGTTGTTTACGAAACCCGAACGACAAACCCCAGCAAGAAATTCGGGTTGCACAATCTACTTGCGGATTCAGAACGTTTCGATTCAAAGTCCTTGTTCAGATTTTGATCACGTTATAGAAAAGATTCCATGAGTGCCTATATAAAGCAGAGAAAACAATACGAGACCTACTTTCTCACGGTCTTTTCACGAAAGACATGACGATGCCGCTAAGCAGTTCGCACGGGAAAATTCGCGCGTTTGGAACATCTTTCAATAGCAATTGTAATACCATGACGTAGTTGTTCATACCGGGACCGACTGACGGTCATAAAAAAGAAGGGTCACCTTCGAAACAAATGTTAAGCTGGTGAGTTTTTATTGTGATTGTTGTGACCTGAAACTGGTTCTCGCTTTCCTCAAAAGATTCTCCCATTATCCACCGGCTCTTGGCATGTGTTTTCATCGCAATAGCATAGTTACGCCCGCCATTTTGAGATGATTCAAAAAAGAAAACTCCCATTCGAGCTTTCCTGGCCCTGCTACGCAAAAAGCTGCTGTTGCTAGCCGCCGGTTTCTCAGTTGACGAACGAACGCCAGCCGGCAACGTTAGTTTCCGAATAGTGAAGTGAACATTCCAGAAAGATTCGATGGAAAGCAGACAGACTTGACAAATCTGTTACGTTTATGTGATTCGCTAAGAAGTTTAGCTGTTTTTTGCTTTTTGTTAACTGACACATTCAACATTTGGGTTTGAAGTTCTGTGAAATGGCGAAAATGTGTCCCAAACCGCGAAAAACTCATTCTGTTCCCGTGTTCGAAATCCAAGCCTATATAACCATGCAGTTAGAATGTATGTCCACTCACTTTAACTGCCACTTATCTAGCCATCGTATTCCTGCCTTCGGAGTTGCACAGCACATCTACCAATGCGCAACCGGCTGAAACATTTGCCAAAATTATTAACTTTACAAAAACTTTGCCAAACCAATACTTAATCTACCGCGCAACAAGTGCTTCCAATCAATTGAACCCACAACAGACAGACTTGAACTGCCATAGAACTTTAAGCTTAAATATTTACTGCTTTTGTGTAACTAGCGAAGACTTATCCTCTTTCCTTACAACGACGGACCCGGAACATATAATCCATGAGGTAAATAATCAATACTGTTACAGTGACGTCACGATCACCTTCCGAATATATTTTTGCCCTTCCCGAGAGCTCCGAGATAAAAAAAAAAAATCGCGAGAAAAAAAATCGACAAGCAAAACATCGGGTTTATTGCATAACCAAGATTCATTAAAAAATATATGATTTAATACTTTTCCAGTCCGCCCGATAACGAAGCAAACGGTCGGCGTCACGGCAAATTTTTGGTCATGGATTCCGCGCAGATGACAGTCACCTCGGCTCTTTCCGTACTAACGGAACAAAGTCTTCCGGAATGCGATGTCAACTCCTGCAACGGTGACAGTTCGGTGCAGAACACGATCACCAAAGATAAGAATAGCGTGTATTTCTTCACCCGCCATGATCAAGGTGGTTCGCAAATCGGTGGGATAGTAAACGGCAATGGCAAGTCCGTCACGGTGGACACTTCCATGCACGACAATATGCAGCAGGAAAGGTAACATAACGAGCTCCTTCCGCCATTGCACCTTTAGCAACCCAACCACGAACTTCTTTGCAATTTTTGTTTCTTTCTCATTTCATCTGAGATCAAGTTACCTTATTGTTTCACCTGATTGTACAGCAAGGCCTCTACCCTTTACACTATGATAGCCAGTGATTTATATCTATAATGCCAGTCAGTCGTATACAGTTGTGAAGGCAAAACGTGCTTCATTCACGGAGAGCAGATTACAGAATAACTTAGATTGACTCTGCAACTTCCATGGCGCCTGTTTTCGGTGTTTTTCGGTAACCCTTCTACTTTTTAGCAAAAAGTTATCCAGTAGCAGTAGACAAATAAAACAAAAAGCGCGCTTTTATACCTTGACCTAAAATCACGGCAAAATAGCATGCGGCAAAAGAGAGCAACAACCTCCTTTTGGGGCTTTCTTAAAAACTCTGCGTGCCTCGCAGCGAAATGAGTTAATAACAATCATGTGGATGCAAATTGCTCATGCCGGCTGGCGTTTTCCCTATATTTATTTGAAACTGCATGGGTCCCATTTTAACCGGTTTTACTTTGTCAACGCTAACGGATAGCAGTACGTGCAAAAGACATGATCATTGGGTAAGGTAGTTAATAAACTGTTTCGCGTGAACTTTTGAATGAAATAGGCGGTCCATGCTACGAGAGCCAACACCGAACAGTGAACATTTGGATGTCAATTTCCAGGAACGTCAAAAGAAATGGAAAAAGAACGGAGAGTAAGTTGACCGTATTTCGTATAGCTATACCGTACAACTTTCCAAATACTCAGAGCACCTCAGCAATCATTTTCTAATCAAAATGTATTTGGCTTACACCCTATATAGTGCCGCCTTTATAGCAATGATCAGCGCCTTGTACGGCAAAATATTGGTCGTAATGGGACTAGCTCTTCCGATGTCCGAAGTCATATCTCCCCATGTGACTTCAACTTCATACGTGGTAGATTAATATATAATTTGAAAAAAAGTTTATAATTATTTACACCGGTTCACATGTGTTTTTAATTTTACTATTTAGGGGTTCTATCTGTACCTTTACTTTGGTAGTATCTTGTATCTGGCGTACGTCTTCATTTCGCTAGTACGCGAGAAAGCTGGCATCAAAGAATCAACGTATCCACCCCCAACACCCAATTCAAAACGGTCACTGCTCTGTAAGTTTTGTTGACCCAGTATTTTTATTTTGACACTCACTCAAAATCGCATCGTTTGTTTATAGGGTTGCACCGGCGGTCCAAAGATGGCGGTAGTTGCAAAGATGTGGAAATGGCCGAAATGCCTCTCACTCCGACTGAAACCCCGCCCCCTGGGGTGCCAATGTCATTTACACGTATTCGTCACCGTACGATGAGCCAGGAATTGCGCGATGCGCGCACGCACCACGGCTCATTTTATTTGCGAATTGGAGCAGTAGCTTTCGGTGTAGGTAGCATGATTTATTCCGGATTGGAATTCGCCCAATACTTTGAAATCGACGTCGAAAGCCACTGTCACGACGTGTTCATGGCTATTGCGCCTGCAGCGCGCATGGTTTTTACATTTATACAAATGTATTTCATCTTCCTCAACTCTAAAATGGCCGTCTACCGCCATCGCATAGTGGCACACTTTGGCTTGATGCATATGATTGCAACAAACCTTTGCATCTGGCTAAATATTATTATAGAAGAAACCAAACACGAAATTTTATTCGGTCATCACAGCGAGCCCATCCACGATGTAGTTCAAACCAGTCCCATCGCTGTCCATACAACTGCGCTGACCACGGATGTCACTACTACCAGCCATGCTGTTGCTAATATTACGGAAGCGATATGGAATTTCGATGCAGAATTTCTAGCCCGCAACTATACCCAGTCGGCTTCCTTCACCCATAACGAAGCGGAATCTTTGCATGGCCAATGTCGACGTTCGGATGTGATGGGCACTCTGGTCCAGGATGCGAGTCCGTTTTTGTTTCCTTGCGCTATCGAATACTCTTTGATCTGTGCCGCTATTCTGTATGTCATGTGGAAAAACACTGTCTCCGGCGAAGGCAGTGGAGAATCTGCAGGTGGTAGCTCGATGAGTCGCCGATCAAGACATCATTATTCAATCGACTGCGCACGAGCCAACAAAGGGCTTTTCTCGGGCATTTTTGTCTTTGTTATGACCATTATTAGCTTGATTGTCTTCTTCGCGCTTATAAACCGGGAGAACTACAAGAATCTGGCAATCATGGAAGTGAATATCTCCCGCTTGGCACTCTACATTATGACCTTCGTCGCGATAATTATCGGCATCTTCCAACACCGTGAGCTCAAATTTGATGCTTTGCGATCAATAGACTTGGATGATATTCTTCTACTCTTTGGTCAAACAGGTCGGTGACACTATTATGATCAATGGAGGATAACTATATATACCTATAGCAACTTCACTTTGACTTATCGTGGTTAACTTGTAGGCGTAATTTCCTACAATATGTTCACCATCATTGCTGCCAGGTACAAGATGGACGAACAACAGGATACGACAATCGAACTGGTTACTGCACTAGTGGCTGTACTTCAAGCTCTTCTGCAAACGTTATTCATTCTAGGTATTTAGCATTATTGTTTCACTTGCTTTGGACATACGAAATTTGATTAACCTCCTTTCCTTGTTTACTCTAATAGATGCGTCTAGGCGTTCAGTTTCTTCACACGGAGACCAAATTAAACGCAAACCAGGAAGAGAGGTAATTTTGTTTCTGTAATTCGGAACCATGCCAACAGAGTGGACTTTTTGTATAGGTAGTCACCTTCTTGTTGGTGGCGAACTTTGCTATGTGGACGGTCAACACATTGGAAAAGAGCCGTGCTGACGTGAACCCAGTTCAACTTCAATTCTACGGCTTGTGGCCCTGGATCATTATAGCGAACGTGAGCATGCCTCTCGCTATATTCTACCGGTTTCACTCAACCGTCTGCTTGTGCGAAATTTGGAAGCGGTGTTACAAAGCCAAGCGTGATTACATGTAACTCGCTTTTAGTTAGCCCCCGCCTTCTCCCAAGAAAAAGAAAACCTTCGCTTCACTTGCAATTGCAGAAGGAACATCCATATGGAGCCAATAATTACTCTTCCCGGTGACAGCGAACACTCGCGCTACGTTTTCTGATTGGGAAAACTTTAAAGAGATTCCATCATTTTTCTACATGCCAGTATATATACCAGTTATTAGCAGTCACTTATTTGTAACCGTATTATAATCCAGTCTTCTTCTACACTCTTTTTACACCTTTCTTAATAATAGTACTCATCCAGTTTTATCATGGAAAAATTCCATTTATGTAACTATAGAGCTCATAATACAACAACTAACCCAATCAAAGAAAAACAAAGCTAAGTCTTGCTGCCTAAAATCAGTATGTATCACAAGGAAAGTTCAAATCAACTAAATCTTAATCAATTAACGTTAAGTTAAAAACATAACGAGGTAAATAACCAAGAAAAAAATTCATCGGAATGCGCAGTAATGCTGGCGTCTAAAAACTTGACAAAGTTGTTGACATTCACGGTTTGGTTATAACTTACGTAAAATAAATCCATGAGGCTAAATAAGAGCCTACCAAACACTCTTCTTTTTGTGTATTCTTTTAAATGGTCAGAAATCTCTTGGCAAGTGGCAAGGCCTTTTTTCAGATCGTTATATGGTTATAAAATGAATTGAGCCCGTCTTCTAGCCATTTTGCTCGGATTTTATGCACTCAAGCTACCAAGTTTTACAATACTACAAGGATGTCTCAATGAACATGAATATGTTCTGGATCTTCAAAATCCATTTGCTTGATATGGCGCAACACATCCTTCTTGGTAATTATTCCCAGCAAACGACTAAAAGTACAAGCACAGAATGTAATGTAGTTGAAACGGAAAGGAAACGGACAAGAATTGTACACACAAGAGAAAACTGACTTACCCGTTGTGAGTGACCAATGTCTGTCGTAATCCCAACTTTCTAAACATGTCAATTACGGTTTCCATGGGCGTCTGATCCGTGATGGTGATTGGCGCCAGATCCAAGATTCGTCGGAGTTTCAACGGAGGATGACCTTGGCCTGGTACGTTCACGCTGGGCGTGAAAAGGATCAGCGAATCGTCATCCAAGCCTTCCAGTGTACGGCGTGCATTCGCTAAAAACGGAACAACAAAATAAGATTAATTTGGGTGACAATAAAAGCTAAGGGTTCTTACAAACTGCCAAGAGCAAATCACGTCTCAAAACGTAGCCCACCAGGAATTGCGATTCTTTGGAAACGACCACAGGAAAGCCATTATGCTCAGTTTCCTTTAGCAAAGTCTCCAACTCGCATAATCTAGTGGTTTCTTGGGTCAAAACGGTTAAAGGTTTCCCTCCTCTGCAAGCGTTGAATGTATAAAGACCGAATTCTAGAACATTCCCAGAAACGTAATACTTGGGTTGCATAACGTCAGCAGCTAAAGTGGTGTGGTTAAACTCTTCTTTGTTATCCAAGAAGGGATATCCGTTCAGCGTTATGTGGGCGTCATAGATACCGTCTTTACCGAAGGCGTCGCCCACCCATTTGGAAGCCATGGCAGCGGCCATTAAGGGCACGATGTAACGAACCCCTCCTGTTAACTCGAACATGATAACAACCAACGCCACTACGGTAAAACCAAGATTGATTTAATTAATGTTTCCGGGTAATATGAAAGTTCGGGAAGTTTCGAAAAGATTTTTTTACCTGTCATGCGTGTAATTCCACCCAATACAGCTGCTGCTCCGACCATAGCATACAATCCAGGCGTTATACAATCTTCCCCACGTGTACATTCCCCGGAAAAGCCCCAGAAGTTTGGATAATTACTGCAAAAATCAAAGTACCATTGTAATTAGTAACCTTACTCAAACAAGCGACTTTAAAGCGATTAGTGTTAAGAACTAAATACAAATCCATAAAAATTGGCACGAAAAATACTTCTTAATCTATGGAGGTATACAAATATTTGTGTATAAATCCCGCGACAAAGCCACATGCATATATATATATATATATATATATATATTTTAGAGAAGTGCAAAATAGAGCTGATTTATAAATATTTAAAGGATAAGATTATAGGATAGATAGGAAAGCAATTAACAAATAAAAAGAGATTGAACAAAAATACTCACAAGGCCAGTTGTTCCATGCCGATTCCAACAATACGGCCAACAATGGCGCCCATACATAAGGACGGTATGTACAAGCCGGCAGGGATTCTGAGACTCACGCTAAATACCGTCAAGGCCATCTTGAAAATCAAGGCTAACGTCAGCAGCCAAAGTGCATGGATCACACCTGGTCCTGCAGCTGCAGTTTCAATGGCGGAATTGACATCAGTAAAGTTTCGGTTATAGTCACTAACAAAGAAAAGCTTCTTAGACAAACGGCGTACAACCTTAAATCGGAAAAATCGAATTACCATAATCCATCCGTATTGGTAATTCCACACTGGGAAAAGAGAAGATAAATCAAACGAGTCGAGCTCATACGGGTATAAGGATTCGGGTAGGCCAATAAGCCGTTTAAAAGGGTCAGGACCAGCACTTCTGTGACGGGATATTGACCCAAACGTGACGATTTACGGTACCGGCTCCACCAAATGTTCACCCGTATAAACAACGTAGCAATGAGACCCTGCACATCAAGAAAAAAAGGTTAATATAGATAATACATAACAAGCTAGAGCTCATAGCTATTGATAAAATGCTCACTCACCCCAATAGCTCCTAGGAGAATAAAGGGCACAAGTTCGAAAAAGATCCAGGGTTTGTTGTACTCGACGTAAAAAAGCACAGAATGCTCATTGCCGTAAGGATCAATAGAACGGACCACAAAGGCCGCAATAAGAGCGCAGAAAAAAGACCGCCACATAGTTTTCATTGGGAAATAGTAACTCACCTGAATAAGAACATTAGCTTTTTCTTAGGAGAATTAAAAATAAAATACTTCTTCCAGACTGAAAAGAACACCACCAATCGGTGCTCCAAAAGCTACCGACACACCGGCAGCTGCAGCAGCAGACAGGATTTCACGTTTCTTGGCCTCGTTACGTCCATATTTGGGAAATAGGTACGACAAAATATTACCTAGATAAATTATAGCGATAATCTATCTAAGTTTCAAATAAAATACAATTTTACCTATACAAATAGCAATATGAACCATAGGTCCCTCTTTGCCTAAACTCAGGCCGGCAGAAACGGCTAACATGATACCAATTGATTTAATAAGCAGTGTCCATTTGCCAAGAAAGCCTCGGATAATGAAGCCACTCAAAATGGTTTTAATCTATTCATCGAAACAAAACATGAGATCTCTAGACAGCTTTTTGTTAAATTTATCTGAACTTACTTCCGGAATGCCACCTCCAGAAGCATAAGGGGCAAACATTCGCACTAAAACGGCAGCTAAACCAGCGAAACATAACGCCCATACAACGTAGAACATATAGGATAAAGTGTAACCTCCTGCGCCTTCATTTGAAGCTCCAAATACCTGTGGCCAGGTCAACCACTACAGGAAAAAAAGACAAAATTTAGGTTCTAAGCAGAAATTCTCTGTTGGAATGCCCTTACTAAAGAACAATTCCCTCCTTCGAAAGAAGTCGCTTCGTCAGAAGACCAACAACACTGCTCCCTGTCCAGCCAAAACGCACCAGGACAGATTCCATATTTGAGGTCTGTCATCCATGTGGTCCCGATGTCAATAACACTAGCTACCGTACCTAAAGGGGCAAAAAATCATTAGACGCTTTCCGGGGCATCATGGAAAAGTATACCTGTGGCCAATCCCACAAACAAAACGCATAACCAGCCAGACCAAGCATCATGAGCAGCTTTAATGTAATCCCACAGTGAATCCGACTTCTTTTTTACGATATAACGGTGTCGCATACGATCTCTTGCGAGGTCTCTTTGCCAATCTAAGGTCTGAAAGTCATCATATTGACCCAATCCAGGGATATCCTCCGGGGCATCCGGTCCTATTGATCAAAGAAATAGTTAGTAGAGAATTTTTTTTCGCAAAGAAAAAAATGGAGTGGTACCTGGAGTATGACTAGGAAATTCTCCCTCCATATAAGGTCGTTCTTGCGTGGTCCCTGCGGTTGTAATATCCAGCATATCTTCGTCTGAACTCAGAGAGCCAGTAGGAGGGCGTAACGTTGTATTCGTCGCCTTTAAGAACAATAAAAGAAAATGTAATGTTATTTAGCCTGAATATTCCCTTTAATCTACTTAATAAGCACTACGCGTAAAAGGCAGGCAATAGCATACAAAACTTGCATAAGGATAAGCGTGTTAGTTATAGTTTGGACTGGTTATTTTATTACCTCCTGCAAAAACGAGTGATACCTGGTAGCAAGCGAGGTAGTTTGGGTGTTAGGTTTAAGTGGTGCACGTTCCATTTAGACCTAGCTCATGCAGAGTGCAAACCTATAAAGATAATTAAGAATAAACCTCTCACAAAGGACAGCAACAGGACCGACCGGGATAGACGACATAAACCAAATAAAAGTGAAAGTGGAGCTGTGTCTGTGTTTGATGTCATTACGACATTCGCTGGTCAACTGGTTCAAAAACAGACGCAACTCATCAGTGTGCGCGTATACAAAAGCCGTACCTATACCTACGTACACGAAAACTTAACTAACTTACCATAAATATGTAAAGACAAGAAAATAACTAAAGCTGAATAAAAACCACACAATTTCGTCACAGCTGACTTGTCATTCTGCGCAACAAACGCCCTAATCCCATCTTGACGACGTGTAGCTTTCTTTGTCTAGATGCCGCCACCTCTGACTTTTCTCGCGCTTGCCAATCCAGGGAGGTGGGGAGGGTGAAAGGAAATACAACTGAATAACGAGATAACAGGAAACGTAGAACGATATAGCTAGATTATAACATGAATTGCCTACACGATTTTTTTTTCTAAGTGTTGTATTTATGTTCGCATGAATAGAAAACGCAAGAAGAGCTTTATAGCGTGAGAATATCATGGGCCTTTGTCTCAACTAAATGCTCAATCGATGCAATGTCTTTGGTCCACGCGTCCAACCGGGTCATTATATTAGCCAACTAAACAACGGACCAGTTAATATACACACACGAATAGGAGAATACTAGGTTACCTGTGTCTTGTCCAGAACACGGGGCTGAACCCAAGTAAAATGGGCTGTTCCTGCCACTTGGTCAATGGTACCCTTCAATAGACCCTGGGACAAAGACTTCATAATTAGCAGTTCAACTTCATTGACCGGTAATCCTGTAGTTTGGGCAATTTCGGTAAACGACAACTGGCGATCCGTAGCAGGACGTTTAAAGGTCATCTCCATCAAAGCAAGCAACGTAATTTTTTGGTGAACGAGTTTCTCCTTTGCTACCAAGTCTGCCTGGGTGGACCATTTTGGTCGCAAGGATTGAAAGACGGGAATATCACCAGCGTTCAGTGCAAACAGCAAATCCACCAGCCAACTTTGATCAGTTCCTTTCAACGATTCCAAGACAGGATGGGCCAACTAAACACAAATTACAGTCTCTTCTTTACTACTATTATACAGTGGTATTACCAATTCTCCTAGATTGTACACGCCTTCACCCAATAAAGCGGCCAACCCTAGGTAAAATGCATTTTTTCTTTGTTCTTCCAAGCTGAGAGTATCCAACTCGATGCAGCCCAAATATCTGTTGTAAACGTTACGTAGAAAAGGCTCACGGATGTACATCCAATACTATGTATAATACCTTAAAGCCGAACGGTAATAGTCGGCGTGTTTGCTCTGAATGCGGTAAAGATCGCTGGCTAACAGGTAATAGCGTCCATGAACCGTTGTGATGCCATCAACATCATCCAGGATTTTCTCAATTTCCTCGATCAAATTCTAAAGGTACACTTCTTTAGCCACTACTACAACCTATATAGAACCAGCCTACTTTAGTGCCAGAATGGTCGGCTTGCTCGTGAAGTTTGATGCCTCCCATGAGCACTTTGCATAACGCAATTGCTTGGGGGTTCCCTTTAACTTTCTCAATGAAGTGGTCCAGGAACGTAAGCTTTTCAGCGGGGCTAGGAAACTGGCGAACAATGAAGGAGCAAATTTCAATCAACGTCAAAGAATTAATCCTGGAAAAACAAATGATGCGTTAAAAAGACACTAAAATAATCATAAATAAACCCATACTTGTTCTCAAAATCGGCAAGGAAATTCTCGTACAACTCGATAAGTTCAGAACCTGCACTAAATACAGGTGAACGTACAAACTCTAATATTTCAACAGTTAGCTGATGCCATAACCTGAAACGAAAGAACGACAGGTTTGCAAAGCTACGCTAGTTTATTCGGCCGTAAAACTTACTTTTTGTTGTACAAGGTTTCTAGTTTGCTCCACTCGGCAGCAATGTCCTTGTTGTTGCTAGCCTGCTTACTAGCTAAAAATTTCGGAACGTCTCTCATTTTTTAGGAAGATTAGACTGACAAAATGTTCCAGTACAACGTAAACAAAGCGGAATGACACGAGAGAATTTGTAACCGAGTTTCTTCTTCAAATCATGCAAAGATCCTCCAGATGGCGTTGCGGCTGCTTAACATGGTCATGCTTTATGGTTTGAGGAAATATCTCGATATATGCCGACGATATTACACTGTGCGTAAGAGGGTTGGACCCAACTGGCAACGAATAATTTTAGTCATGGACAGGTTGTTCGGTGTCTATTTCTATTATTCGGTGTCTATTATGGACAGGTTGTTCGGTGTCTATATTTTGTCGACTACGATCATGTTGATGAACCGTTTCAACTTTTTTCCGAAAGTATCAATTAACCCAAGGTCAAATAACTGAAATAATCGTATTGATCGGAAAACTATAATCACGCGGTTTCCCACGGGCTTTGATTGCAAGACGTAACACAAAACTGAGAATGACAAACCATATAAACGGAATAAGAATTCATGCATATCGTAAGACCACATTTTAATGTGAAGCTACTAGCCGTAACAGTAATAAAGAAGACTTCGGTAGAGGCCAGCGTCTTAGTATTACAGAAGCTAAAGCATGTAACAATAACAAAGATCTAATGCAAAAAAGCGGGGGAAAAGACAAAATGTTCAACTTCCTCTATGCAAAAAACTATCTTGCAAGACCTTAAAAAGCACAGCATTTAGATATCCCTTTATTTCATTTCAGCTGCCGTGATCGCTTCATTAACGCATGGGGTTCATCGGATTCGGTCTGGGTCCTGCTGTATAAGGTGCTTGGGCACGGCTGTAAGGATTGGCTCCCCCTCCCCCTCCTCCCATAGCAAAACTAGCTGGTGGTTGCCCTGGCGCAGATCCGTAAGGATTATTTCCAGGGCCTAATTGTGGCTGAGGATAGCCAGGAGAAGGACCCATATACGGTTGCGCAGGTGCTGGATGACTTTGCGGCATGGATTGCCCTTGCATGGGTTGCGCCATAGGCTGTCCAGGCAGAGGCTGTTGTTGTTGCTGCTGTACCTGTCCAGGATAACCACTAGGATAGCCGGGGTAAGGGTTGTATTGGCCGTATGGCTGCTGAGAAGGTTGCGGCTGCGGTTGCTGCTGGATGTGTTGTGGATAGGGACGAGGGGATCCTGAAGAAGGAACTTGGCCTTGGCTTGCCTGCGGATGACTGGGAGATGCAGGATAACCACCATAACCTGGCTGCTGAGGATTCGATGGCATGGCCTGCGAAGGCATTCGAGCGGCATCAGGCGTACCAGCGCGATAAGAATCACCTTCATTCAATCCAAAAGCGGAATTGATACGGTTGGCGTCGTTTGACGACCCGGTACCGGCCATGTTGGGTAATTCCGGTCGCAATGGAGCCGATGCCGGTGTAGCCGGAAGGGGCGCAGGCGGCATGTTTTGAATAATTTGCAAGTCTGAAGTTCCAGCAGGAGCAGCAGGCTGCAATGGATCAAATTCCTTAGGCGGAACACTTGGTTGTTTAAAGCCAACTGAAGGAGCAGTTCCATGAGCTAAAAAACGAAACTTAAATAGTAACAAACTGTAGGAATAAAGGGCTGCATAGATAATTACTTGGCTCGCTGGAAGGGGGTGTTGAAATACGGGGAGTTTCATGGGAATTCACAGTTCCTAAGTTATCCAGGAAACGGTTGATTTTGTCACGTATGCCTAAAAGTTCCTTTCGTACGCCTTCCAGAGCACTTGCATTCATCTCGGGAGTGGGAGTAGGGGTCTTGTTATTCATGAGAAGAGTGAGCTTGAGTATATGACTGCATTGAATAGCAAAGGCTAAATCCGAACTGTCGAAAATAGTGACAAGATCCCCATCCTCATCTTTGTATTTCATGGTAATTTCGTCATTGCTCGAAAGTTGTCCTCGGAAAACCCTCTGCATCATCAACAATAATTCATCGTACGTAATATCTTCGTTAAGTATGGGTATACGTCGGATATCATCGCCCAGCTGAGCCTAAATGAAAAAAGCAGATATAATTTTAGAAAAATTTAAAGATATCCCAACTATAGTCTATACAGGCTCTTTGATAAACTCAATATAAAATACAAATTCTTACTTTGATAATAAGTTTCCCACTCAAATCCCACCCAGGGAATGCACCACCTCCTTCCCCATTGTTACGACTCATTCTCTCAACGGTAATCAATGAAGAAATAAAAGCTAAAATTGGCACAAATTCATTTGCTTATCACCACCCAAAATAAAGAACCGGATTTGACTTGACAGTTCCTTCCACGTCGTCAACAAATTTACAAAACTGGAACCGAAGAGCCATCTATGATTACCATAAAAAATGATGCGTGACTCTCCTCATTTGCCTGCTTTTTAGGAGAATTTGAGCATTTAGTTTTTAGAATGAAGCATTCTGGGTCTCGTGTTATTTACTAGGTTAGTAAATAGCATGTTTATGTATAATAAATTAAATGGCAAATACTAACGAAAATAGAGATTTTAATGGCAGCGAAGAATCCATCATCAGCACTGCTTTGGATGGAGTATCTCTTAATATCCGGTAAAAACTAAATAAAGGATCACCAAATATATAATAAAGCAATAAAGTTTTGAATGTGGGCTTTTTATTACGGGCGTTTTGTAGGGATGTTAATAAAAAACGCGAAGATTATTTGGAATGGCCCGAGTACTTTATGGCTATTGCTTTCCTCTCGGCAATGCGAAGCAAAGATCCGTGTTCCCAAGTGGGAGCCTGTATTGTAAATGCCGAAAATAAGATCGTTAGTATAGGCTATAATGGGATGCCGATTGGTTGTAGCGATGATGTGTTGCCGTGGGCGAAAACGGCCGAGGACAAGCTCGATACGAAGTACATGTACGGTAAGATACCACGATTCGTTTTTCATAAGCATTCGTTTTTTCTCCATCCCTCCTGTTATCTATATGCAAATATTATTTATCTATTACAGTGTGTCACGCGGAGCTTAACGCCATTCTGAACAAAAACAGTAGCAGTGTTAAAGGCTGCATTTTGTATGTAGCCCTTTTTCCTTGTAATGAATGTGCCAAACTTATTATTCAATCCGGCCTTCGGGAAGTAGTTTTTTACTCCAACAAGCACGAAACCAAAGTAGAAACCATTGCTGCCAAAAGAATGCTGGACGTTGCCGGCATTCCATACCGACAATACAAACCCCGCCACAGCAAAATCGTGATTGATTTCGCTGCCATTGACTGGAACGCATAATAAACCAATTCTAGTGCTCGTGTTTAATGTCCGACTGTCCGGGGAATTTGTATTCTTCCTTCCGGCCTTCTTAATACAACTGCAATGTCGCTTTTAGTACGGGCCCGACGTTTTCCTCCTATTTAAACTTTTTTTCTCTTTCCACTCATGCTGAACGTTCTTCAAACTATCGCTGTTATTGTTTCACACTGATTCGAATCTGTCCTTATTCTTCCAAATGATTGGAGGTGACGGGCGAAGAAGCGTCGTCTTCTTTATGACCAGCTGGGGCAAACGCAGTGGCATGCGGGAATAGGGCGTAGCAACGTTCTTGATATTCGGAAGCGGCATCTATGCCAACTTGGCCCAATTCGCCTTGTTGCAAGGCATACAGCACGTTGCTACAATGCTATAAAAAGTAAAGCTCAAGTTAGCTTTCAAGATTCATCTTTCATAGAAATACAAAAAATCGGATTCTGTTTTAAACACTTACGTATTGCGTACGTCCAGTGACGTTTTCTAACCTCGTGACCAACTTGACGGCACGTTCTTCTGATTTGGAATCCAAGAGCAATAACATACGCGTGCCTAGGTATAAGAAAAAAAAAGAAAGCGTCGTTAATTCTCAGGCCTGTCACCCCAAAAAATCGCATTTTTACCTTGCAAGAGATGTGGTATAGAGTTGGCATGCTTCTCTAGAAACTGCTCATTGAGCTCGTAGGGAGTGAGCCCCTGGAAAAGTTGCTGGCTGGAGCGCTGCAGCACAGGAATCAGAGGGGCATCCGGACTTTGACCTTTACTTTCTTTATCTAAGCGAATTGCCAATCGAACGAGACAAGTGTGCATTTGCGGGTGAGCGCGGGCTTCCTTTTCTCCCAAAACGCGTACGGCCCTTTGCACAGCTTGTAACATCAACAGGGGTTTCCCGCGGCGATGTTGAATCTCAAACGTCAGTAAATGGGTCTCCACTCGATCTGAGGCAAAATCTTGCAACGGTATCAAGAACTTGAGGGCTTCTCCCAACGGGTCCTTTGTCTGAAAAAGGGGTAAAAAGGACAAGCGTCATTACGTGGTCTTATATAAAAAGCCCCAATTAAAGATTGTGTAACATGTCCCCTTTCAGTAAATTACGGTCTCAAAAAAATTTAAATCTAAATCGATGTTTTAAACTGTAAGCTTTTAAATTTCATATCGATACATCCTGCTCTTCAATCCCGAAATTTAAATATTATGTAATACGTCCCTTTTTTAAGTAAATTACGGTCTAAAAAAAATCTATTTAAATCGATATTGTAGAATGTAAGCTTTTAAATTTCATATCGATATCAAAGTTAAAAGGGATCGATAGATGTTATTGGCTTTAAACCCAATGGAACCTCATAGATAACATTCGGAGAAGTCGTCTTAGGGGGGATTCCTACCGAGCGCACAAGAGCATAAGAGGCACAAGGAAGGGAAAGGTTTCAGCTAAAATAAGAAGTCTAACATTAAAAAAAAAGTCTAAAATTAAAGTCTAAAATTCTAAAAAAGTTATGGAAGTCTAAAATTAATAAGAAGTCTAAAGGAAATTATGTTAGTGTTTTTACCTGGATAAGTTTGGCTGGCTGTAGTTCATCGGGTGGTGGAGGCTCAGGTTCCCCAGCTTGCGTTTTCTCTTGATGATGTTGCCGATTTTTGGCGTACAATTCGCGTCGTTCTGCTTGTTGACGCTCGGCCGCAGCTTCTTCCTCCGCTTTCCGCTGTGCTTTCCGTTGTTTTGCACGCAGTTTCTTCAACTCGGTAGTGGTCAATGCCGCTAAAAACCCAAAACCAGAATATTAATTTTTCGGATCAAGATTTCTTCTATCTGATACTTTCACCCAAGGACGAAGTGTCACCCGTTGTTTTCTAGCCCCAAACCCTTCATAAGCGTGTAACAATGACCTTGGCTGGGACAAACACCCGCGAACTTAAAACACCAAGAAAACTCCCAAGGGGTTCGTAACGCCGTTGGTAGGTGTACGAGGGTTAAACTTTTTTTTTAACCCAAAAGGGTTAAACTGTTAAACTTAAGGTTAAAATTGTTAAACTTAGGGTTAAAACTGTTAAACTTAGGGTTAAAATGTTAAACTTAGTTAAACTGTTCAGTTAAAAAGCTAAAAAACAAGTTATACGCGCTAAAAAGTTTAACATTTTTTAACTGAGTAGTCAGGATGTACGAAGTTAAACATGAGTTGCGAACCCCTTGAAAACTCCCTTTTGACTAAAGAGGGAAAACTCCCTTTTGACTAAAGAGGGAAAACTCCCTTTTGACCAAAGTATCTTGCTCTTTTCAAGGGGGTATACCCCATGTGATTTAAGAGAAAGAACCACCCACATAGCCTGCCCTTGAAGACCATAAGCACGACACATCGCCCATTACAAAAGGCGCCTGAATTCCAAGCTAGGACATTGGGAATTCCGCTGGCAAGGCAACCCGTGTCAGTTCTACCTGCTTGGTCCGTTTCCCTGTTCACCTTGCTGTAATGAGGCAACGCAAATCGAGCGTGAATCACTAGCGGTGGCCAGTGTTCTTTACACCGACCATCTTGCACAAATAGACTTCCGGAATTACGACCTTTACGTATTGGTGAGGGGGATTGTAACCTGAAAGTGTTCGAGACTAGCACAAGCACTATGGGCTGGGGCGTGGTCTCCTCGGTGCCAACTTGCTACCAGAACTAACTTGGTATAGGAAAAGGTAGATGAAAGAGCTCGAATCAGGGCTAACCAAGGCAGTCTCTATCTTGCAAGCAGGCAACAGGGAGCTCTGAAACTTTGCTAGGTGCTCACTTTCACGATTTCCGAAGAGAGAATTGGAAAACTCAGTTTGGAAACTACTATCGGCTGATCTCTTAATTGACAGCCGGTTCTCGAACGTATTTGCTATAGCCTCGACACTAGAAAAAGGAAGAAAGTGGTCCAAACGGGAAATGTTTGCTCGGATTTCCGTAATCGTATCCGATTCCATACAATTCGACATGGTGTAATGAACTTACGACTGTGCTGTACTGTACAAGTCGCCCGTAGTTAGTTCGTTAACAAGCGAAGGGAAGTGCGAAGACCTTTATCTGGTGTTTGGAAGTGCCTGTCTGTTTTTTTTCTATCTTTGCAACAGAAAAACCTAGCATAGAAAGGGAGAGTAGGAGCGTAGGTTTGGGGCTGAGAAGCCAGCGAAAGTGTTTTTGGTGCGTAGGAAAGTGGTCTCGTTAGAAAGCGAAAGTGAACAATATACGCCTGCTAAGAAAGAACCATCCAGACTCCTTCTTGAGAAGTATTATCAGGTAGGAGACCAGGTAAATTTCCAAAAACCGAGTGAGTTTAGTACGGCCTTGGCCTACAATGAAAAACGAAACATCCCTATGGCATTACCAATTAAGCTATCAGGCACAACGCGACATCACGGTTACTCATTCGACCCACAGTTGTTGTTTTTTTACGTCCCTTTGTTTCCTTTCTTTTTTCTATTGCAAAACTCCTGGCGCCAAAGACGGATATCCAGTTTCAACAGTTTCTGTTTTCTTCACCATTATTTAGCTCCAAACATCTGAAAGCTTACACAATTCGTCAGCTGAACTAACCGCCTGATCCTAACATGCTGAAACGTGATCCGATTTATGATACACTTCTAGATTCTCATCAAGAATTCCAAACTGTATACCAAGTGTGCTAATCGAAATCTTTTGCGAAAGTTTTTAGCGACATATTAGCATTTTAAAAAGTGCAAAAAAAAATCCCAAGAAAAAAAAATAAAAAAAAATTGGAGGCTCTCGTTCATATCACTTAGAAAGATTACTTACATGCTCGGGCTATTACTTGATAATAATAAAGATTTAATTATTACTTAATAATAATAATAATATTCAATAATAATACAAAACTGGAAATTAAATTTGCAGCCCAATTTTGCGGTACTAGATTCAGGATCACAATTCATCTCAACTAGCAACTGTTCGAAGACTACGAAGACTATAATGGTGCGACTAACTAATTCCCACACATTTTAAGTTATTGTTGCGTACTTTGTTGAGAATGAATCTCGTACCGTCCTATAATCCAGACCTTAAGATTTTTAGCAGAGCTGCAAGGTGTGCGTTGATTTTTTTCTTTACTTTTTTAATTTTTTAACAGAAATGGTTCCCCTGAGCACAATCCTGGTGTTACTGTGTGTCTCGGCTGTCAAAACCAGCCCAGGAGCACAACCAGCAGCATTACCTAGACGATGGCGATGGCCAGAAAGTTTTGACCCAGCCCCAGAGCCAGTCCCTTCAAGGGGTCGGTACATCGCTTCCCGTCCCACATTTGGCTTTTTCGACGACTTTGGCACGCGTCAAAGACCACCATCATTTTTCAGTACCACAATACCACCGCCTCCGGTCCAAACAACGCCTACACCGTCTACAACCTCAACTACAGCCAATACCAATACCCTAGCTGAAAACGAGTCTGCATCCAACAGTACCGGCAGCACCACTCAAGGAACATCTTTACTCAAAGATGCGGGTAAACCAGGTAACCCGTACGCGTTGCTCAACGTCATGTTTCCACCCGCGAATTCCCTACGCACTCCCGAAGAAGAAGCCCAATCACAAGCTTCACTAAAGGGAAAGGATCTAGGTGGTTTGCATCCCGAAGAAGTGTACTACGCCGAAGACGATCTATTCGTACTCAAGGGCTATAACTTGCCTACCCCTTACAGTCCAGTGCGCGTACACCCAGAGGACGTGATCGACGACTCCAACTCGGCCAAGCCCCGCCCTCCAGTTCGCCCTGAGCCAGGCACGGCCTTTTTCCATTTCCCCGACTATATCAAACGTCAGTTCCCATACCTTCCCTTCCCGGATCCGCGCGATGATCCCCGGGTGCAACAAATGGCCCTGTTTGGCGGACCCAACGATCCACCCCCCTTCAATTGGACGGAAGACGGACGCCCATTTCCGTTCATCCCTCCGCCGCCACCACACTGGGATTCGACCAAGAATTTGGACTTAAACCCACAACTCCGCCCTCCCATACCTGATCAGCCTCCTCCTCCTCCATTACCCGAGGTCAATGGTCCGGCTGAACTCAACTCGCCACCTTCAAACGACACAAATGTTCCTGGACCCGGTGCCGATGACGCCGAAGTGGATTTTATGCCATTATATCCCGAACGGCCTCTCGATTACTACTACCCCAGTAATCCGGCCACTGAAGTACCGCCCGGGCCGGCTGGACCCGGTGTCTACGTACCGCCTCCGCAAGACTTTTTCGCTACTTTTAATCGTCCTCCAATCCCTCTTCGCCAACAACAAAGCCATCCAGGCCGACCCCAAGCCCTTCAAGCGATCCAAGCTCTTCATGGCAATACTTTCCCGTCCAGTACCGCGCGAACAGTACAACCAGGTCATTCGCTCCATTCCGACATCACAGTGAATTTCCAAAACCCACTGCCCGAAGTGAACCCCGATGCAGAGCATTTCCCAATAGATACGCCCACCACGACTACCACTGCTACTCCCATCAGCTGGTACAACGTGAACATTAACATCAATGGACACGCAGCACCACACCAGTACCCTGGATTGTCTATATATCTGCCCCCCTACGTGCGCTACAACTTTGAAGCTACTACTCCAAGGACGACCGTGTACCACCCACAAGAAAATAAGGGTGCCTCAGTTAGAGTGTATCAACAAGGGTTAGGAGTGGATTACGCCTACCGAATTTCAGCTTAGTTTTACGGAATTTACGTGGTCAGTCTAGGACTTTCGAAACTTGTGTTGTATAATTCGTTGTGTTTTGTGTGTACTGCAGTCAATGAAAGGGCGTTTTTTTAATTGTTGCGAAAATAAAGTGAATAAAAAGTTCTTAAAAAAACCACTGAACCTGTGTTACCTTTCCATTAGGCGACCAATGTAAAGGGAAAAAAGCCGGATCTTGAAACCAAGTCAACTTTAGCCTATAGAAATCCACGCCCTGCCCTAGAGCGGTTCGCGCCAAGAATAAAAAATTTCCAGAGCTGTTTCAAGGCTTAAACGCAAGCAATACATATGCCAAACATGATCGCGTAAGCGGAACCGGAACTAGGGCAAATGACCGACAGCCTTGATGGTAGCCACAAACGGCACTCTATGCTCAAGTAGGGTGTTACCTTTGGAGAAGTAGGAAAAGGAAGTTGACGATTTTTTTCGTAAAAAAAATCGTAAAAAAAGAACGACCTTGGCCACGCCCCAGATCGCTATGCTCCAGTTGCTGTCTTGCAATTCAGGAAGGTAAATGGACAATTTACGCATTGCATAACTTCCCGGGTGGTTTCGAACACAGTCGATACAGTTGAAAAACGAATAGAAAAGGAAAAGGGAAAAGGCTAAGAAAGTGAAATCTCGCTTACCCTGCTCCTGCTCCTTTGTTCCATCTTGAAACTCAGGCGGGTGGTCATGAAGCGTGAGGTACACGTTAATGGCCACTTGGGCGGCTTTAAAGTAAAACGGATGCCCGCGCAAACTATCCTCCAATCGAAGCAAACGAACATAAGAACGCAGCGTGATCTTCCGCAGACAGTACGTATGGAAGTCGAACTGGTCTTCCAAAATTTCGCTGAAATGCTATAAACACACAAAAGGGAGAAAATAAATAAATACTCCAATTATAATAACAATGAGAAAATGCAGTGTTGAAGACTATGGAAACACTATTGAAAAACAACTACTGCGAATCACATTATTATAAAACACTATTGAACGAAAAGTAAAAATATTACATAAAATTGTTTAACAAATACTTTCTACCCTTTTTTTTAACAAAGTACAGTACACAATATTTTTAAGCACAAAAAAGGATTTGTAATAATTTAATAAAGAAATTTTTGTTAAACTGGTACGTTTTTTTGCCATTACTTCCCTTTAACTTTTCGCCAAGAAGAGAAACGAACCCATAAAAATCTACCTACCCGATCAACTTCATGGCATTTTTTTAAAGCGTCTCCATATTGGCCCAGACGTTGGTAAGCCGCAGCGCATTCCGTTTGGAACCACATGCACTGCATTTCATTCAAGTTCTCCATTGCAGAAACGCCCTCCTAAAAGGCAAACCAGGAAAACGCATTGAATCAAACCTATGCTATGAACACAAAAAAGTAGTTTACCCTGGTGAATTTGCTGGCGGCCTCCTCCGCTTCTTGCAAAAGATTAGCCCGAAGGGCATACTTAGCGGCTTTGGAATTGAGGTAACGATCTGCCGTATCCAAGGCCGCCGCTTCTTGCAGACATTGCCAGGCTAATAAAGGATTGCCCGCGTGCTTATTTATCCTCCCTTTAGCGACGTGTAGTTCGATCAACGTGGGCGTATGCTCCAGAGCGAGGTCTATATAACGCAATGCAAGCGATGTGTCTTCCAGATAATCGTAGTGCTGACACAAGAAATAGTAGCTCCACAGCAAAGCAGAGGCTGGTGCCGCCTCGGCGTCTTCGGCGCTAAACTTGTCTGTGCTTTGCAAGGAGGTGACATAGTTCAGCATAAGCTCTTGCACTATTTCAACTTTCTGCGGATCGCTATACAGACTGCGCATTTCCACAAACAAGGGTGGGACGCCTTTAGCTAACGCTCGGCGCAAATAGGCATTGACCCTTTGACGAAATTCATCACCTGTCGAAGCAGTTTGTCGCTCAGGATACGTTCAAATGTGTCAACTGAAAGCTTTCTTTACCTGCGGCATACGTAAGAGGTATCCTAGTGGGCAGCAGAGCTCTTGAATATTGCTGATGCAATTCATCGTATAAGCTCAATTTATCTGTCACCGAGAGCTCTCCTTTCTGCAAGGCTAACGCTTGCTCTAAGCCTTGATAATAACTTTTGTTCTCTGCATTGCGGTCGAGCAGTTGGCGGAATATGGCTTCGGCTTGCCCGCCAAGCTTGCATTGCAACAGCAACTGACCTAAAAGCAGTCCCATATGTAAAAAATAATAATAACAAAAAAAGCTGTCAAGCCAAGAGACTTTCTTTCAACCTTTCGATTCGAGGAGTGTGGTTTTATCACAAATATCGTTCTGATACAGATCCAAGTGCTCGAGAGCTTTGGCAGAATCACCAGCTTCACCCAAAACCATGGCTTCGTAGAGCAGCAACTCGCTTTGTTCATAATCGTAGCCTGTTTTGACCAACGTCTTGCGAAATTCCTCCAAAACTTGCAGGGCATTGCTATAATCCGATATCAGATGATACGCGGTCGCAAATCCAATCCAAGAGGCTCTTTGTCCGGGGCGCAGCCTTAGTAATTGGTACCGAGTATCCTGAATTCAAAAGTGACACGTTTTTAGAGCTATCAGACGAGAATAAAAAAGAAAATAAGGGAGTTTTACTCGGTAGCCTTCCAAGTCCCGCATTTGGATTTGAAGCAAGGACAAATCCCTCAAAATTTGTACATTATCCTTATCCCATTTCAATGCATTCCTATAAGCTTTAATGGCCTCGTCGTACTTCTTGTCCGCTCGTTGCAACAAACCAAAAACGTGCCAGCAGACGTGAGATGTTAAGTCATTCCGAAGCCCTCTTCGAACGTAATCATAGGCTTCTTCTTTTCGTCCCAAGCAGTTAAGGGTCAAACCTTTCATTGCCAAAGTTTCTACACGGAAATAAAAATAAACGTTTTTATTTTCGATTCAGATTTAAAATAAAAAGGAAATACTAACCTCCATGTTCGGCGAATTTGACATTGTTGAGAATCTGCTTGGCAAACTTTAACCCATTCTTGTACTGCTTTAGTTCATAGCATTTCTAGAAGTATAATCAATGAGCAAATAAAAAATCATGTAACTTTAATCGATATCACATAAAGAGTTAACTTACTAATATTCGTTTAAATAACGCGTTTTCTTTAGGAGGCAAAGGATTGTTGGAAGGCATTGTGATGCTTTCTTCCTGAGCCGGCCAACAATGAAGAAAAACGAGATCGCAAAACTAGCCAACCACACGCGCACACTTTTTGAATTATTTCGTTCACTAAACCCGAAATAATTTCACTTTTTTAAGACTCGATCGCACAAAACCAAGCCGGCCGAAAGGCAGCAAAACAAAATGACCTCGTGTGGGGTTGACCGCCATTGGATCACACAAACTTACGAACCCCGGACTGAAAGAACCGTGGGTAGCACTGAGTTGCGATCTCAATTTTTCGCCAGCTGTTTTCCCAGCTCGGCCAGCTCCAGGTGAGTAGGCAACCGTTCTCTGTGCCAAGGAGTTTCACTAGAAAACATGCTACAATTTTGCATTGCACCGATTGCGATGTTTAGTGTCTTGCGAGTTGCCTGCCTTTGCGGATAAACCTCTTCTTACTCTCTAATTAAAAAGTGATTAATTTCCTTTAGCGACAAAGGATACGAAAAGACACAAGAAAATCTACAATTAGATGTAATTCGTCTAAAAGAGTAAATACACACAAGATAATTTAAATAATCTAAAGTAAATTTGATTAGTTTATCATGGTCGAGCCCGTTTATCAACCAACAGATAATAGAAATGAATTACAAGCTAAATTACTTGTCAACTCAGTGGCAAATAGCGCCAGCAGTGAACCTGTTTCTGCTGCACAGCGAAGAATTTTCAAGATAATTGTTGTGGGCGACTCTGGGGTTGGAAAGACTTGCTTAACATTTCGATTCTGTGGAGGTAAATTCCCCTTCAAGTCAGAATCTACCATTGGCGTTGACTTCAGAGAGAAAAGCGTTGTAGTAGACAGCGAATTTATCAAAGTAAAATCATAAAAAAATTATAATCCATCTTGCTCTATGTAAGCTGAGTTATATTTAGTTACAAATATGGGATACAGCCGGACAAGAACGGTTTAGAAGATCCATGGTCCCTCACTACTACCGTAACGTTCACGCGATAATTTTTGTATATGACGTCACCAATCATGCGTCTTTCGAGGTAAAATGCCAATTTATGTAAAACATTTTGCTATTCTTAAACGGTTATGTTGTGTTACGTAAATGGAATTATATAAATATCTAAGAGTTTAAAAATGATGTTTCTTCCAGTCACTAGAACACTGGATCTCAGAATGTGAAAAACACAACCTCCGATCCCACATTCCTCGTATTTTAGTCGGCAATAAATGTGATTGCAAGTCGGAACAGACGGTTAGTACACAAGCTGCACAACGCTTTGCCGATTTTCATCATATGCCAGTAAAATACAAGTTCCATTTTAGTAGTAGATGATTAACAGATGTTTTCTTTTCTTTAGCTTTTCGAAACTTCAGCCAAAGAAGACAGTCTTAGCAATCATGTGGAATCGATCTTCCTGACACTCGCCCACAAGTTGAAAGCTGCCAAACCGTTGCTTTTACCGACGCCAAATTCCCCTGATGTAATTACGGTTCACAAAGGCTTTTGCCAAGCAAAACCTCCCCTAGAACCCTTCTGCTATTGCTGAAAACGCACATTCTCTCGACACGCATGTACTCACACAAAAAACTTGCAAAAAAAGCTTAGTTGGGTACTTTTGACATGGCTTGGCTAACTTTCCAAAAGGGTTCTGTATAATTGGATGTGGTAAAAAAAAGAACATGAAAGTCATTTTTGGAAACTCAAGTTACATTATGTATATAATTTGCTAATTGCTTTTCAATACTGTGTGACCCAAGGTACATGATCTGGAATTTAGACACAGAATGCTACGGCACTTTCAACCGGCTCTATCCCATCTCGTAACAAGTAACTACACCGGTCTTTTTCGCGTATGTGGGACAACAACAAAATTTTTAAAAAAATTAGAATTAAATTTTTTTACATATTAGAATGTGTCTATTACCCGACTTCGGGAGACAAAGGCACACCTAAAATTCTGCTGGTGGTCCAACTTTCACGTAGCTTCTGCAGGCAATTTTTCGATGGACTTCATTTCCTCTCCTTCCTCAGCTAAAACGGCTTGCTTGGAGGAATATGCCACGCGCGAGTAAGATTCTTAAAAAATAAATAAATACTGAAGATAAAGAATGACGAGTACCCTTCGCAATAAACAAGAATAAAGACAAAACCACAAGATCTACGGGTAAGACTACAACAATACGAGACTACTACACAGTTTTACCTTCACTTGACAATTCGTCCAAAACGTCCTGTTCTTCTGCTCAGAATGAAAAAAAATCGTAGTAAAACTACCTTTTCGGCAGCTTACTCGAACGACAGCAGCCCAAACTTAAAAATATGTAGAAAAAAATATTTACCCCTTCTTTCCCGACTTCTTCGCCTGCTAAGAACCAGATTCGCCAAACCGTACAGCACGCCAGACACAAGGCCCATAATACCAAATGCTCGAAAGGTAACAACGCCCCCATACGTCTGGTACATGGCTCCGCCTACAAAACTGCCTATGCTTATTCCCACACCTTCAAACACCGCTGAAACTAGACCCTGTGTAAGGAATCCGTGCAAATGCTCTTTTAAAGTATTCCAATAATAAGGTGAACGTTAAGAAAAACATACCTGCATGGTGGCAGCACCACCTTTAGGTGCCATAAGCGACGCATATGAAGCCATGGTCGCCCAAAACAAGCCCAAAGTAATACCTTGGAAAAGCTCAATGGGCAATACGAGCCAGGGATTCGTGAGCCAAGAATAAGCGAGTAAACGTACGCCCATTGCCACCAAAATGAGGGTCATGGTGTGCGCATGACCCAAACGCTTCAATATCCAACCTGAAAAGAATAGACTCTTTCAATTTATATGCGAAATTGAATCGATAAAATGATAAAAATCATTAATAAAGTAAATCAAGGAAAAAGCACGCTAAACTAATCCGAAACCACGAGAATATGGTAATAAATAATAATAATTCGCAAATATCAATTAACGTAAAATGCAAAAAATGTACATATCGAGAAAAAATGAAACTAAAAAAATCCGAAATAAAAAAAAATCGATTTTTTTGTTTAAATTACTAAAAGTAGAAAACCCAAAATATTGAAAATTATGAATACGGAAAAAAACAAAAATGTAAAAATCGAGATTTTTTTAAAATTAAAAATGGAAAATTATAAACTATTGAAAAGTATAGGTTCTAGGTCACGTATATAACTTATTCTACCTGAAAGGAATAAGAAAGGTGCTTCTCCAGCGAAACACTGCATGCCCATGACCAAGCCTTGCAAAAGTTTAATCCACTGGACGGAGTTACAAGATTGGTCCATGGCTATATCCTCCAGGAACCAGAACAAAAATTGCCAAATTAGACTAAGACACATGCCAAACGCAACACATGCTCCCAAGAATAACAGCACACTGGCATCTTGCAGAAGGACTAGAAAGTCTTTGCACAAAGTAGGCGGGGCTGGATGGTATGTGACATCGATAGGCAATACGACCAACAGATTCACTAGTAATAACGTCAATAGTAGGATAAACGAAGGCGTGTAATTCTTCTCGGCCTGCCCGACAGAGACTTGGTCGATGAGGTATCCAGCTAAAATGGAAGACAAGCCCCATCCCAAGGCGCCCCATAATCGCTGTTGCCCGTAATTGTGAGACTTGGCGCCCAATAACTCGAAACACATCGAATCGGACACAGAAACGACAACAGCCATGGCGGCCCACGCCACGGCTAGCAAGCACATCAGAGACAGGAACTGAACGCTTTCGTAGGCGTAAGCGGGCTTGGTTTCACTGCTGGTACCACCCAAATAAGATTGAAATACCTGAAAAATACAAATTCACGAATTTAAAGATATATATATATATATATATAATAACTAAACAAAAATTGTAAAGCAGGAAATGTACGGCCAAAGGACACTTCCCTTTCTAGAAACGGAAGCGAATTTGTCTTACTTTATTATCACAAACGACTTGACAGTCCACAATAGTATGGTTGCGGCAGTGGGGATGCTCCATAACGCCATGGAGTGTTTCTATGTTGCTCACTTGGACGAATAAGCAATCTTTTTCGTGCTGGATGTGGTGTAACGCAGCGGTGGCAGTGAAATTAATAATACCATTGTCAGGATTATCTGAATGATTGCAAGACGCCAAATCCCAACTTGAGCAAAGATTATGGGCTTGTTGGGAAAGGCATTGTAGGTGACAAGAGACTGTATCGTTAGGCTCATAGCCCATGGTCAGTTTGGCGAGGGCACATCGGTCAAACACGTGGCATGTCCGGAGATAAGTCAAATGAGTGCAGTCAAGTTGCAGCTCTACTTCGGGGGCTTGCTTTTGGGGAATAAACCACATGGAGAAAAAGGCTAGTGCAGTTAGTGCAATTGAGACAACGAAGACTGTTTTTTGAATACGGAATTTGTCGGCCAGTGCTCCTACGGTGGGTTTCACGAGGAGCCCAATAAAAGGTAATACTGCGTACATGAGACCAACTCCAACTTGTGAAATTCCCAGTTGTTTGGCATATACGGGTATAAAGGGCATGAGAGGAGCCGTGCCTATGAATAATGCATAAAAGCTTAATTGCAACTGAAAATAGGTAAAAAGTAACTAGACAAATTAAATGGCGAAATATTTGAAAATACGTCACTAAAATGAAATAACATGAGATACCTGCATTATAGAAGAAATAGTGGGCTTTAATTGGCAAGAGGTTCAAATTAACTCTAGGCTTGACCATTTTCACACAACATTAGATAACGCAACAAAAACACAACTGTCGACTAGCAATCAACACATGTCTCTATCGGTATCCTTTCTGGCGACCTGCTCCACAACCGCAGTGCAGTCGGACTCGTGCCGCTGCATCCTAATCAGTGCTTTGGATCTTCCCAAAAAGATCCCGATCCGATCATTTGATCGGATCGGATCGTCGGTGTGTCGTAAAGAGCGTGGATCGGATCTTTTTTATAGGGAAATTTACCGATCAATTGAGGCCATCTAGTGGCCGCTGCTAGTAACTATTAATTACTATTAATAACTAGTTTACTATTTAATTACTATTAAAACTATCTGTAACTAGTAACTAATAACTAGTAAATATAAATTATGTCTATGATGGCATTAAAGGGAACATTTAAGTTGTTTAAAAAGAAGTGTACCAGTCTTCGTATGACATTTTTTTTTGGCTTGAAATTATCCCGTGCAAGCAAAGCGGAAATACTATGTTTAATAAAAAAGCACAGTTTATTACAGGCTTTATTTTAGTTAAGTTTTGGTAAGGGATTGGGGTATATATAGCTGTTTCACGCATGGAGCTTATTGCAAGAGTACAATTCCTGGTTGGTCACTACTTTTACTTTTTTCAGTATACATTTCAAATAGCAAACTTTACATTTTAGTTCAGGTATATTTAACGTTATATTAGTTACATATGTATGGATTTTTTTTTTTAAAAAAGGATCGGATCTTTGATCGGATTGGATCGAGATTTTTTCCGATCCGGATCTAAATGTTCCAAAGATTTGCAGGATCGGATCGGCAAAAAATGCGAATGATCGGTAAGGATCAAAGATCCGGCGAAAAAAAAGATCCAAAGCACTGATCCTAATAGACCGATTCCCACCGGTTTCCCTAGTCCGCTAGTAGTAGTGGGCAAACCGTTCCTGTTTATGGTACTAAAATGCCTGTGATGTGTTTAGTGCTTCTCAACATCAGGAGTTTATACGAATTTTGTTTTCAACATCAGTAGCTCATATGAATTTTTGTATGTAATAGGGGGAACGCGACACAAGGACGACTCGACGAAAGGACTCAACACGTTCTCCAAAGTCTAGCACACCTATCTCGTGTGGTAGGTTTGAAAAGCTTGGCACACGGCTCTGGTGTGCTTTTATACGTTTCCAGCAGTTGAGTTAAGTTAGGTTAATTAGGCTAAGTTAGGTTAGGTTAATTAGGCTAAGTTAGGTTAAGTTAGTTTAATTTAA
This sequence comes from Lepidurus apus apus, assembly GCA_022832285.1. Classification (NCBI taxonomy): domain Eukaryota; kingdom Metazoa; phylum Arthropoda; class Branchiopoda; order Notostraca; family Triopsidae; genus Lepidurus; species Lepidurus apus. The sequence goes on from JAGJRO010000086.1 coordinate 57,299, forward strand.
CTTAACCTACACTAACTTAACCTAACCTAATTAACCTTAACCTAACCTAACTTAACCTAACTTAACTCAACTGCTGGAAACGTCTAAAAGCACACCAGAGCCGTGTGCCAAGCCTACACTACCACACTACCAAACTACCACACAAAATAGGTGTGCTAGACTTTGGAGAACGTGTTGAAAGGACTATGGCTCAAAGAACTTGTAGCCCTCTATGGGCATTACACATCGACTGTTTCACTGCCGTTCCCGCCAAGTTGATTACTTTTCAGCAAAAGGCTTTCTGGGGTAAAGATGGGGTATACTGAGTGATTGTGAGGTTTGATTTTCTTCCTATTTTTAGTACAACAAATCAAGTCTAATTTGCGTAAAAATTTCGCTATTTATATACGTTTCGCTGTTTCTATTAGCCTACCCTTCCAAGATAATCTCGACTTTCGGGCCCCTAATTTGGGTTTTTGGTTCGTATAGTCAATTGTTATCGTTCGAACTGGAAAGGGTACGGGTTCCCGTGAATATTGCAGTGGGCATCACGTAAATGGCTTCAGGTTCAGCACACAGCAACTGAAAAGATACATAGTATAACTTATCTCGTTTAAACCTTTTTATTTAGTTTTGTTTAGGATTCTGGAGCTATATCGTGTCTTGTTTTATCTTTTCGAGTACGAAACTGGAGCATTAATTTTTTGCTTATTGTCGCAATATGGTGTCTGATATACGTATGTTTTGCGTTAAGATTGTAATTTGTAACTATAGCAGGTTCTTAGTAGCTAAACTGAACCTAAACTAGCAACGAGGCTCCACGGGCAGTCTCGGAGTAGGCAAGATGCTCATATATGCTTTCCTCGCAAAGGTAGAACACACTTTATAAAGAGAAACTTGATCTTTCTCCCGACACAATACGCTAACAGTTAGCATATTGTGTCGGGAAAAAGTATTTTTTTTATATAGGAAACAGAAGTAATTACATCTTCTAGTGCATAGAGATCCAATTTCAATTAGTGTATGAAAAGGAGAATTGGAGAATTGCCGAAAGAAGAATTGATCATTCTTTTACTGGGTGCTAAGAACGGGGCTGTCTCGCCATTATTTATAACTATATTTTTAATGTAATTAAAATTAAAACATCTGAAATGTCTGATATTAAGGACGAAGCGTAGAGAACACCTAGCTATAAGGCGCCTTTTTATGAATTTTTCACGTTTTTGTCGGAAAGATTAAGTATTACGCCAACTTCGCCGTTAACTTTTCAAAGTAAGGGCGTATACGGGGTTGATAAGGGCGAACCAAACGTAGTCAAGCCAGGCCTAAGAAAGTAATAGAATAACTTATCGGTCGGTGGGATCTGCACAGTCCAAAAGAGACACTGCATGCTTCAGACCTTCTCAATTGAGTTCCGAGGAATCTTCTCGTACATATATTATACGTTTATGGCAGCAGGCCTGGCTTTTCTCATATCTCTGTCTTGTTCAACCCTTTATTGTCGAATATGAAGACGCTCTCTACTAGCTCCCCAGGTAAATTGCCAGATCTTCTGAGGGTGCATACTTAGTTTTATGACTAGCTTCAGTTTGGCGAGTGGGCTCTTGTCTCTAGCCTCGGTATTTGACCCCTGGGGCCCCCAACTTGAAGATTTCGTTCGACTGAGAAAAGATAACTACGGCAACCATTTTCGATCTGTCAGTGTACAAGATGTTTGATAAACCGCTCCTGCTTTTCTCGTATTGATATTATTCAGCCTTGTGGGGGCTTAAAGAATCCGATATTCTATTCCGTGTGCTCAAATAATATAAGAACCTTTAGCCCGAGCGGTCAAGTTTCCCAAGTTTCCTACTTCATACGCTTTTTATTTCCAACAACAGGCTGAATTAAGGCTCAAAAGTCGGGGACGGAAGCCAGCTGGAAATGAGCGTTGGTCATGCGAAGCTTGACAGCTGTTGCTTGGTTAAAAAAAATATACAAATACAATGAAAACTTTTTTCGTAGGATTTTCGTGTGAATTTGTATGATGAAATCGTTTGTCGGTAGGATATGCAAATAAGGGGGTACCCCCCCCCCTTAACGGAAAATGCTTGCGTGGTTGGCGCTTTTGCACGGATGAATCTAATTGACAAGCTTGATTACATTGTGAGGCCAATAAAGGAGGTAGGCGTGTCATTGTACCATGCCGGCTGTCCAATTTTTCCGGTTTCTAGCTTTCCTGGATATATATCTCTCCTGTATTGGACGATATCACAGACCTTTCTCATGCCACACACATGCACACGCCCATGCATCCTTATTTATTTACTGTATATATGTATTTCCCCCCCAAAAAAAAATGCCGGGAACGCCTCTTAAGACCCTTATTAGCTATGTTTTATAACTTTCGCTTCGGACATTTTTTGTCTATTTCGTATTATTTTAGGCTGGTATGTCTACAATTGGTATGGTCAGTGGCTGTTGGAGCATTGTTGGCGTTTTGGGAGGTCTTCCAGGATTGTTCATTAAGAAATTGTCGGTGTCTCTGTCATTCTCTCTTTTTTTAATCTCCATTTCTCTATTTACTTAGGCGATCCGTTTTTACGATGTTCACCCTGGCAGTTTTACTTTCGCTTTCTTGTTTCTTTTTTTACAAGGGATTGATAAGCCTTTAGGGTAAGGATCGCGTGCAGGGCAAAGCCAAGGTTCTTAATAATGGAGTATAATAGCAGTTTTTCTCGGGAGGTCTCCACTTTTGTCCTCTTAATTCGAAAATGCAGAATGGAGGAAAGGGGGGATAGGAAGCCAGTTTCTAAGCGGAGCGTATAGAGTGGTTTTATAGTATGTCCGAGGAACCGCGATGTGTCACACGCAACAAGCAGCGAAATGTAAATAACGTAAATAAAGGAGAGTCCCCCCTATTAGTCCCTAATTGGCTCGTCCTTCACATGCCGCAATTTCAAAGTCCTCTCCAAGCAAAACCTTGTGCATAAAATTGATTCGTAGAAGAAGCAAAAAATGCGTGTTAAAATTGCTGAGCTAAGGGTACTGAGAAACGTGAGTCGGGATTCCTCTCCACGTGCAGATTGACACAAGGCCTTTTTCGCTGAGAGGGATAATTAGACGCGATTCTGAAGATTCTCAAGCTTAACAAGACAAGAAGGAGTAAATGTTTACCGGTGGTGTTTGGACATCCGTGTTGAATGACAGTTTAACACGCAGTTTCAAAGGGAACAGCACTGTACGGCATTTTTTACTTACTTTTTTGTGTCTAGAGGGCATTCTCGGAAGGGCGCAAATTCGTTGTTGACGTGTGTTTATAACTCAAGTGCTGAAGTTTCTTTGTTGTGCGGGGAATTGCCGAATTGGTTGGCACAACAATCAATTCATTAAAGGAGCTTGCGGAAACGGAATAGTGAAGAAGGGAAAAGATCGTTGCATTAAGATGGACTCATTCGAATAGAAGATAAAAGTGTTAATAAGGTTTGACGCGAATAAGGTTACGGGCGCAACCTGTACCCTGTAGCACCTTAAGTTCGTCTTACGTTTTAGGTGTACACGCAAAGAAGGAAAATGGTATTTAGAATTGAAGAGAAGAGAAGATGAGAGGGGAGAAATATGGCTTAGGAATTTCCAGGATGCTTTAGCGTGCCAACCCGCCTAGCAGTCAGTTTGGTGGCCTTTGTCACATGTCGTCTATCAGAGCTCACTGAAAAACGAAAGCTGAGCTTTGCCGACTCGCCAAGACGCCAACTCAGAGTTAACGCAGCAGGCGTCCGAATATGCTATAGTTGCAAGTATACTAAACATTTTCCTTGTATTTTTTAATGAATTGGCAGGTCGCATTTCTGTTACTTGACGTCAAAAGCTTTGCATTTATACTTTTATTACGGATGTCAGCACGTTTGTAATTAAAAGTTTTGGTTAGGGTGCGAAGATTATAATTTTCTTACAGAGAAGATGTTATATAGCGTTTTATTTGGTTCTCAGAGTAAACATTTGGGGTCGCATGTCCTTATAATGTATGGTTATAACTATCCATTCACTGTCACAGGAAATGGTACGCGTGTGTATTCTATTACAGAATTGAAAATTGGCCCATTTTCGTGATGGGAATGGGAAAAAAAATCGTAGGTACACGGATTCCGTTATAGGATTTGTATTAAAAGGAGACTTGAGTTAGCTTGCGGCTGTTAAGAGTACTAATCTTCTGACTGTGACTTTTTCCTCAAAATATTATGACTTTCCTTTTTCTGTATCAATCTCTCGCATAAACCAAGGCGTGTAAAAAGAGAGAGAGAGAGGGTCAGAAGGTCCCCAGTTCGTGTTCGAGGCGTTTGGGACTCTGAATATGTAAGAACCTGGAAAAAAAACACAGCGGAAGACATATTATAAAAGCAGATATGGTAGGATCGTGATGCAGCTCTCTTCACAGGTTGTGGTTATGCTTGCTGCAGGTTCGTTCAATTTCGACGGTGATCCTGATGGTTTTTATGGTGACGCAGCAATTTTTTTTAAAGATGCATAGGTTTCTATGCCGGACTTCTTAAGCGATATGACTAGACAGAAGACAGATGGATTCGTTGGTTTGTCGTCGCAAAGCATTCTCACCGTCCCAAAAAAGTTTGCATATTTTTTTTTCTTGTACGGATTGGGCTTCCTGCTCGAGATTAGGTAACCCAGTCTAGAACATCTGTTTGGCTTGCGATATTGCGATCTATGAAGAAATACGGCACGGAACCACATTCCAAATTAACGTCGCGCCGTGTGTCATAAAAGCTTACATGTTTTGTTAGTTAGAATTATGCATTTTCTTTCCCTTTTTATGCTTTGCCGGTCCCGGAAGCCACGTTTTCGGTATCTTTTTGGGGGATTTCGGGTAAAGCGTGAAGAGTTTTGAGTTAAAGGTCCCTGGAGTGAGGAAACTGACACGTTTATGTTAAGCGTGTGGAGCCGACTTCCGTTAATTAGTAGAAGATCTCCACACGAAACAGAAATAAGCCACATGGTTTTTGTGTAATTGTTGGCTCTTTTTGGCTTCCTGGCAAGAATTTTTGACTGGGAGCTAATCGCCAAGCAGATAGAAAGAGTGTAAGATACTCCGAGTCTTTAAAACTGGAAATCTAATTAAGAGCTATTTTTTTTTACTTCTTTAATGCGTATTTCTTGTTTCTGGAATATATTAGAATCGTCGGGGAAGGAAAGATGGCCGTTTTAGGGAGCCTGTTTGATAAATCCAGGAAAATGTTGATGAGTCCATGATGCGTTAGCTCGAGTCCCACAGTGATGAATTGAGGAATATCCTTGGGCAAGTGTCAAAAGATAGCTGGGGAGACATTCATCAAAATGTGTTATCTTCTGACCGCTTCATGGTGCAGTGAGGTGGCTTTTTGATTTTTCCAGAGAAAAAGCCTTGTTCAAGATCAACTTTAGGCGCATTTAGGGTATGAACTTAAACTTTGGTTATGTTGTTGCGCAAAGAGAGTAAACCATTTGCCAATGGGTTATGATCAAGCGATTTCAGAAGGTTAATGATATTTGACCAGAGTTTCTAGGAAAAGAATGCAGTTGCGTAAAGCCTGATTGGAGTGAAGAGAGATCCAAAATAGCGTAATTTAAAAAAAAAATAACAAGTTTTCCCGTGGTTAATAAGATACTATAGGTGCTATTTATAGCAATTTCGTTTGCTTTATTATTTTAATTTTGCAAAACCAGGAAAAAGCTCCATGAGACACAGGCATAACTTTGACAAGGTCACGTTTTTTCCGTTTATTACCGTGAGAAATAACTGAGGTAACGCCACCTTGAGCTCTGATGCATCCTAAAGAACCCCAAAAAGCGTACTATACAATGCATAAATATTGAATAGAATCTTGGATTTTTCTGGAAACTTTGTAAGGCCATCACGTTCATCTATCAGTTCATCTATTGACAAAGATTTTAAATTTTTGGAAAAATATGAAAATGTTATTAGCGTTAACCGCTTTAAAAGCCGAAGTTCCGATTTTGGGGACATTTTTGATGCTTTGGACCTTCGTTCTGCCTGCAATGTTTGTTGGAGCGTAAAAAGCTTTCGGAGACAGAAGCAGACAACCGTGAAAGAGTCTATTGCTTTGGGATCCCTTCCGAAAAAGGGCTCCAATTGGGTCCCAAAAAGGGGTTGTTAGTTTGTCTCTGAACATTTTCCCCTGATCAATTGATTATACACAGCAATGCAGCGAAAGGGGTAAAAGGAGCGACGTTTTGAGAGATTCCAGGTGAAAATTCGTCTTCCCAAGACTCTTTTTAAAGTTAAATTGCCGTATTGCTGATCCCTATCAAAGCAGTCGGCTTTTAGTAACTATGGCTTGTGCGCTTGAAAGCATTGTAAAAAGTTTTTCAAGCGGATATATTGTTCTCTCCGAATCGGGTACCGCGTATTATTGGTCAAGGTATACCTAAGTCTAAGACTATTTTTTTTTGTCAGGAGATCCAAATTAGCTTGACGTTTAAAGAGATGTACTTTCAAGGCGTGAGTCGTAGGAAGAATATGCGTAAGTGCCGTTTTTGATGCCATAAGTCGATAGAGTCTGTCATGATGTGGCAAAAGTCCCCCCTCCCCCCAGTTATGTTCATGACAAACGAGTGACAAGGCTACTTTTTTAATCCACATCTAAAAACATGAATGCCAGTTTGTTTGGTTACTTTTTTCGTATTCATTTTTGTTTTTCTTTTTTTCCATGGATAATATAACACAACACAGGTGCCTTGATGCTAAAAGGAATGGCAACGGCAGCCACACCTTTCATATTGCCTGGATTGGGCATAGATTACTCAAGTGATTGAGTGGTGGCTGTATATATGGCTGACTCAAAAATATTTTTTTTAGAGGGAAAAGCACGAAAAAAAAAACTTTTGCGTTTTTAAATAAGCTTAAAGGGAGACAGTCTGAAAGGTTTGGAATGACAGGATGATGAGTTTGGGATTGGATTAGGAGCAGAGGAAAATATAATTAGCCTGTGTGTGTCCCCGCCGTGAAAAATTTTAGAAGCTTTATAAAGTTCGAAGCCAAAAGAACAAGCAGAAAGGTTGAAAGAAGCTAAATAGAAGAGAAATTAAAATAAAAAAACTGGTCGACCTTGGCGTGCTCTCCACCGCCTCGAAGTCGAGTCAACAGGTAGAGCGTACAAAAATAAGAAAAAAGGGAATTACAAGAGACCCCCACAACAGCAACAGGAGGCACCGCGACACAAGAATTACTTATTTTTTAAAAAATGACCGATCCCATCATAAGACCGTCACAAGGCAATTACTTCACTTCACGTATCAGATTAGGTTACAATTAATTTAATGTATATTAATTAGATACAGCAGTTTAATATAGTCATAGGCTTGCTTGTTTCTCAGCCTAAAAGAATCAAGAAATTGAAATGGAGAGTCAAATTTTTCGTGTGTTTTTTGGGAAGTAACGAGAATAGATAGCAATTTTCGTGGGATTAGGGGACGGTTTTAAGTAACCGGGGGGTGAGGGTGGAATTGAAGTAGTTGGTTAGAATTGGTAAGAATGACTGACTTAAAAAGAGAAAGATTGAAAGGTCCGATGCCAATAAATTGCGGTTGTTGCTTGTTTCCCCATTGACAAGCCTATTTACCTTGATAAATCGTTGTAGCATTGGGCTTTCGTGTGCTGTTCAAGCTTCTTTAGCTATATAAACCTGGCCGTATACCTAGACATTTTTTAAAGCTCTATGAATTGTGTATTTTTTTCAGAGGCTACCTTGTTTGTGTAACATGAAAACGCAGATTTCATAATGATTTATTTGTTTTTTTAAATAGCTTTATTTTATTTTCGGAGAAATATCTTTGTCATGGTTTAAAAAAATCTATTATTTTTTTCATACTAAGAGTAATTGGATCCGGTTGAAGTCCAAGATTGAAGAGGTTAACGTAATTTTTCAAGCAAATAATATTTTTTTATTGATTTTACTGCATTCCCCGAATATAGTACCTTACGCACAGCAGGTATAGTTAGCATGAGGAAATACAACTTTTGACAAAACCCGGTATGTACATACATATGATGAGAAAACCCCAGCCCTGAATAGTACACAGCAAAAAAAAAAATTCTTGACAGTTTTATAATGAAATATTTGTGTACCTTCGATGCCAATAAAATATTTTCTTTTTAAATTACAGTTACACATCTGCATCAGATTACAACATTTTTTCATGTATAAATAGAGAACTTAGGATAAACGAAATGAAATGGTCTTACAATTAAACATTACGGTGCCTTTTTGCCAATAAAATAGGGTAAATTTTTTAACACAAACATTTAAAACTGAGAAGTTCCCGAATATTCTAACAAATTAATTATTAATAGTTAAGATGCAACAAGTGAAAATTCATTGGCAACTGTATGAAATAAGCCGAATATAGAAAATGCGTTACTATTCATTCTGATCGAATGCATTTTGAGTTAAAAAAATAAAATAAAAGAACTTAACCCATAAAATGACTCGTAAACGAAAAATACACTCTTTGTTCTATAGTTATTAAGAAAGGCCAATTTTTTTGCATTTATTTAGGTTTCACTAGGAAGTTTTCTGAACTAGACATTACTGTGTTGGTCCTGCACTAACCACTTATGAAATTTCTCCACACATAAACATACAAATGGCATTTTGTCCTTGAAGCTTAATGACCGTAATTTAATTAAAAACATTCAAACGTAAAAAGAAAAGAAATAATCAAGCTTGGTGCCATATTGCAAGGCTATCTATTTGAAGCAAAAAAAGATTTCAGCATGCAATGCGAATAAAATGTACTGTCTAGAAGGATACATACTCCATCCTATTGTTACCTGAGTAGCGTGGGACATGTTTCTCGATGCTGACTTGGAGGGGAAAGAAATGAATTTGATCACAAGTTATTTATCCAAGCCATGCAGTTTTGTAACTGTATCTTCTCGTCCTTCTTTTCGAATAAAGAAGCGAGCGCATTGCGGTTTCGTCCATTAGTTTCGAACACGTTAGCCAGCGCCTTTCTATTAAAACCCAGTGAAGCCTTATTGATATACGCAAAAAAGGAAAAAAAAGTCAAACTGAGAGTGTCGTGTAAAACCAACAAAGTTCAACGATTATCCGGAATCTTTTTCCTTCTCCCAGGTATCGTATTTTCCCCCTTGTTTTTTACCCACACGAGAGAAACCATCCACCCATCACATTAACAAAACTTGTACCATATTTTGTATCTCTCCCAAAAGGAGCCAAATTTAACCAAAAAAAGAAAAGAAATTAAAACATGGAAGTAAAAAAAATAGTTGAAATTCTTGGAATAGATTACAATAAGGTGGATAGCATATTCTCCTTGTTCAACTGTTGTGTGCTCTCCTGCTGTGTTGGACGTGGACTTGTGTTTTTCTTTACGGGACCGCCCATGGAATAGACGTAGAGGCAAATTTTCTCCCTGTGACAGCTAACAATTTCCTTTCGCCCTTGCATTTTGCTCGTAACGTCGTCAGAGTCTAGAAAAAATTGACGTCATTAGACGGTGACACCCAAACATTTCTGTTGGAAATGAATTTCTTCAGTCAAGGCTTCGAAGTTCCGTATGAGAAAGTTAACGTTATTTTCGTATACTGACTTTAAATGTGAAATCATTTGCCCTTACTGCAATTTCACGTTTTTTTAAACTTTTCTTTTCAAAGTGGATTTGACATTTTGCAATTTCTGGTACATTTTTGCTTATGGCATTTGCAGTTTTCAACTAGTTTAACAAACTGTCTAGAAATATCTTATGTTTTATTAATTTAACAGTGAATTTTACAGTCATTTTCTAGTTTTGTGAGAGATAAAGAGCAATCGCCATCGAAGTCACATGCTGAGGTTTGAATGGATGCATGGTATTACAGTATTCTTTGTTGTGACGTTGCAACCAAACGTGGTGTGGTGTTGCTTGCTACCATGGAAATTGTTTACTCCCATGCTTAAAACAGTTAATAAAGCTGTCGGGTTCTATGGAAATTGATGCCAGTGATTTCAGAAAAGCCACGCGATTTTTTAAAAAGTGGATTCAATTTGATATTTTGCAGTTTTTAACATTTTGCTTATGTAATTTGCCAGTATAAACAAATGAACAACCTGTGTGTTAAGGCTCCCGTATACCTTAGCACGGCTTAGGCGGTTAGCATGGAAATTTTCGGAATACTTATTTGAGAAAACCACTATATTTAATGAAAAAATTCTTTGACAGTAATCTTGAGCTTGTCAACAACTTGCAGTATGTCTTGAGCTTGCTTGCCAACTTCGCCGGCAATTAGCTCTTTATTTATTTTTTAAAATTAACCGGCGTAGGCTCACGCCTATTGCTTCGGGCTTTATTATGAGTACGGTTGTACATTGTCACTGTTTAAATTGTATAAGTACAAGGGATATTTATTTCTTTTCTTACTTTCTCACGCAAGGCTTTCGCAAAACAATAATAAACATCAGTGTCATCTGTGACTCTTTTCCATTAATAAGCTAAGGTACACGGGAGCAATCTCTTACGTTTTACTACTTTAACAATGGATTTTATAGTCATTTTTTAGTTATGTGAAAAATAAAGTGCACTCGCCATCGAAGTCACATGCTGAGGTTTGAATGGATGCTTGGTAGTCTACACTATTATTTGTTGTGACGTCACAGTCAAGCCCTGACGTGGTCGGCGTGGCGTGGTTTGTTACCATTTTTATTATTTATTTCCATGCTCAAAATAGTAAATAATGCTCTCGGCTACTGATACCAGATGTCAGAAAGCCACGTGAATTTTTTTAAGTTCCTTCTTTAATATATTGTGTACATGGTTAAGAAAAAAAAAGAATTAGAACTTGTACTCTTAATTTTTAAGGCATTTTTTGTGTGGGGGTGTTTGCACTTATATTTGTGTATACTACAAACGTTATTGTAGTTGTATTTTATGGAGAGATACCAGATAGAGGGCAAGATCCCAGCATGGGCTATTGGTTTATAGAGAACGTGTTCCTTTTATTGTTTAAGGGTCTTCTATATACTACGCAGATCATCGATGCAACTAGTCAAATAAGCTCCTTGCTGGGATTGTGGTCAACGGTCAAGACAAACGAGAAAGGGACGTTTAAATAAGCAGACATTGAATTATGGGGCCAGACTCAATAGGTCATTATAGAGCTTCGCATCGGTAAGGATTTTTCCGGTGGAGGTAAGATAGAGAGATTATGTTGAGCGAGAGGGAAGCGAACCCAGAGAGACACGCCGTTTTTAGAAAAAGCCAAGCTTATTATTGAACCGTATTACATATTAGCCACCCTGGGCTAAGCGATTAGCATAGGGAGGCAGTTTCAGCTTGCACAAATCTTACCTTTCAATTTGATTTATGGGGACCGTTTGCCTTACAACGTATAGTGAGTACGCCATTTTTTCCCTTTTTTTGTGTGTCTGTTGTGTTTGGAGGTTTCCAGAACATACACAACTATGGCCAGAGCTGTGGTTATTCAAGATGTTAGGCAAAAGAGCTCCGCAGCACCCATCAGCCGGTAAGATGTATTGACGCGACCCAAAGATGGCTGCAGAACGTTTCATGTTTTCGTTTTTTCCTTTTTTAGTACTTAGTTGTTTTTTGCTAGGATATTGCGAAGCTCAAACGTGCAAGATTTAAAACAGCCAGCTTGAAGCGGTTTGTCTCGTTTTTCAACCTGTGGAAAAACCTTGGAAGATTTATGAGTTTTCATGCAAGACGCGAACTGTATTAATACCGAAATGACTGTTTTTTATTACGCTATTTAATATCGATGATTACACTAACACAAACTTCAAAACGAATTGTTTTCTAAGGCTGTTTATGGTCTACACTACATAGCCTAAGTTAATCTTGTTAACCTCAACCTGTAATTACTAAAACAAAAGTAAATTAATTGTGGAATCTGGGTCGAATAGTCCTAAGATCTCAGGTGTATATAATTTTATACTATCAACCTTGTGAACATTCATGTCTGCTATTTTTTTACAGTTACAGTAAAACATTCTTTTAACAGATTCCACTGAGAGCATTCTAGAATAAACCGTGAGCCGCGAAGCCGGGCAGTACGCGAACCGCGAAAGTGTCAAAAGCGAAGCCGGGGCTCTCAAAGCTCAAACTGGGAGCTTGTGGGTATAATAAAAGGTGTCCGGTCGAGTAATTTAACCGCGTCACGAATTATATAGCTTTTTTTTATTTTCCCTTGTGCGGTCTTGCCTAAGTCTACATGGCCTAACCTTTTTTTCCAAGCCACATAAAACACAAACCACCATGATTTTCGGGATTTTTTCTTCTCAACGTTTTTAGCAAGTTCTAACCTCCGCAGTCACGTGCGGATAAGTATGAATATGAGATTTCTTTCTTCCCTTTTATGTACTAGCCGCGTTCATTTCCCTGAAGAAAATCGCCTTGTAATTATGCCTCCTGTACCCAGAGAAAAAACTACAAAAACTGCCATGTTTTATGCATACAACTAGGGGAAATAATTGCCACTTTGGCCAAAAGTTTTTCTGCTTTTCTCCGTATCCAGTAGAATTCCGCATGCTTGTAGGTTCGTTTAACTTTTCATGCTCTCGGGAGACGCTCAGGTCAGGTTTGTTTACATAGCTTGGAATCCTTTTCAGTTTATATTAGGCGCTGGTTCCCAGGATGAGTCTAGATTCGAGGGTTCATTGGGTATTTCTTTGGAAATTTCTGAAGGAGCGAATAAGGCATGGCAGAGAAATTCATGAGGTCAGCTAGGCTGCATGACACCTTACCTGGACATTGTCACGTTAACCAATCCTCCTAATTCGTAAAGGAGCGACGAAGAAAACATTCAGTGGGTCTCCCTTATACTTCTTTGTTTTTGGGGGCCTTGGATGATAATATATCAATCGCGTTAAGATCTTAAGACCCAAAAACAATGTATGTGTTATACAAGGGGTTACAGGGGGTGCATATCGCGTGTAGTTGTGGGAGAAAGAAAGAGGAGGAGAAGTGATTCTTTGAAGATTAACGCGGCTGGTTTCCCGTTTCTGCTCAGGTAAGTTCCTCTTCCTATATTCAAAAGGCTTTAGGGCAGATTAGTTTACCTGCTGGGTGACCGTTAGATGATTGGGTTAGCACTGTAAGATGAGATAAAAAGCTTAGAAAATGGGGGGAAATGCGTCCAGGACCTGTTTAGGAAGCTTCAAGCTCGTTAAATTCTTACCTGGCTTTTTTTCAATTTGATGGAATTTTTAAGTGATTTGTTATTTTTAGAGGTGAATGTGAATTTTTTTCTTAAAAAAGCTGATTTATGACTCACTGTTTGCAAATTTGGGGTCAGATAACGCTTAGCAAGACCTACTTGGGTATCCTATAGACTATACTTCTTTATATATTAATCGAGTTACATGTTATTTATGTATACTTACGTTATTTGTATTTCCTTGCTGGGTCGGGGCCAAGGAAAATCTGGTACCCCCTCCCCCTTTTTTGCTAGTAATTGTGTTTGGTAAAGCAGTACAAATTGGATTACAGGATAGTTTGGTTGTAGCGCTCATGTTCTATAGATGTGATATGTGGAGTTGGGTTAGTATGATTCACGTTCTCTTATGGTTTTAGCTCTCCCTTTCCGCATTATCCCATATAGAGAAGGTTTGGGGCTTGTATGCACGGTTATGTACCCCGTACGTGATTGCGTGGCAGCTGCAACAAACGACTGCGTGTATAACTCTTGTGTGTAATGCCAATGCGAAGCTTTCGGTAGAATGTAGCAGCGATGTATGGAAAGAAATAGAAGTTTGTTTACTTTTCAAAAGCACGTTTTTTGGCTCAATTTTCTTACCGTATCAGCTTCCCCGTCAGGTGATTTTGGTGCCTTTTTTGAAGATTCTAGACTAAATTAGCTCAACTAAACACGCGGCATAAGTGCACTAGAATGAAGTACGTACTTTTAAGAAAGAGTGGGAGCATTTAAACTACATTTTACGTAGTTCTTAGACCCTATGACGAAGTAACTTTGCGGCCCAAAAAGAAGGCTGAGAGAAATTATCATCAAGCCAGTCGTAACACGACGAGTTTGCGATTAAGATCCCAAATTTGTTCGGTACTGTGATGAACTATTCACTATTTCATTTTCTTGCTCCATTCGAGAGTAGGCCGTAGTAAGGCTACAAGTTTCGGCCTGACCTTGTAAAGAACTTCACGGGAGCTTTACGGTATAGCCCAGGAAATCGACTTTGAACACTTCGGACTTGTAGCGTTAGTCTGGCGTACCTCTTAGTAACTCAGCAGTGACAAATATGGGGCCACTCTATAGCGTGCCTTTAAGTTATTATTAATTTATTTCTCGTTGGATATTTTGGACGGTGATCCAAAACCAAAACACAAGTGTTATTGGTTTATGTATTGCACATACAGTAAAAAGTGTACATGCTAAAAGTGTACATGGGGAAGAAAACCCGTCCAATCAGAGTGCGACTTCGCCCCTATAGTAGCCCGTTACCGTTTCATTGTTGGCAACAAAGAAATGCTTTTTTTTTCTTTTAACGCGCTAACTGGCAAAGTCGCACTTTGATTGGGCGGATATCTTTTCCACGTACACTTGTAGCCCACATTTTACTGTTTCTTAAGCGTCTAGAAGGATTTTCCAATGTTTTTTTATTTTTTGCGATGCAATCCGGGGTAACACAATGAGTCCGGTCTGTTTACCTTTTATTGCCCTTTATTCTAACTACAATACGAAGGAAGCACTTGGCAGAATCGTTCAAAGAACATCGTGCTAAGTATACCTTTGCTACGAAGTACTGTACGCAAAGTCATTATTCAACTAGAGTATTCCCGAAACGGAGCAATGCCCCTAAAACTAATTGAAACTGGAGGATAGTTCATTATGTTTAAACGGGTCGTGATGGTACTCTTGCTTAGTGAACCGGAACTGGAAAAGTTGCATGACGTCAGCCACGAAAATCCATCAACACCCTTCTTATCTAAAATTGGGTTACAAATTGGTACCGTGTAATCTCCTGAAATCGTCAGTTAAAGTATACTAGGCAAGGCCCCCCCCCCAAAAAAAAAAAGTTCAAACTTTTGGACTTGAATGTCAAAACCAACGTGGCTGCTTTAATTGAGCTAAAGGAAACACTCCATTGTAAAAGCTAAAAGAGACAAGAACTTACGGCAACGACCGAGTTTGTAATTCTCGGAAATTTCAGTCACGTAAAACAAGAGTAGTATAAAAGCTGTTTATTGTGATGGTGATGGTCGTGAAGCTTTTTGAAGAGCGCAAAGGCAGCGTACCAGCATGAGGCGAGCAGCAGAGTCGAGTCAGTTTGAGAAATGGCTAATGGGTTTGTAAAGACGCGTGTGTTGTTATGTGGCACCTTGTTGGACTTGGTACAAGGGGCTTGATGTGCACTGTATAAATAATGACGTGGCGTTAAAAGTCGCGTGGCTGGTTTTTCTACAGACCATAACTCCTCACTTGTTCTTCTTCCAGCTTGGAGTTTTGAGGGAAGAATGACTTGCAAATTCATGAAAAGGCCATGAGCCATGAGCGTCTACTTACTGTTAGATTACTCTGCTTCGGGGATTATGGCTTTTCTAACTTTGTATGTTAGGAGATCATTTATATAGTTTGTTTTATAGACGCCAAAGGTTATCGAAAAGAATATAACCAAACATTCTTTTTTTAGCTTTGATTTGATACTGTATTTGTTTTTTGTTTTTCAATTTGATTTGTGATATATTTGATCGCACAGTATAAGAAAAGGTGAAGTTCTTTTGATAAGTTGAGTTCCCCGGTCGTTTCTAGTATACTGACGATATTGGCTATATTGACAATCACGCACGAGGTAATTTGGTTGTCAGTTTGTTAATCAAGAAATGCGATGAAGGGAAAATGGCGGGTGGGCCGATACTTTAAAGACGCTATGAAAATTAAACGTCCGGTATTACAAGTCGTGCTAAGGTTGTTTACAAGGCAATATGCATGCCATTGCATGGGTTCTGAATTACTCGTGTTTATATTTTCCAACTTTTGCCTTGCGATGTTGCGACATTGACTAGTAATTGCAAGGTTCGAATGTACTGGCCTTGTATAAGAGTATGTAATGTATGCAAATGTCTGATATATGCTTCCAAGGGGTCTTATGAGCGATAGAATGAACATCCATCGCGATTGAGATTGACCCAAGTCTATTGTCATGTTTCCTGAAGAGCCATTTGATGGATGAGTCGACCGATGAGATCTTAGATTCATCTTCCAAAATTGTATATAGGCTCTCTTTGATGTACAGTATCTCCAAAGCTAGAAAATCAGGTCCTCTTTGATGAGAAGTGAAAAGAACTCGTGTTCTATGGCGATTTTAAAAAAAATGTTTACTGAATGAAAAGCTGGATATACAAGCTTTGAGGGTTTACATTGTGAAACTTTGATGGAAAATGGATACCCAATCTTATTGCTTTGGCGAAAATAGTCTGACAAGACTGATTACCTTCTCCTTGATTCATTGTACAGGAATTGGGGGGTTTCGTGGGTATACGGATACCGATACGTAACAGTATCATGCAACATGGTTTTTGGAGGTGCAAGCTCGAACTTGCGTTAATCTTTGTTCTGTATTTCGTGTAGAGGCGTCTACGGGTACATGAAATACACACCTACGTACAGTAAAAAGTACTGTACACGCAGGCGTACAGGCGTATAGTCCTATTTCGAAAAAAAAATAAGAAATGTAAGAAAAAAATTAATAAATTTAAGAAAATGAGGAAGATATTTAAGAAATGTAAAGAAGAGATTTAAGAAATGTAAGGAACTTAAGAAGAAATGTGATTGATCGGAAGAAATTCAGCTATGGGGGTCGTACTCTTAGGTTGTCATGGGTCGTGGTTTTCAAACCGGTCACATTTTGTGGAAGAATTGTTCGTTGGGGTGGGTGTGGTGCTTTGTCACGCCCCTTTAAGGGTACGCTGGTTTGTTTCAAGTTTCCTCATTTGCGTTTTTTTCGAATTGGGACGAAAAAAGCTTTCGCGAATCACTGAAAAGAACTTTAGAAAATAATTCGATAATATCGGTTAAAAATTTTCAAGTCAGTTTCCTGAGTTACATATTTTTTACCTCTTTAACCGAAGTCGTAGCATGGGTTTGTAGTGTTATAGAGGAGCAAGTACTACAGGTTACTGGGAGGCGTTAGCTTCTACAAGGGCTCAGACCTTTTTGGCCACGCCTTCTAGCTCTTCAACACATTGAACCGCAGACGGTGATGTCTGCTTCCAACTGGAAGTCGAAATAAACGATTTTCAAGGTGATGGTAACTATGCAAATGGGTGTATGTAGATGAGGCTGAGGAGTGAGCGGGGTAAAAGGTATGAAAAATTTTGCCGTACAGTATTTACATACGTTGTGCAAGATTCGTTTCGTGTACACGACAATGAGCTAATATTTCAACCATCAGCCGAAAAATTCTGTCAAGCATCAGGGAGTCCACAACTGGCTCCTATAAATTCCACGAGTAGTATATTTTGTTTGTGCTCACCTGTTTTTTTGCTTGGATATTTATGTATATAAAACACATAACACATGGACACAACTTAAGAAGAGTCTAGAGAGAAGAAGAGTGTGGATTGGAGGAGGAGGCGAAGGAAAAGGGCAAAAGGAATCTATAATATAGAATTTCCTTGATAATGCATCTATGCATATTGAAGAGATGCTTGTGTGGGTTAGTGAGTGCGGCTTTTGGAAGCAGCAACAGAGCGTGGAGGTTTTTATCTCTCCCCCCCAAGTGCCAACTGATGAAAGGTTGTTCCTTTGCGCTGGCTTGGCGTGTCTGCTTCCAATCAGTGCACCTGGAATATTAGTTGGGTGCATGAGTTGCTGGGCAAACAAAACCAAAGAACAGTTTCTTTAAGCCTTTCTCAACCACCATCATACACCAACCAAGAAAACAGTCGAATAGAGGGAGAGCTACTGGGTATAGATAAACAGGCCAACAAGGGATCACACATGATTTCTTGCGTTTCAATCATATGCAAAACTTTAAAAAAGAGTAATACTTGATTAAAGGTGTAAATAGTCGATATAGTAGGGCCTCGCTAATTTTTTTAAATTCTTACGAGCACAATGATGAAACCACTGGGGAAATTCTTTTAGACTTTTGAATCCGTTGTTTCACAAATTCCACAAGTTCCGTTGTTTTGGGATTATCTTAAAGAGGCAATAACCACCAAAAAATTACCAAACCTAACAAATAGAGTAAAAAATCTAAGTTCCAGTGATACAATGCATTCTTCCGTGCGCGGAATAGCAATTGAGTTATTAGAATAATATGATTCAGAAAATTTAAATTTGAACTTGCCGCGCGGTGTTCTGTGGACGGAAGCGTATGGACAACTACGGTGCGGAAAAAGTCAGCCAGCGCGCTGATTGGCTCAACCCTTGTCCCACACGCTTGCGTCACGGGAAAATGGCCCAAGTTTACCGTTTGATAATACGGGAACCACACTTTATAAAAGTGTGAAGCAAACGTTGTAATTATGAGTTAAGTCTATAGGAATTAAAAAAATATCTCAGAATGTGATTGTGGTGGCGATTTCTCTTTCATTCTTTGCTTAGATGTGAATTTTATTGAGAAAATGGAAAAAACAGGTACGTTGAGTGGTCATGATTTACTACACAGGTACGTACTTGTGATGAAATTTGGAAGAATTACTGGACGTCGCTTATATTTATATGCCACAGGTAAAGCTTTAAATATGAAGAGACTGTCGTAAATAAAGGGTTTTGCTGAACAGCAAATTGGGGAGGTCTTGAAACTTCAAAAGATATACAGCTCAGCCAGTTTTATGTAAACAACTCGTCGCGTATAAAGATTATGGACTAAACAAAAAACCGAAGGTGCGTGGCGTGCTGTTGTTAAAATGTATTTTTATGTATTTGAAGATCAACACGTACTCGCCCCCTTTCAGTTCATGTGCATTTTTTAAGAAAAGATTTAAGAAAAGGGTCGCGAATTTTGGCTAGTATGTTAATATGGACAGCTGCGGAGAAGGTTTGGGATATGTGTGTTGTTCAAACAATGGAAATAATGGGATGTTTTGAACAGTTGCTTGAAACCTTTCCAGGCGAGAGAGGGTTGTAATATGAACGGAATTTCCTCATGCAGGAATGGCTTCAAGATATTATTGAAAATCCATTATTCATAAATAAAACTGTTTTGTTTTCTTAACGGGCGACGAAGGAGGGTTAGATCATCTACAACCCTATTAAGATATTGGCTATTGTTTAAATGCAAAATTTCACTTGAGGAATCTATTTACAAATTCTTATCTAAAGTTTTTTTTGGTACGTTAAGAAATACAAAAAAAGTTGAACTCGACAGGCCTTATTTTGAATGCAAAAATAAAAAGTAAAGAACAAAATAATGTATATAGTTTCCTTTACAAAATTTATTGATAAATTATCAGGGATTTTTCGGTATAGTGTTGCATACTGGTAAGTTAATATACCGTTACCTGGAAGGGGGCTGCTGTGTCTGTGACTTTTCAACTTACACGGCTTTCAACTTTGGAATAATCCCAACAACTCCTCTATATAAACAAAAGGAGAAGAACACAAAGCCTCTTTGCCAAAAAGCAGTCCCAACTCCGCCCCAATCTTGTCGTGGCTCCGACCAGCCACGCATTATTAGGCGCGGATATTTTTTCTATCCAGGTTCTTGTTGGGAAAACGCATCCAAACCCAATTCTCTATGCACACTGACTCATCCGCACAAGCCTTTCTTAATGGATCACGACAAGTTCTCCATCACTTAAGCTTCCTCGCTGATAAGCTTTTGACCATCAGTGCAACCTTTTTCGAGAACTTCGGAATGTTTTCCTCTGGGATCTTTTTGTTTGTTGGTTTTTGTTTTGTCTTGTTTTAGGGGAAGCTTTTGTCTATTTTCAATGTATTCTTCGGATAAGAAGAGAGTCAAAATTGTTGTAGTCTCATATTTGCATTGTGTAGTAGTATAGAAGTCTTTGAAAGAGTTGGGAAAGAGATGAGTTGACGCGATTTATGGACCCAATTAAAAGGCTTTAAACTTTGCCAGCACCTCTCAGCATATGTTTAATCCAAGCTGATAAACGGCTTTCGGTAATTTTCTTCGGAAATGTTCTACATTAAATTCCCAAGCAGTTGTTTTCATGTTAGGAACACCGAAATTTGGACAGTGGACACCTACAACCTAAACAATACGCTCGCAACTGTACACCTGTATTAAAGGACAATAACCACAGCAATTACATTTTGGGAGATATTATTTCATTGTTACATTATAGAATTTTATAAGAATTATGACGTTTGTTTCACACGTTTCTGAAGAGCTGTTCCCGTATTATCAAACGGTAAACTTTCGCCATTTTCCCGTGGCGTAAGCGTATAGACAAGGGTGGCCCAATCAGCGCGCTGCCCGACTTCGTTCGCGCCGTAGCAGTCCGTAGAACGCCGCGCGGCAAGTTCAAATTCAAATTTTCTGAGTATTATTGTTCTAATAACTCAATGGCTACTTCGCACACGGAAAAATTCATTGTTTCACTGGAAACTAGATTTTTTGCGCTATTTTTTGGAGACTATTTTTTGCAGCTATTAGCTTTGAAATCTTTTATTTTGGTAAAAGAAAAAGGCTAGGATGGTATTGGTGCGTGTATGTTTAGCCTTTGGTACAACAATAGGACTTGATGAGAGCCATCGTTGAAAGCTTCCGGTCACAAAATATTGTTGGCATAATAGCCAAGTTGTGGGCATAGCTTATATAACGTTCTTATAAAGTCAGATTTAATGGACTATAAGAAATGAGCGTCTTTGTGATTCTTCAACAAAGAATAGTGACGTAAGAACTTCTTTATTTTTCTTTCTGGCCAGATTCTCTTCTTGTAGTCTAAGGAGCCCAAAAATAAAAAAATAAAAATAAGAATGGAAGAAACTTTGGCCAGGCCGGACTCGAAGCGTTACTCCGGCTTTATTTTTCATTGTTAAGCAAGCAAACTGACGTCTGTATGGTTACTTAAAACTACAAATAAGAAAGCGTTAATTAAATAACGGTACTCTTATGAAAACTATGGGAAATAGAATTATACAAGTAAAGCTCCATCAAACCTTAGGTGTACTTATTCCCATTGGTTTCATCAGCCCAAAATTGCTAATAAGAAAGAAATGGTGACTGGGTTTTGAAACGGCTACTAGGTATCCCGGATGAACGCCAAGCAACCCGGGCAGATGCCACTCGCTTCACTCGGTCCCCTATTTGCCGCGGTTAAAGCCAGTTCGAGGCAAGCCGGGGTAACGTCACAAGTTCGGCCTATCTCAAGCAAACTCAATTCGATTTCCTAAGTCACCTTTTTATTTTTGGTCCCTTACACGACTTCGATCTGGGCTTTACAAAAATTGAGATTAAAATGGCACAAGCCTTATTCTTCTTCTTTAGAGTGCAGGGGAAAACATAAAGGGAGGACATAGGGTGCATATGGAAGGGCTGAGCGAAAAAAACACAAACATGCAGGATTCTGACGGCTAGCGGTTTCCTTTGGGCATAAATCAGTTGGTAAACTGACGCTCTACCTGTGGCTATGACGATTGTGGTGGTTCTTGGAGGACTTTAAGCTTTTGGCTAGCCAAATTCATGCATATATTGGGAGACGCTTGCAGCCTCTCTCTTTTTCTCTTCTCATCTGCTCTTTTGCCTCTTTCTTCTTATCGTTTATTCCCCTTTTCCCTTGCTTTCAGGGTTGCATGACGGGTGTAGATACCCGAGTGTGGCGGGTTCTGCTCCGGTATCTTGGCTTCAAGAGAAGGGACGACGGAGCGAGAAAAAAAGCATGGAATATTCAATAGGTTGCTGAAGAAGTGAAAAAAAGGTAAAAGAAAATCAACGGAAACTGTTTTTTTTATTAGGAATTGGTAATCGGGCAATGGTCAAGGCAGCCCACTAACGGTTTACTATTTATTTTTTTAGTTTTCCGGCTTATCGGTTTTCGTTTTAGGGACCGGACCGTGTTTAAAACTCGGGTCGAACTTATGAATAATTCCAGTACAAATTGCCGGTTCTGTCGTATATGCAAACCCTTTTTTGTTTCTTATTTTCTTATATGAATATGGCGTAGAAAAAAGAATTGGGAATCCTGAATTGAAAATTTGAGTAGAGGAGTTGATTAGCTGGATCCTTTTTTTTTTTCTTCTTCGCCAGTTTGAATTTGAGGTAATGGCGTTACCAAAGAAAGAATCCTATGCGTTAAGCCGTTAAGGGGAAAAAAGTCAACAGATCTAAACCTGTTTGACGCCAGGGAATCTGGAATTACTTAGACGATTTTTATTTTTTAAGGATATAGTTTTGTTTAATTACCTTCGGTCTGGGACTGCGAAGCTTGCTGTGAAGGCTACGCCCGTTGGAAGTGCTCTTGCTCAGATGAAATGGGTGGGTCTTTTGTTTGGAAGACGATTCGAGGATCATACTTCCGTTATATCACGGTAATCCAATCAAGCTGGTTTAATGCTGGCAAGAACAAAGTGTAGACAAGTGATTGCATATAACCTGTACCTTTTTAAATTAAATTATGGACCGATTTTCGGATAAAGTATTTTTTCTTCCTCTGTGCATCTATTACCTGTGTCGTTCGAAACAAGATACATTGGGGCCAACGACAGACGGTTTGGAAGGGCACCGAAGTCGTGTCTTCTCGAAAGAATGATAATTACCGTGTTTAATCAAAGGGAAATGAAGTTGTGTTGGTTTTAAAAGGAAGTCTAAAGCTGAATTTTATGACCCTTGGGACTCGTCGTATCGCGATGTTAACGCTAATGATTCCCTTCGTCCAATAAAAAACTTATATTATATCAAAACCATATACCCACACTCACGAAAAGTTAGCCGCCGTAAAGGTTTCCCCTTCCTCCCATAGTAGTATACTTTTTGTGCCCTAAAGTAAATATGAGGCGGTTTGGACAATACCATAAAACGAACGTCAGTTGTTTCATCTTTCGGCTCAGGCGGCCCAGGTTTTTAGATATCAGGGCTCCCGTATATCTTAGCTATGCACAGGCATTAAAGAAGAAGATAGCTCGTTGTATGCGGGAATTCAGAACAAATCTTGGCTAAACCCGGTATATATTATCATAAACCTTGTAACAGTAAAGTTGAGCATGCCAATAGGTATGCAAAGAAATACAAGGCTTGTTTTGATACTTTATAATACATTAGTCATTTGCAGAAGAAGAAGTACATTAAAAATTTGCAACGACAAAGAGTAATTAATAATGCAAGCTTACCACACAAAACTCCTTTGATAGCATACTTTGCAATGATAAAATATTCTATGTTAAGTTAATAAAGAAATCGCTTCTCGATAAGAACAGTTCCAAGTTTGGCCAATCTAGCTTGCCAACCGCCTATGCCGAGCTAAGGTAAGCCAAGCTACACGGTGTACTGTACAGTACAGTACAGGAGCTTCGATTTCTAGTCCACGATAGCATGGGGAAGGCAAATTTTTTTTAATAAGTTCGAAAGATTTTTGTAAAACTTCTTGATAGTAATGTAGTTAGTACAAATTTCGATGACATGACCGTTGGAATTTTTATTTTTATAGCTTTAATAATTTTTAAAATGTAAATTAATTTTTCACCAATACAAAAAAAGGAAAATTACGGATTTGGAAATCATCGTGTAATAGATATTATTTTATTGTGCTTTTAAGAAAAAATGCATGAAACTTGAGTATGTAGTTAGAAAGTTATACTGTTTGCCGTTTTATGCGCAGAAGCAATGCGCGTTCATATACTATACAAGACACTGCGCGCAACCTCGCGGTAGCTTGGAGGTAACAAGCTAAACTACCCAGAAGCCTTAAAAGAGCGATAGTAATACATGTTGAAGTTTTGTACGCCTAAAAGTCTAGATTAACTTTTGTTAAGCGATGCGAGTTATTGGCATGCCAGGTTTCGGCCATGACGTCACCTGCCATACCTGATTTCTTTCAATGTTATACTCCAAGCAAATCTCCCTGATACCATGGATGCCGAAACGTCCGTGACGTCACGAAGCCACTAGACCCTGCTTGAAAATTCTTTAACTACTATTTCTTTTTAGGATAAGAAAAAAAAATATCACAAGAAACATATTTTTCAAGTCAGTTTTGTATGGCTATTGCTCTTTAAAAAGACAGCGAAGATCGCGAATCCCGGCGTTTTTATTTCTTCCACTTTCTCGCCTCTATAATGGATCGCATGACATTATGTTATTTCGGGGTTTGTTTGTTCTGCTGAATTGTTAACAAGTCCTTTAGCGTTTAGCCAGATATGGGTGTATGACTTAGCAGCAGATGTCAATGGCAAAGTGTGAATTTACAAATGAGATGTGGTCGAGGCCGGTTTTCCGCGAAGCTTTTTCATGAACGATCTATTCGTTAATTTTTTTTCTTTTTCTTTTTTTTACCCCTGCTTGCCATGCACAGCACATACAACATGTCCCGGTTTTCAATTAGCTCCACACTTCCCGTAAATGAAGCCACAAGACAGTGACTAATTAAAGAAACGGTATGGAATGGAATTTGAGAGAAAAAAAACTAAAAACGGCTGGAGTGCAAGACAGGTTTCACTGGACGCCTCAGAATTCTTTTTTCAATTTAGATTTTGGTTTTTGGCTTAGCTCAGCTTTGACATAAAAGGGAACTCGAATGTCTATCTACAAAAATTAATTGATGGACGTTGTGGGTAACATGGAATGAGGAGGCTGGCTACTTTCCCCAACAGAAACTAAAAAAAAAAACCCTCTTAAAGTCGTGGCGCTTGTTAAAGGTGGGGTTTTGAAAGCTTGCGTGTCATTTTTTATTTATTTTTTATCCATGGCATTTTTTCGATGTAAAACACTTTGACAAGCCTTTCATTTAAAAGTCCACTCTTATTTGTTCTGCACCGCCCAGACTTGCTCCTGTATATATCCAGTGTCGCCACATAAAAATGAGTTTCTGGCTAATGAAACACGCTTATAACTTTTTGACATTTTACTCTGGCTCCAAGCTTTGATCTCTCTTTCTGTTCTTTTTTTTTAGATATTGACCAAAAAAGTAAAAGCCGTTTCTCGTATACATGAATGATTCATATTCAAGCATCTATCTTGCTTAGTATTTTCTGTCAGTATATTCAGAAAGGATCACGAGCTTTTCCTGCCTTTTTTAGTAGTTTTTTTTAGTGGTTAAGTTCTTCTGGGTGGTTCTAGAAGTTCCGTGGGATTTTATCATTAAGCTCAGCTTTAATTGAAGGCGCGAGTACAATAGATTTAACCTTGGTTACCGATGTAACTTTTATTTTTTGAAACATTTAGCTGTTTTTGTATTGGTTTTGTCCAAGAAGAAAAATGGGAAAGAAATTACTGTAGCAATAAAGGAATGTACGTACCTTTTTTCTTTTCTCTTTTTTCCTTTTTGGATGGGAGCTCTGAATGACAGGTCAGGGTTTTCTCGGGTATTCGCCCGAGTTAACACTAGTGTAAGAGAAAGAGAGGCTATTGTTGTCAGTATTGGGCAAGGACTCTGGATTTATTTCGTATTGGATGGGTGAGAGACGTTACTGTGACCACAGCAGTTGATAGTTGTCGTTTTTGGGGGATAAAAGAGGCCAGAACCTTGATGGCGATATCACCAAAAAGGGCTATTGTTGTGAATTTTCCTTGTTGTCACACCTGTAGCACATTGGGACTATGAAAGTAATGCGTTTGGGAGGATTTTTTCTTGGGTTTTAATTAGCTTTTTTCTTAAAGTCTATAAGTTAATTGAATTGTAAGTTTCCTGGTAATTCCTTTAGAAATTGCCTTGGTAAAAAGTAATCGCAATGTGCTTTGGGTTTGACGCAGTGCGGAGTCGTTGGCATTCTTGGCTTAGTGCTTATGCGGCAGTAATACGATAGTACTTACAGCAGCTCTGTTACCCAGAAATGTCCTTTAATCAAGTCAGATCTATCCGCTGAGCTCAAAGTCGCATTCATGTTTGGGGGGACCAAAGCTTTATGTCTTGAGTTTTTATGATCTGTTTCGTCTCCCTTATTTCCCTCCCCTCCCGGGTGAAATGGCGACCAGTCCTCTTTTGCAAGGGTTTATCTCCTTATCTCCTAATATAATGCTCTGTGTGTTCTTGCTGCTGCTCGAAACACAACACTTTTTGGGTTCTGTTCCGGATCAACGTCTTAGCACTTTTTGAAAAAAAAAATACAATAGGAAATGGAATTGTATTGCTCATCAAATGCCTGAGGCATCTGAAGTATCTTCTGCATCCTTGTAGAAGAAATTGGTATAGTATCGCTAAGCAAAGAACTTAATCCCGCCTAAAATAAGAGCCACCGATGTTCCATCCAGCGAAGGTCGGGAACTCGTAGCGCTACCGGGGCCTGCCTTACCACTTACCCATAACACAACGACGCAAAACTG
Organism: Lepidurus apus apus; assembly: GCA_022832285.1. Classification (NCBI taxonomy): domain Eukaryota; kingdom Metazoa; phylum Arthropoda; class Branchiopoda; order Notostraca; family Triopsidae; genus Lepidurus; species Lepidurus apus. The sequence goes on from JAGJRO010000086.1 coordinate 83,686, forward strand.
AATTAAGGAAAGCTAACCGAGCAAATGTTTTGTTCCTAACCGCTACTCATCCAGTTACTTCGGCTTGATGTTTATTTTTTTTAGTGTGCTCGGTGGATTAGTTTTGGAGGGAATAGTCGAATTTCGAGAAAGATGGAAAGATGATTCGGAATACGACGGCTTTTAGAAGTTTATAATAAGTGTATAAATGATTTGAAGGCTTCTATAAGAAAGATATCAAAGTTAATTAAGTATTTTATGCTGATAATTTGATAAAATAATAGGGCAAAAACAGTCAGAAAAATAGTTTACATTTATCCGCATTGTTTAAGCGATTCGTCAGCCCGCTCGTCATTGAAGACATCTAGACTACAAGATGCCTTGCAGCGCTAGAAACGGATAACTGTCGCATTAGAAATGTGAATCTCGTCCAACGAAAAAGCTGCCATACGAAGTTCGTGCAAAAGCCGAAGTTAGGCCACCAGTCCTGGGTAAGTGGGACTCATCCAACCGGCGAGTGTTGTGTTGATTCTTCCACTGTTGCGTCGTTGCGCATCCCCACAGGCACCCCGGAGTAACGCTACAAGTCCAGCATGACTTGCATGCACTATGAGGAACATGGGTAGCTTCTATTTTGGACGGGACAGGAAGTGTTACTTTCCTGCGTAAATTAAGAGACAGCTTTTTATCTTCTTATTTAGTTCAAGGGAGTCGAGGGCACTTTTTATCTCCTAGAAATTCGCTTCAAACATTAACCATTATTTCGTGTTGCGTGTTCCATAAACTTTTAACGTATGACTTGTGTGTTTTTTGGCTGTAATGAACAATAAGTCATTAGCCTTAATTAAGATGCTCACAAAGTTGTTCTCTCCTATTTACGAGGGTATTTCATTTACCAAGCGTGTCGACGAGCACTTTTCAGCGTTGACAAGAAGCGAACCGCCCCTAAATATGGTATTTGGAGTTGCAAATAACCGCCTCTGCCTTTGCATGTTATTACCCAGTTCTTTTTCGCTTGAGTGATTATTCAAAGAAGCTCAAGCTCATCTATGTTTCTCTCTTAGAAAAAATGTATAAAAAAATCCTAAATTTACTGGTTTCACTCTGATCAATTGAATGAATGTTGAGAGACTGTGATTTGTAGTTACACTTCCTAAAGCCCGCCTCATTATCCATGTTTGGAGTTCAACTTCACGGAAGTTCATATCTTAGGAAAGAAATGACTCTCAAGAAACCCCCTCCCCCCAAAAAAATGACAGCTGCTCCCTATATTTCACGATAAATATGTAAAAATTGGTCCCCAAACCAAAGCAACGGGTTAATTTGCAATGCAAACGAGAAGCTCGAGGTTATTTTTCCATATTCCCAAGAAAAAAAAATCCGCAGCAGACGTCTCTTGTCTTGTGCATCCCATCACATTATGTCATCTTAGAGCGTCAAAAAGTTTCTTGATATAATATTCCAGTTTTTCTACATTCCATATACAGGGACAGGCCAAGTTGAGTTGAGTCGAGTCGATGGATGTAATTGGATGAAGTGGATGGGATTAAGGTTTATAGCAAGTGGCTAATTTCCTTTCCCAGCTTAAAAGCCTAACTCCCCTTGATCTCGGACAGCTTCTCACTTTCGTCATTTTCTTATTGCCCCCGTAAAGAAAGGGAGGAAAGAAATGACAAGATATATATAAAGAAAGCATCCTCTTTTTTGTATTTTATTTTGCCTCTGTTCTCCCCGGGCTGCTGAACTGGGGAGAGATTCGTGTTGAGAAAGTTCCCTTTTAACGGTCGTGGCAAGTGACACGCAATCAAGAGCATGTCAGAATACATCAGGCTAATGGAAAGGGGCCACCTTTTGTTGTGTCTTACTTGGCTGTTTGGTGGCTTGGCCCTGGAAAAGGACTTTGCTCTCTCTCTGTCTCTTGTGTCTCTCCAGCAGCAGCAGCAGCCACGAGTCGCAATCTGAATCTACCCAGTTCCACAAGAGATTCATCCCAAATGAGGATCCATTATCCGCGTAGCCTTTCAAGTTTCTCTTCATTTTAACTTTTTTTTCCACCAGAAGGGAATTCTATTCCTAAAGCTTGGAAGTTTTCGCCCCAAATCCCGAACGCTGTCTTCCAGAAAATTTGTTGAAAAGCGTATTAACAAAAGGAGCTGTAACAAGACGCAAGCGAGGGAAAGGAAGTCAAAAGACGAAAAATAAAAAAAGCTAAGCTAAAAACGCAAGAAAAAAGGTTGTTGACAATAAAAACTTTTTAAAAAAAGACCTTGTTAATTAATGGTACTTTTAACTCTGTTTATAAAAATCTAAAAATTAAAAAAAACATGAAACTATCCTACCTGCCAATCTTTGTTTCGGATCGCCCTGTGTTATTTCCTTGTCATTCTTCAATATCTATGTCGGTTGATAAAGACAGCTACCTTTTCCTTTTTTTCTCGGGTCACTAATCGAACTTTCCTGTTCTTATCATGAATTAAGCGCTTGATTAAGCAAGGACAAGAACATCGAGGGGAAATCAGTTAATATATAATTTCTAAGTTTGTCATGCCCCGAAAGGTTTTTAATTAACTTTCCCTGTTTTTAAAAAACGCGATTCTTTTGTGTCGTTTTATTTTTCTAATTTTCCCTAGAGAAATAATATTATGAAAAGAAGAGAAAAAACAGTTCTATTTCTCTTCGAGGCCGGACGCTTTCTTTCCTTTTGTTTTTTAAAAAAAAGACTTTCTCAAAAGACGTATTGTACTTCATGACGTCTAATAATATTTTTTCTTAGTATGCAGAACGACTGCAGGTAATATGCACAATTGTTCGGTATGCTCAAGTATGTCGAATGCATGAAAAGTTGACCCCCTGCACCAACCGGATGAAACGCATTTAGGGCTTACCTGTGGAAACTTTTTCTGTTGGAGCTTTGCAACGCCTGCGTTATTATATTCTTGTTCCCTTTTTAAACCCAAGGGGCACAAGAAAGGCAAAAAACGGCACGGAGAATGAAAATAACTCAAATTTATATCCATTATGCGAAGTTTGAGGGGTGAAGGAGGTAAGAGGATTAGGGTAAAAAAAGATTGAACTTTTTCTTTTCTTTTGTTAGAACCGGCCAAATAACGTAGCTAACTTTAATTATGCAAAAAAAAAGTGGCTGGCGTTGATTCGTCAAGGTACTTTTTGTACGTATAGGCGGCTCCTTCATGTTTTCTTCCATAAAAACAGTTGGGTAGACTTTGCAGACAGTTTTTTTTGGCAATTTAGTTGTAAAGACCTTTTTTTCCCCCTTTCCAAGCTCCTCTCCATTTGCTTTTTTCTTATACATGTTGGCACTGTTGAAATTGCTAAATGGCTTAAAGGGCAATAAGCCACCCAAAACCGTGTTTGTCTTCAAATCTAATCTAAAATAGTTAAATAGAAATCCAGGTTTTAGGGACATTTTCCTTTTCATTGTGTCGAATCAGTAATGAAGCTATTCAAGAAGGAATGGAATACCCGAGAGTTTTGTCTACTATTTGAAGCACGGAAGTAAACTGTAACCATGGTAATAAGCGCCCATAGGCACATCCTGGTCAGCTTGTGACGTCATGACCATAGGTTTAAGGCGTATAGATTTTCCTAGATAAACTGTGGTCATGGCCGAAAGTTTGCTTGCATGACCGTTACCATAAAACCACAAAAGAAATAACCAGAAGACCCAAAGATCACGAGGGAGAAAATCCAGCATTCCTACAGAATGCGCTGTGGTCAACTTTATACCCCAAAAAGGTGTCTGTTTACGTGCTATTGCTACGCCGTACGGCGTAAATTAGCATATGTTAGCTATTGCTACGCTAGGGCAGTTTCGATAGAAAGGCATGAGTTTGATTTTTTGCATTACTTAACTCAACCCAAACCTAATAATAATTAACTATCGAGATAATGCTAATGCTAGAAGAAAAGAACGAGCAAGCCCAAAGCACTATCTGGCGTGGCAATAGCATTCTCGTTTCTCACATTTACTGCTACGCCACTGCTTCGACCTTACAACATTTAGTGCCAGCGTGTGTGAACTCGGCTTGTTATTGTGTATACAATGCAAGTAGTTCACGGTTTTTAATGAATTTGTGGATTGCCTGGGTGCGAAACCAAACGTAATATATGCATATACTCTTGTTTCTTTCCATTGGTAAGATTAGATTTGAATGCTAGTCAGAATGCCATGTGTTGACTTGTCTTGAAAAACATGACAGCAAACTTTCTCAACTTGTTGTTTTCTGCCATTTTGAAATACGCAAGGAATACATTCCACTTAGTGTTTACTGCGTTAATCTTATTATCTTATTAAACTAATCATGCAATTTCCCTTTTGTCATAGGCTGTATTAATTTTTTTAATTTTAAATTTCATAAAAAAGTTCAAGTTTAACAAAATTTAAATTTAAAATCGACGCACGCAAGGAGCAAATTAATAAATCTATTCCAATTCCAAAACCAATCAAAGTTCTATACATAAAGACAACGTTTTGAAATATCAAGTAATATTTTGTTTTACATGCAGGTAAAGAAACCAATATAACACCTGCCAGAAGTGATATTTCAAGAAAGAACGATTTAAAATATACGGCTAACAAGAGACAGTTGATTTTACCCCCAAACATGGCGACAGAGTGTCAGTTACGTCAGGACATCTGTATATTTTCTATGCGCTAAGAGCATAACTCAAGAGCAGGTATTTACAGAATTTAAAACAAAACTCACCGTGCTTAGAATCAAGCAGAAAAGGAGTATCCCATCCAATTCTCAACATGCGATTTGAGAATTGGCCCTTTTTAAGATTTTCTATCGTTTGCATACGTTAATTTAAGTAGCAGTTAATTTCCTTCAGTGTTTCGGTTCATTTTTGGTGACGCGTGCGGATTCTTAATTCGGGAGTAAAAGCGTTTCGTAATTCCGTCCCGAAAATAAACCTTGCATTCCTCGGCTCCATATACGAGCTGGGAAACAGCTGTCACTGAGAAATTAGTGGGAATTTAGTGCGGGACGCCCAGGTTTTCAAATAGTTGGCACGGTTTCAAGAAACGCAGTGTTGTAAAGATGTGTCGTATGCAAGAAATAGGAGCGACTGGGAGAATAATTCTGTGACAACATCTATAAAACGTGCTCCACAACGGAGCATAGAGGAATTCTCCGCGAAAGTTCAAGCTCCTATACACTCCATGCTGAAGTGCAACTGGCAAAAAGACCCGAGGGAACAGCTTAGATAGATAGATAGAGACTAGCAGTTCCCAATCTGTCATGCTAATGCAATCCCATGCATTTAGGTCAGGCGTTTTAGTAAAGACAACTAAAAGAGAGAGAGAGAGGGGGTTCACCATTCAGCAGAAATCTAATGGAGACTTGAACATACAAAAGACAAGAGAGAGAGATTATTATTCATGTCAGTTTCCTCAAGTATAAAGCGAAAGTTTACTTCCTATAGAAACCTATTCCTATCCATATCTTGAACGTCTTGGATGTATAGTTTAAGAAAAAAATTGCTGGAGAAGCGGGAAAACAAAAGAGAAGCTTTAAAACAACTTGTTGGATCCACAGATTTATCTCCCTCGAGTTCCCCTCCAGGGAATCCAGGGCCAAAACTCGAAGATAATGCAAATGATCTTTCGTCGTGACCTTTCCTCACTTGTCTCTCCCTCCCTTCAGCCTCAAGGAAACATCAGGTCAGGTTTGAGGTGCCTTGTGGTTTTGCTTTTGGGGGTTAGAAGGTTAATCTTGGACTTCTCTTGTGCCGAAAAACGCAGCTCAGTGCAATGTAAATGGAAAGAAAATGCAAATTAAGGACGAAAGATCGACAGCCTTGGGATTAAGCGATTTCCAACACGACCCTCCAAGGTAAAGGACAAATAAAGGGGAAAAAAATGCATCTGTGTCAATCCCTCAATCGTCTCGGCTGAAATGGCTCAAGTTGATGAGTTTGAACCCACTTGGCTGCCAAATCCTTACAAGCTGCCCTCTCTTGTTCGCATCTTTTGCTTCGGTTGGTTGGTGACAGCTTCTCTACTTGTTAGAGAACAGAAGTTGGGGTGGAACTTCATCTGTGTCGGGTCCCAACACCTTTCAACTCGCTCAAGAGAATCTTTTTTTTTCTAACAAGACGGAAATTAAGGGGAAAAGCGTCGGAAAAATTGGTTAGGCGTCAAGTGTTGGGTTGAAAGTGCTTCCAATTCTTTCTTTTCTTTTTTGAGTTTGGCTCGTCTTTGTAGCCCCTTAAACCAATCCAAAAGTTCTTGGGAAAACTTCACACACTTCACATTTTAAGTACTCTAAACGAGCGACAAAAGGCTTTCAGTTTTGTGACAGTTTTTTAAGAGGCTGCTCTTATTGGAAGTTCCCATGCTTCGGGGATAAATAGAACAAAAAACAAACACAGAAAAGAAGAAAAATGTAAATCGGCGTTCTAAAGAAAAGGAAATTATTCCCCAGATTGTTTTTTTAACGCTCCCACTATAAATAAATAAACATCCGAGGATTTCTCTGTTGTTGTTTTTGCAGTAATAAGCTCTATTTTCTCTTAGAATGATTGGATGTGGACAAAACCCACGTTGAAAAAGAAGCATTCCAGGCCGGGTATAAGGGGTACAAACTTTGTATAGAATGATTAGCACTTTTTTCACACACTTTTTCCCATGTACCGGACACTGAATAGTCTATATGGTCTTCATTCGCACTATTAACAAACCCGAAGAATTGGTGGAAAAAACTGGAAACTGTACACATTTCCAAAAAAGCTATTTTACAAGGAGTATCACAACTGCGGGGAAACGCCATCAATAAAGAACTGACATGATCCATTCAAAAATTCGCTCTATATCACGCACAAACTTCCCAAAAAGTCCACACATTTGCTCCCCGTGCCATGTCTTTTTTGAACCAGGGAAAAAAAGTATTTCCTTGGTCAATTCTTTGCATTCGTCAAGTCGTATTTTGGCCTTGTTCGGTTTTTCCAAAAGGTTTGGCTCGTTCGTCCTACCAGAAGCTTTAAAGCTTGTTTAATAATTACAAAATAAATTTTTAAAAAAATCAAGCGCTAACAACTGTGCGGAAAAGGATGTCTTCGGATGTTTGCTGGGATGAGTTGGGGAGGGGGAGGGGCTAAGGTTTTCAATTGGAACCATCTCAAAATGTCGGAAAAGGAGAAAAACTTCCGCGATTGCACGCACACTAATAAATTATTCACGTCGGCGAGACCGGGCGAGTGCAAGTCCACCCGCGACCTCGACCATACCCGCAGCCCCAAACTTTTTTTTCCTTTTTCTTTTTTTGCCCCTAGTCCCGGGCCGAAGACCCTTGTTTTGCATAGGTGCGATCTTCGACACTGACCAGCCAAACAACAACTCTGAGGTTCCCGCGAAGCCACAACTTCTTTTTCACTCGTCTTTTCTCTTCCTGGAAGGGATTTTTGAACAAAAGAATTGTACCGTTTTTGGTATTGCATATGTTGTATGCATAATCGAATGACCTCCCCTAAAAACCCAATACAAAATGCCGGCAAGCCCAACCAAGTTATAAACTATATACATGACTTTTGCAGGGGCTTTCTTGACATTTTTTCCAGTTTCTTTTCAAATTATTGTCTGTCTTTTTTATTGGGGGTTTTTCAAGTGGCGGTCATGTTCATATTGAGTGCCACCGAGCGCGCGGGAGCGGAGGCGGGAGTTGGAGGAAAGATCACGGGTAAGGGCAACGGTTGGATGACTGCGGAAGGGACAGTGGCGTGGCACGAGGGTCGGGTCCGGTGCCCCCGGCCTGTGCTGCCTAAGCCGGGCCGTTTGTTGTTGTTCCCCTGGTTGGCGTGCCTAATAGACGCCTCATGCTCTTGTCGGTCCTGGGTTGTGGGCAGGACGACGTCCGGCAAGGTGAAGCGCAACTTGTCCCAGAAGCGTTTGTCGCCCCATTGCAAGTAGGTGTTGGTCTTGAGATAGAGCTTGAGATCCGGATCTAGGTCTTTCTGGGGAATGTCGCCCACGAGGATGACCACGAGGCACTTGCGGCGACTCTTCAGCACCTGATGTAAGGCGGATTTGTACTCGAAGCGGCACCACTCGGCCTTCATGAGATTCTGCGAAATGACCAGGATAGTGCGTTTGCTCGCGTCCACAGCCTGCGCTATGGTTTCTGCCATAAACGCGCCGCTGACGGGACAGTCCCGGTGCTGCAGACACAGTTTGTAAGAGGGCGACCCGTACTCGAGGTTCGAGGCCAGCATTTGCTGTACAAACGAGTCGTCCTTGGCGCTGTAGCTGATGAAGGCATCAAAGAGCTTACCTTGGTCCAGGACGCTCTCCCGGGGCGTGAACAACCGGAGGCCGTACCGAGCGTAGCACCAGACGCGAACCGGGTACCGATACATGAACCCGAGCACAACGAGCAAACACAAGACGAGGAAGGCCACCAGCGTTGTCACTAGCAAAGGTAAATAGTCTTGAATCACTTGCTGCTGCACGATGGTCGTCGTCGCGGCCGCGGGTTGTTCGGGCTCGATGCAATACGCGCTACTCTGGTTACTCGGATGAGGCTGCTGCACTACCAAGCTGCCATTTTCGGTGTCTTCTTGCCAGAGGTCGGCTGCCAGACGAAGGGTGGTATGGGCTGAATCGCGGTCATTGGATACGCACAAGAGTTCGTTGGTGCCGGTGACTTTGTCGCCCATACGGCGCAAACCTTTGCGTAATTCATGCACAAACTCGCAGGCGCAGCTCCAAGGATTCTCCGCCAAATTGAGCTGAACCAAGTACGCGTTCTGGGCCAGCGCTGGCCAGACGGCAAAGTCCATCAGCTGGTTGCCGTCCAATCGTAAAATCTCGAGGACTTTCAAGTTGGCGAAGGTCGCGTTATGGATGGCGGTGAGGGCATTATTGTGTAAATAGAGCTCATGCAAACCCTCCATGTCGCCAAACTCAAAGCCGTGCAATTCCCCAATGCGATTATCTTCCAGGTGCAAGATCTGCAGGCTTTTCACACCGTTGAAGGTGCGATTGTGGATAATTTCCACGTTGGAGCCGTTCAAGAACAGGATGCGCAAGTTTTTACGACCGATAAACTTGTGGCTCGCCAACTCCTTGAAGTTGTTGCCATCCAGGTACAATTCCGTCGCGTCCATGGGGATTCTTTCGGGCAAATTGGTGTGACCCACGCCGGAGCAGTCCACGATATTCGCGGACCAGGATTGGTCATGGTAGCAGGTGCAGTTGGTGGGACACGTCATCTTGCAGTCGCAGGCGTCAAAGTCGCAACAATGACACAGGGCGAAACAATGGGTTTCGTAAGTACAGAGGAAGTTGGAGGGCGTGGCTTCCACGAGTGGGACGTAGGTTCGCTGGCGGGAGTGCAAGAGGCGACAGTAAATACTCTCCAGATCCATCACTTTGGGATGCTGCCGCAAGTGATCGGGCGTGTTGATCCGTTGGATCCACTCCATGCTGCAGTCGCACTGAAAGGGATTGCCTCCTATGTAAAACTCGGGTAAAGGTCGACCCAGGGGACTACTACTGGCATTGGCGCCGATACCGATAGGAGGAGGAAGAGGCGAGATGCGTAACGCGTTCTGGTCCAGATCCGAGATTTGATTCGCATAGAGGTCGACCCGGGTCAAGTTGTCTTTCCGAAAGAAGGTGTAGGGTTGAACGTGGCTGATCAGGTTATCGTTCAAGGACAGAATCTGCAAGCTGTCGGGCAACATGCTGGCCGTCAACTCGGTGAGGCGGTTAAAGGAAGCGTCCAAGGTTTGGAGGTTGAGTTGGCCGTCCAGTTGGAAGTAATTGCCCAGCTCGCGAATGAAATTGCTGTGGACATCGAGCCACTGCAGGCTCTTGGGAATTAACGCGTAATCAAAGTGTTCCAGTCGATTATCGGACATGTTGAGCCAGGCCAGGTGTGGCAGATGGGCAAAGTGATGGGGCGTGAGGTCTTTCACGTAATTGGCATCCAAGCGAATGGCCTGCAGTTCCAAGTTCTTGGCAAAGGCGCCCTCCTCCACGTAATGAATCCGATTCTTGGACAAGTTCAGGATCCTGAGCGAAGGCAGGTTGGCGAACGCCGCCTTGGTAATGTTCCCGAGGTAATTATCCAGGAGGCGCAGGCTGGTCAAGTACCGCAGGGACGCTAGCGTACCGTCATCCAGCCCGCGAATCTGGTTTTCACCCAAATCCAGCGACCTTAATTGGCTCAAGTCGCGGATCCCGGTCGGCCATCGGGAGAGATTATTGCCGCTCAAATTGAGATCTTGGAGCAACGTATTGTTGCGAAGGGCGTCTTCGTGGACGCGTTCCAAGGCGTTGTTGTCCAAAGCCAGCAAGGTCAGGGAATGCAAAGGGGCGAGGAGGGGGGCGTCGAGTTGGGTGAGGCGGTTACGTGACAACAGGAGGGTGTGCAGCCGGGGCGTGGAGGTGAAGAGGGTTTCGGGTAAGGCCTCTAACGCGTTCCCGTCCAAGCGAAGGATCTGCAACTGCGCCAGGTCCGCAAAGACCGCGGGGTCGAGGCGCGTCAAGCGGTTATTCTGCAAATGCAAGACCACTAACCGTTGCAAGCCGGCCAAAGTAGCCGCACTGACAGACGACGACGTCAACTGGTTGTCGGCCAAATCCAAGACCAGAAGCCGGTCCAGCCCACGCAACAAGCCGGGTGCGAGGACGCTGACACCGTTCGCATTGGCATACAACTCGCTTAAATTGCGACAACACTGCTGGATAAACAAGCCGGGCGGCAACGACGAGATGCGGTTATGAGCAATGTTCAAAACCTGCAGTTCGCGTAGCCCACTCAAACTGGTGTCTTCCAGAGCACTAATCTGGTTGCCTTGCAGCTGGAGATGCGTCAAGACCGTCAAATGGGACAGGCTGGCGGCGGGGAACTGGGCGATGCGGTTGTACGACACGTCCAAGACTTGCAAGTGGTCCACGCACGAGGTAGTGAAGGCCGAGCCCAGGAAAGTCAAGTCTTGCAACTGGTTGCTGGTCAAGTTCAGCTGGGACAGTTGGGTCAGAGGACACAACGTCCGACTAGTCAATGTCCGGATGTCGTTAAAACCGAGATCCAAGACGGCTAATTCGGGCAGATCCGCTAAAGCGCGGTCATCCAAGGTCAACGCCGTGCCCCCCATGTCCCATTCGGCATGATGCGAGGTGAGCCGCAATTCGCGCAAACGCGGCAGTTGGCGAAACGCGCCGTCCGCCAATTCCGCCACCCGACACGCGTCCATCCAGAGGGTTTCCAGGTTAGGAAACACTGACAAGGGTCCGTGAGCCGACAAGATGGTGGGAAAAGCGGCCGCGTCTTGGCAAGAGACGCCCAGCAATCGAGTCCGTTCCTGAGCGCTCCCGTTCACGCCCTTCCAGGCCACTCCACCGTGAAACGAAGGTATTTTACAGTACAAGGCCAGCGCATCGGGTGGCGCGAAAAAATCCACGCCCGGCATGAAGCGACTACCACTACCACTTCCACTCCTACTACCACTATAGGCCGTCACGTGACAGCCGTCTTCTTCTTCCTCTTGGTGACTGTCATTACTGGGACTGAGTAACCGTGGCAAGCGGGACGAGTCCGCCTGGCCACCCACCAACACGACACAACTGGACAGGAAATATGTGGCCAACAATAGGGCCCATAAATTGGACTGGGGAAGGTGCGGACAAGAAGGACGGTCGCGGTTGTTGCCAGTCCGGCTCGGCCACCATTTTCTTCGCACTTTGAGGTATTGGGATGCGAATTGGTGCGATGGCTGCGCCATAGCCACCGTCACCACCACGACGGACTCGCTTAGTCCTCTGCACGGGTCGGCATAACTGTTCGGCATCGCTGCGCCCAACGCATCACCCCCACAATAGCTTGCTAATCAACGTGGCTGGGGTAATGGCAAGGATGGCCATAGCTCTGCTTCGGCCTCACGGAATAGTCTTGGAGGATAAATGGATAATGTAGTACGATGATTCAGTGATACTACTTGATCATTCTTCAACTTTGGGAGGGGGAAACGGGGGAATGGAAGGGACGAAAAGGTCCTTTCTCAAAGCGGTGAACAATTCCTTTAGATCCAGTGAAACTGTTTAAAAGTGAGTTCGTTGTCCTTAGGAATGATATGCGTCAATCTGTGGGTTGAACTTCTTGTTAAATGACTTTGGTAGAGATTCTGCGAAATCCGTTTTAATCCAATCGATTGGCCAATCCACAAAAAGAAACACAATCGCACAATACTGTACACTCTTCCAACTGCTTTAAAACAAGACAATTTTCTGTAGAAATAGCCACGATTGGGGTCTGATTTGCTTTTAAAATAAAACGTTCGTAGCTGCAACGAATGGGAGAACTCTCCGAAAAGTAACGTCTACCTCGACGTGAGCCAGGAAGGCAACTGAAGCTCACGGGTGGTGAGGCCCCGGCTGTTGTACGGTCAAAGTCGCGGTTTCGGGCTGCGTGGTCGTCATGCGGGTCAGGCATTCATTGTTGGTCTCCCCCTTTTAGAGCGCTAGCTTAGCATTCTGTGTGCCTTTGCCTTGGCCAACACACACTTCCTTCTGGGGTTTCTTCTACCTCTTATTTTTGTTTTATTTTGGACGTTTTTACCTTCCGTGGCTTTTTGACTGGAGAAGAGTGTAATGTTCCGAAGCGAGACTTAATACCTGGAGGCTTCTTGGAGGTTGTGAGGTTGGCTCTCCATGGCCATCCTCTTCTTCTTTTCTTCCAAATCCCTTTTTACCTGTGTTGTGGTGCTGGCGCTGGCCGACTATGGCTGTTGAGATAAAACACACAATAAGTCTGTTGCAGATATAGAGAGAATGAACGACGATGGGAAAAGAGAGGAGAGAAGAGAAGGAGAATTAACCCAAAAGAAAAGAGAAAAAGCCCAAGTTTTCTTTGATTCTTTTTTGAACTCTGGGTTTGGTTGAACCATGATCCATGAACCTGCAACTTTGTTGTACCTTTTTCCGAGTTATGCACACAATTCCGGTTCACATATAAAATTAAGGGGGTCTTGTCTTATCGAGTCAAGGTAAAAAATAAAAACCTCGTCCAGACCTTACGGTGTGAATTTATTTATTTTTTGGCTGGCGGGAAAGCCAAACTTATCTTTGTCTTTGGCACAACATCTAGCGGCTTTCAACCAGTGTTCAATTCATGGTATTTTTTTATTAAGTTTAGCATTGATTTGGGAAATTGGGCGATACGGATCTCGAAGCGAAGTTTCCACGGTAGCCATGAAGTAATACACGAGAAAGAAAGTGAAAAAAAGTGGAAGGAAACAGTCAAGCCAATGTTTGGTCCGTCCCAAGTCAGCACACCTGGGAACGTTTTTTGTTCCCTATTTTTTCCCCCGTTGACGAGAACTTGAGGACTTTGGCATGACATTTGGCTGATGGTAGCAAAGACCAAGGCCCTAAAGCCCAAGCCCCATTGCACCACCCTTAAAGACGACAAAAAGGGGCGAGAACAAAATAGGGTCTAGGTTTCTCATATGTGATCCATCTCGTATTGTTGTCTCTAGGGGTCTCTCTGGACTTGCACTGCAACAAAGCACATACGCGAAAGAGCTCTCTTTTGTCCCTATTACTTCTCCAGATCGTTTTTTTAGGGAGGGGTAAAAAGGGGAATATTTCGGGCAATTCCACTAAGATAGGAACATGGTGGATGATATTGGATCATCCCTTACAAAAATACAAAAGGGGAAATCTTGCAGCGAAAGTAAACGAGCTCACTTCACAACAATGTGGTAATGAGCTCGGAACACATGTTGCTTCAGGGACTGTTTGTATGTGTGTAGACCATACGTGTTACAAATACTTTCCTTTTCTAGTATACGAATGAAACTATCAAGAGAATTCCAGACTTTATGGCCATTCAAGTTTAAAAGAACGAGTGGAAAGGTAAATAAAGACTACCGGTAATGGCACATGATATAGGATATTAAAGTTTTTATTTTTAATATACCCTAATTGCCTTAGCCCTTGCGGCCATTCAAGGGACTTGTATAGTATATACTCGGTATTTAGTGGAAAGTTGTTCGTTCCTTCCCTTTGGCCGGAAATCCTTGTTTCGAGATTCCTTTTTTGAAGCTTTTGTAGCCTCTACCTCTGGGCCTGATGTCTCCTTATTATAAAGAGGAGAGACGGAAAGTTGCACACAAATACACGGGAAGAACGATGCCGAGGCACTTCGTGTCTTACGTTAAAATTGGTGTTTCGCTTAAGGCTCCCGTAGATCATGTGTTCCAAGCCCGGCATAGGCAGGGAATGCTTCATTCGGCAAAATTCGTAACTAAAGATCTCGCAAGCCAAGTTTCCACGTTAACATGCAAGTTATGCCATAAAGTTCCTTTTAAATTGCAAAGTAGATAATCAAAGGAGTCTTTTTTTGTTGTCAGCTTATTTCATGCAGTCGCAAAGGGATTTCCAGTGGTTACATCTTAATTTGCAAATTACTAATTTATCATTAAATGCAGAAGGAAAGACTAGATTTCATACACTAGCTATATGCCCCGGCTTGAATGTTATAAAGTTATTCTCGTAATACCTACCGGGTTTAGTATACCGTTGTTCATTTCTCCTGGGACTGAGCAATGCACGGGCGGTTAGCGTCGGTTAGCCTATGCATAGGCTAACCGGCCGTGCATAGCTCAGTCCCAGGACAAGTTGCGTGCTTTGGCCTGTAGTTTAGAACTTTTCTTTCTCTTTTTATGTTGTATTAAGGCTATTATCAACAGGGTTATAAGCAAAGGAAGGGGGGCTGCGTTTTTAAGTTTTAGGTTTTATTTCTTTGCATTAAGAGACAGGTGTATATAGCTCGTTTTTCCTGAGGACATAATTCCCAATCTCCTTTCATTGTGCGAGTCGGGGCAGGAAAAAGCGTAACGAAACAAGGTCTTCTTCTTGTTAGATCTAATAATGCGAGTTATTACCACGCTCGCTACTCGCTGCTAGCGTTTCCTATCGTTAACTTGCTGGACGGCGTGACAAATTGAGGCGTTGTTGGGGGGAATTTTTTTTTCGGAGTCGTTATTGAAACTCTATTAAGTTACATGCCTGCTTTAATTAAGATCACCGAACGAGACCAGAAGATCCAATTAATGGTAACCTGATGTTAAACTTGATTTTACCAGGTAAAAATATAACAACATCGTGTATTGCTACACCATATAGCATTGTCTGTAAAACGCTTCGATCTTTAAAGCTTTTAGAACTTTTCTGAATCGATCTGTGAATTTCATAGAAAAGGAACTTACTTGCATCGAAACCTTTAAGCATGATCAGGGCGTTTACTATATCTAAGATAATATACTATAAAAACTACAATAGATAAGGAATTAACTCCCAAAAGCTTTAAATTTCTTCCGAAATATTTAAGAAATTTGGTCGCAATAGCCGGGCGTATGCTACCTAATTTTTTAATTCCTCTGCTGGCACGGAATCTGCTAGTTTTCCCAAGCCAGCTGATTGTGAAATAAGCTTTTTGTTTGAAACTATTTTTTCCATCTCTGAATGAGCGGCTAAATGGAATTCGCTCTGTTGCTTTAAGCAGCATTACAAGACCCATAGAAAAAAAGAGAAGCGTCAGCATGAGACTCAGTAGGTGTCATTCTTGTCTGTAATTCTTTCCGGAGTCAGCAATCCGGAGATTGTTTGGGCGAGAAGAAGAAAAAGCAACTAAAAAAAACGTAGAGAAAATCTTATTGGAACTGCTTACTTGTCACCGCATTTTCTCCGCTGGCCCGTGAAGTGCAGCTAAATCTGTAACTTCGTGTACGGAATTTTCCGGGAAGGGTTCTATATATACGGAATTTCTCTCTTCCGTGTGACACTCGCCAGTGCACACGGAATCCGCTTATATATACCAGTATATAGGAAAAGCGCTAACGCTACCGCTAAATTCTTCCGCGGCGCTAAGAAGGAAGAAGGTGATGTGGCTGGGAATAAGAAAGCGGAAAAGCTGATTGCCAGAGATTGTGTAGTGATTTTCTATAGAGTTTACTTCCCCGTGACAACCCCCCAAGTAGTGCATGTCCTCTACCGACCTCCCCCTTTCCTCCAATTTCCTAGTGGAACGTGTCCTATTTTTTTTTTTTAACTTTTTATTGCAAGTATTGAGTATCATGGAATAAGGATGTTTCAAGAGTTAGGATAATTAAGTACCCCGCCTTCTTGTACCAAACCAACATGTTGTGGCCACTCTTGCCCTTCGTCATCACGTTAAGGGCCCTCATTAGTATTAAGTTTTCGTGTTTTGGGAATGTCCCTTTTTTTTTGGTCAACTTATATGGCGACTTTTAAGTCCGCGAAACTTCCGACAAAAAAAAGGGAATCGTATTTCCATTCATTGCCGTTAGGGTATCTCGCATTAGTCGCGAGTTTGCTGTTGCCCTTTTTTGCTCGCTTTCTTTTCTTCATTTTTTAATGTTGTTTTTTCTTTTCTTTTCTGTTTGGCTTCCAACACCGAAGCCAAAGCAAAAAGGTTGATGGCTCTGTGGCTGCATTTGGCATATCCTTGTTGAGGTTGTAACGTTCTTTACACGAAGCCAAAATCTCGTTAAGTATGCAAGAAGAGGAACCGGTCTTTGGTGGATGGATTGAAGAGAAAGAAAAAAGACATGGCTTGTGGTTTCTTTTGGGGCTTGTTACTGGCCAATGCTGCTCCGACTGGAAGCCAAGGCGCGGCCAAGTCAACTAAATTCAGCTTATAATTCAAACTATCGCCAAAACGCACGTTGAAGGTATTCGGGCAGCATAATTTTTTTTATAACTAATAAACGTTTTATTTCCAAAGCTCTTTATGATATACTTGACTTTAGGTTATGCAGGCTCTTTTAACTAATGTTTTTTTCACTGACATCTTTTGGGTTATATTGTTTTATTATTTGGGCTGAAAGGCTCTCAAATATAGTTTTTAAGAATCCAGGTATAAGCAAAAAAAGCAAAGGAAAAAACACCGGAGGGAACCTCGGGAGCGTATATTTGTGTGTGTATGTATGTGTTTGCGTATCAATCTTTTTCAAAACTAGGTCCTGGTCATGTGCAAAGGGTCTGAACCTTTACGTGTGCTATAAGGTATACAAACCCGTCCGGGTTAAATGAATAATACATTAGGCCAATCCATCCTACTCCTGCCCCCTCATTTTTTATGGGATTATTGACTCGGTTTCGGCGGGTCTGCGAATGGAATGGACTTTGCTTTACGAAGTTGAGGGCACAATGAAAATACTAGTAGTTTTAGTTTTCGTTTCTTAGTTTTTCAACTTTTCGAGATGGCAGACGAATGTCGCGTATTGAATCTAAGGCTTATTTAGTTTTCATTGTTGAGCCACTGCTCTGTTGAGCCTTTCGTTCGCAGTGGCTCAACAAGGAAAACTAAAGAAGAGTAATGCAATGCACCCATGCCTATATGTTCCCTGCCTTATGTCCCCTGCCTTACCTCTTTCTTGAGCAATTCCTATAAAGCAGTTTAGACCTACTTTATTTGTAATTTTAACTATTTCAATAACGACTTATCTCAAAAAAAAGTTTTCGTATTTTAAATCCGTTTAATAGGCATAAAAGGTACCAGGGAGGTCCTTTTTGAGGCACAAAAAATGTAATGTTTGCAGTGTAGAAAATATTGAAATTGAAAAAAAATACATGTAATTCCTAATGATACAAATAAGCTATTTGAATGCTTTTCATTGGGCGCTGCTCGGTCCATTTCCTTATTAAGAAGATTCTTAAATGTTTAATGGGAAAATAACTCAAACAAATGAAAACTTTCTCAAACCTTTAAAACTTTCGTAAACCGTTAAGGTTTGAGAAAGTTTTCATTTGTTTGAGTTATTTTCCCATTACGTTGTGTCATTGACAATCTGTGTTTCTTAAGCGTAATATAAATCTCCCATCACTTAGCTAAAGGCGTTCGTATGCTAAGACTGTCTCCTGTAGTTGAACGCTTAACAAAGGTCCTTTTAGAATGCACCATTTCCTGGTTAAAAGCTCATCTATATATGGATCACAAGAACTGTGTTCTGAGACGGAAAAAATCGTGTCCAAAAGTGGCATCTAACTCGTCAAAGATTTGTCTCGTGGGCTAAAGGAAAAGTCCCAGGAAACTTGTTAGACTCGCTGTCGTTGTCAGTGTCCACAGGACAGGAGAAAGGAGAGGGGGAGAGCCAACTGTCACAGAAAGAATGACACGTTTTTGCCGAATGACAGGTCCCGCACCAAAACTTGGGAGTCGAGTGTGCTTGCAGCTTCCATCAAAAAGCTGAGCTTCCCTTTTAACTCGGAGGCTTTTTGCTCGTTCCTTCGCCCTTTTTGTGGTCCCAGAGCTTTTGCTTGGCTTTAAAGAAAGCTGTCGTCTCATCGTTGACACCTTGGTGTGACACTGCACTGTACTATACAGAGCTTGTCACAAGTCCGTGACGACTTGGAGGGAGAGAATAAGGGACGCGGAAATGGAAATGGACATGGAAATCGTCTTTTGACGTGTCCATTGAGTAGAGATCACTAATTGCTCCATGACTTTTAATTAGGGTGTCTTTCAAATTGCTTTCGTCCAACCTAAAGCTGTCGTCCCCAGTACAATTCGTCCCCACTATAGAATAGGGGCCAAGTGGAGCGTTTTTCTTTTCCTACGCCTGAAATTGACGCAGAAATTGGAGCAAAAAAAGACCATTCCTCCCCTCTCTTTCACTGCAGATAACTAAATGGGTGGGTTTCTGATGAATCAAGTGCAAGGAACTCGGATGTGAGCGTTGAGTTCAACAAAAGTGGCCGGAAATTGCAGGGAAATCCTTTTAATGGATCCTGACGTTCTTTCATGGACGAGGAACGCCTGAGATATTCCATAAATCATTGAAGTAACACTATAATTACTTACGATGATAGAATCGAGTTATATCATTGAGTCTGAAATATTGAATCTGACATGAGTGATCCCGGATGCGTATAGGGCTTCTTTTGTTTTTATTGTGTGTGTATTTCGCTTTGTTTAGCAAGTTTTCTCTTGTCTTCTTTTGACTTGCGAGTTTTGACTTCGGGGGGTTGGGTGGGAATCGGAATCCTAAGAGAGAAAAAACGTCCCCTTTAATTAGGATATCCATCTCGCATTCTCGTTCCATAACTTTAGGTTGAATAAATAACAGAGTGCGTCCTTTTTGTGCCTTTTTTCTTTCTTTTGTGAAGTTTTATAAAGGGAAAATATAATGTGAAAAAGGACGAAAGAAAAAAAGAAAAAAGTTTAGGGAGCCGGATTGATTGCTCTTACGCGTACAGACACGGACACACACATACTAACTATCAGGATAGTTATGGGCGAAGAGTCTGAGCCAGACAAGAGTGAGAGAGAAGAAGAGGATGAAGAAGAAGAAGTTATAGATGATCCGTAAAGCTGATGGTGATGGCAACATGATGGCGGCGGAACTCGCGGGATCTAAAGGTGCTGTTCAAGCTTTCCGCACCACTTAGCATGAACGCCCATTGTGTGAGTAAGGTAAGCATGGGGCAGGCGGGAATGGGTGCTAATCATAGAGCACCACCTGACTTAACAAGTGCTAGCAGCCAAAAGTGCGCAGACGAGAAAATATAAACCCTATTCGAAACCCTCAAAAGACATGGAGCGACACACAGAACCCAAATGTAGCATTTCGGACAATTGAAACTATCATGTATTAGTACTGTATATTTCGGCAGAGAAAAAGCACAGATGGACGCGAAAAACGGGGAATTTGGTTTCCTGTTTAAACCATCATCTCTTCCTCTGCCCACAAACTCCCCAATAACTCTTCAAAGGGGCGAAACAGACCATCCAATGGGAGATTTGAAGAGTCGAATTGGAAATTTTGTATAAATAGAAACAGACTCCCCATAAAACTCCTCAAATGGATAGAAGAGACCATCCAATGGGAGGTGGAGAAGAGATGAATTGGAAATTTGGTATAAATAATAAAAAACATTGATAGATTGAAAGAAACGTTGTTTTATTAATTGTGTATCAATGTAGCAATAATTATGAATTAATTATAGTAGAAACCTAAAAATATGATCAGCGTTGTTAAGCTTTACCTGTCAAAGAAATATAATATTCATAATTAGAGTTTAGGGAAAACATAGAAGACGAAAATTGGAGAGGGGGGGGGAGAATAGAAAGAATTATTAGTTGGAAAATGCTGGTGGTCGTTGGACAGACGGGTTAGGTTTTTTTTGGTGAGATTTTTCCTTCAGAAATAGAAAGAAGCTAAGAGCGCAAGTCTGTCATCATCCACTTGGCCGGAGCATTTTCACAGCCTCTAATTTAACCAGGAAGAGTCTTAACTCTGCGGCAGCCCCCTTTTTGGCGTAAAACTCTTCCAAGCGCAACAACTTTGTCGTAATTTTTATGTTTATATAATTTGGCTTGAACTTGTAAAAAAAAAAAGCAACAGAAAAGTAAGTCTTAAAACTAAAGACATTTCTGGTTTGGGGTTTAACGACGCCGGTGCTGACAGTTTACACTACACGTCCGAAAATTTTCTTTTTTCTATTTAAATGCCACGTTTAAATTCCCCTCTTTTCTCAGGTAAAACACACGATTCGAGTTTTTGCCAGGGTTTAGCTTTTAGCACCTTCAATGATTTCCCATGAGACTGCACAGCTGCCGACTTGATCTCTTAAAAGGACCTAAAGCTCTCATTTAAAGGTTTAGATGGACACCTTGTGCCTTTTTTAACACATTTTGGAAAGTCGCGAATCTGTGACAGTTTTGGTAGCAAAAGCTGCTTAGGCCAGGCTCCTGTATGATCCTAGCTTATTGAGGCGAAACAGTCACAGATGGCGCTGATGTTTGTTATTGTTTTGTATAAGCCTTGCATAGGCAAGTGAAAACAGAAATATATATAACTATCGGCAAGTTTTTGACGCTTGTTTTACTCGTGAAAAGCACAGTTTGCCCAAATCAAACTGGCAAACTTTCGGAAGAAGATTTTTCGAAACATTCATATTTTCTTGTCATTTTTAAGATAATTTTTTCCCTAACTGTTGTTTTGTAAGTACCAAGTACACAATCAATGGCATTTTTCTTAGTTCTAGGCATTTCACGTAATTAAAAACTTAATTTGCATACTACTAATTTGTGATGCATGGAAACCAATTGTGTATGAGTGGCGCATTAGCAATTTATAGGAAAAAAACTTTACTGTCAGTTCATTTTTACATTAAATGTATTGGTTTTCATAAAAAATTGTGCAGAAATTCCCCATGGTAATTGCAACCCTATACACCGTGGTAATGACCTATACCGAGCCAAGCTATACGGGAGCCTTACTGAGGAATCGCTGGACCTGAGGTATACTTCTTCTAATGGGCAATTTCGGTCAACATCAGTCAGAACATGGAAAGGTGTTCCTTGACATCGTCCAGAAAAAAGGACTTTGCCAGAAAATAGACAATTAGAATCCACCTTTTCCGCTAGGTTTTCGCTTTGGTTTGCCAATTTGGAGGGGGAAATTGTGGGTTCAAAACTGACCTGTCGGGTTTCTTTTAGGTTTATTTCCAAGAAAAAGTCTGTTCGAAGGTGCTCCGCTATGCTATAGACTGCTCTTGTTTGAAATATTTGCAGCTTTATATTTATTGCATTCTTAGTTTTATTGACATTGTCCAGTCCCTAACACTTCACAGTAACCTAGCCCGTGTTCCGGAAAATAATCAGTTCAACTTCGATTTACTGAATTTCATTTGCTAAATTCAACTTCCGTTAAATCACACTCCTACGACATTATTTGCCGTTTTAAACCTAGATAAACTTGGTGCGTACTTTGTCTACGGCTTAGGCTTTTAAGTTTCACAGTTATATGAGATCTTTATTTCCTAAAATTTTAGCTTTCTGTACAGCTTTTATGATAAAACGAAACCAAGTGTGCGATTGTCGTTTGAATGGAATAGTCTTTTTGGACCCTTTTGGTCACTTAAACTTATCGCACAGTCTAGACTGGATGCTTTGCGTGCACACGTGCAGAAAACTACCGCAATTTAGACACCCCAACTCGTGTGTCTTAAGTGCACATATATTCCCCCGGTTCAAAGTGCGATTCTTTATTGGCACAGACAACCAAGCCATGGTTTAAGAAGTTAATGAATCTCTCGCGACCATGTAGGAACTATACACTGTAAAAAGGGACGCTTCTATTTTATCGGGCGTAAATTGTAGCACACTATTTCATTGTTATGTCCATTGCATTTTTTCTGTTTTAATTATACAACGTTGTGTCGTATAATGTCTCCGTATGCTGTCCCTCTATCGTCTAAAATTATAAAATTTTGTAATCGTAATTTCTTACAATATTTTATTGGCAGAGAATATTTCATTGTGGAAAAAATTGAATTTTTTTTACCAGAAAGATTAAAGAAAGAGTGGGGCACAGTTCCTCGTTTATGTAAGCTATGCTAGTTTGACCTCTGTTATAGATTTTTTTTTTTACATTGACTTTTGGGGAAGTCTGCGATGAATTTCCTACAAACTTCGCAATTGCTGCGCTCCCTTGTGGAAAAGCTTTTCGTAGATGGTCAGGGTACGTTCAAGTGTACTTTATTTTCGCGAACCGAGGAAGGCCAGGCTGCAGTTTAGTATTCAATAGGCCTCCCCAAGTGTCACTGACCGGATCGAGTAATCAGTAACAGTTTTTCTATTTTTTTATTTCTTAAAGATTTTCTTTGCCCTTTTCTATTTCCATTCTCCTTCTATGAAGATTTTCCTTTAATCCAAACGAGAGGTAACTCATGACATACGCCACTTTCACTGAATTAATTTCACGTGTGAATGTTAATTAGAAATGCGGCTTCAAACAAAAAGACTTTTTTGAGACAAACTCTTTTGCAAAGTCACGCAACGGAGAGTATGCGAAGGTTATCTGGTCAAAAAAAGCACAGATTGTCCGAAACTCGAGACAACCTGCTCTCCACAATGTCTTCCATTTGCAGATTTGCGGCAGCTCTTTTTTTTAAACGAATGAAACTTTTGCGGCAATCTCATTACTTTGCAAACACACTCCTAGCATACCTAAATAAGCTTTATTTTCCTTTAAAAAAATGCACTGGAGTGCTTTAGACACCGGTTGGTTGTACTGGGCTCAAATTTGTGGCGCCAAATTCTCCTCATCTCCTGTAAGCGCGTCGTTTTTCTTAGCGCAAGTGTATATTTTCCGAAGACAGTCGTAAAAAAAGAACATTGCTTACACGAAGATGAGATGAATGGATTTGCATGACAAAAGACTTTTTGGACTTTTATAAGTTCAACTTTGTAAACTTTGTGGGAATGAACTTTTTTTTTACTTCTTGGGAAATCCAAAAAAAGATCGTAAACTTTGCCATAAGAAACCGACAATAACTAATAAGAGTGGTAATTTTCCTATCTGCAGCTCCTTCCATTTTTTCTTTATTGTTGGGCCCTTCCTGGTCCATCCGCAGATGTTTTAAGGTTTTTCCTTTTAAGAATGAGTTTCTTTGCGCAGCAGTTATGGACTGCAAGGCTTGATTTCCCCAGACAGCTAATGCGCTTAATTATACCTTACATTGAACTAGAGGAACGCGAAGGCTGTCGGTGCATGTGAGCATAGAGATAATTATCTTGCCTTATGCAAATGAGTTGGTGAGCATCGCTTTTTCCCCTTTTTAACTTTGCACAAAGGGTTTTTGCTTCCTTCCCTTTGGAATTGTTATATACTTAAGAGAAGAGTATGTACGCACAGGTTCCTGTTTGGTCTGCCAATTGTCCACATGAAAAACTTTGGGTCGTTGGGTTAACTTTTCACACAGAAATTACCACTAAAGTTGGCTAAAGTTGGGCTAATATATGCCCAACTAACCCTTAGCCAACTTTGGGCGGCAAAACTCCCTTGTTATGGGAGAATAAGCCGAACACTCCGTCAGTGATTTTCGCATGACCCAACAAGACATAACAAGGCTAATTATTCATCGTAAAAAATACTAAAAAATGTACACCGTCGTAAGAAATGAGCACGAAAAAATTAGATTAGACTCGCTCTTTCGTTAAGCTAAATGCTATCGGCTTCTTTTGGACGAGTTATGAGTGTTTTTTGTTGTCGTTTTTATTTTAGTTTTTAGTTTTAAAGTGCAAAACCAGGTAGCAGAAACTTCCATTTCCCTACCGAAGTAGTTGTAATGCATGTATGTACCAATTATAGGTTGTAAGAAGCTCAAGGAAGTTGCTTTTTGTGAGTATCCGGGCACATTTGCAGTTAAGTCCAGCAAGTTTTTCACAGAAATGCTCTGAAAACTTTTTGAAGGGTCGATTTTGCTTGAAATGCATCACACTTACTTCCAATACACAGTAATTGCAATACTAGACACGACTTGGTATAAATTGAGATTGTTTAAGTGAAGTAAGTTACATTTGCGTTGCAATTTAATCGAAATGAGTCAAATATGCGTGATAATACTATAAGCAGGTGAAATAAAAATAGTAATAAATTAAATTAGCTATAAATGTAATAAACATTATAGGACAATAAAAAGTATAAAATAATAAAAATTAAATTACCAATAAATAGCAATAAGTTCGTGACGTCAACGAATTATACGACATATGCTAATATAACTAAGAAAAAAATTAAGGTTGCGAATTACTACAAAATATTCAGTAAAATGGTACTCGGAAAATGTTTTTTTGTAAGAATATTTTTCTTCAGGTCCAACTTAGTTTGCTTGCAAGACTAAAATGCGATTGTTCTAGGTTTTAAGGCAATTTCCTAGTGTAGGTTACTTCTGCAAAAAGTTATCAAAGCGTCAAGTTAGTATAGTAAGAACATTTCGAAACTTGATAGATAGGAAATCCCTTTCCGGGTTTACCACGCCCCCAATTTCGACCGTAGCCGTCTTTCTTATTTATTTTTTTAATTTCCGAAAGAGAGGCTCAGGTAACTCGATTGTGAACAACTCTTTAGATTCATTAAAGGCCAAGGTGGGAAGCTTTGGTTAAGCAAGTTAAAAAAAAAATGAACCCGAGTCGTGAGTTATTGGTAATTTACTCAACTCGAAAAAGCACCAGAGACAAAACTCGGGCTGGAAAAAATTCTGGATCGCTGCTTGTCTAATACTTCGTGCAGGGCAGTGTGAGAGGAGCCAAGTTTAAAATCGTGACTCCGATATTCTTCTAGTTTCAGAAGGTAAATAATAATTGGCGGGGTGATTTGAAAACCAAATAAGTTAACAGCATGTGGTTATCTCTGGTACTGCTCTTTTTGTTTAATAAAAATAAAAATGGAGCTTTAAAAGCCTTTTGATAGAGTGACTTTAAAACATTGTAGATTATAGATTTCCTTTAGAGTAAGAACAAGTATAGAAGCTTGTAGATCTTCAGGTATGGGAAAGGACTGATTGTAAAAGACTTTCTTTCCTATTCTCCTGAAAAAAAAATCGTAATAGAGAAAATGGGGAAAAACCGAAAAGAAATCCCCCAAAACCGATGAACCGTTGCCAAAAGCTACCTCGTCTTGATTGGGTGAAGAAAAAGGTATATATACATCGTGTATTACCTTTCACACTTTTCCATTCAAAGTCGGCGCGGGGCCGTAAATACTTAGATGGGGATATCCATTCTTCTTGTGATAGTTGGAAATCGATTTTCTTTTGGGTTAGATCCTTGTTATTGCCTCCGTTTCAAAGGTTCCGGGGGTTCTAAGCAAGAAGAAGTAGTAGTAGAAGACGAAGAAGAAGAAGCAGCTAGCTTTTGGGGAAATGAGTTTTCGATTTCGAGAAAGAAACATAAAAGAACAAACCTGGCTATTCAGACTGTTTGGTTATACCTGCTGCGAACTTGTGGCTTTTGGAGAGGCTCTTTATCTGTTTTTGGACGGCTTGTATACTGTACCTTTGGACTGTTACCAATAGATAGAAAACGAAAGCATGCCGAGTAATTAAGACTGTGAACCATATGTTTCTCACTCGTTTAAAACCCCCGAAACGGGAAAGCGGATATCGATCGACAAAAGGAAAACTTATTTTCTTTCGATTTTCGCGTTGGGTATTTGTGTGGGGGGTCATAGAAGCCGCAATAATTAGATTCCTCTAACTTTGTTCTTACGGCTTACCGCCAGGCAATAATGGTTTGTTATTGTAAGTTATATCCGTTTCCTATACGCTTATCCATGCTTAGGTACTTGAAGTGATTGGCAAGATTTAATTATAAGAGGTTTTTCCAGTATTTTCACTAAAAAAAGAGTATGAATTCTACTATAAAAAAGAACAATTTCCTACTTTATGAATACGCGAAACCAGTTATGCGTTGATATCTTCTTTATGCTTCGTAACGGAAGGAAAGTGGTTTACATAAGTCTATAGAATGGGGACTTTTCTACCAGGCACTTTTATAAGAGGATTTTTAAGTGGCGTTTAAAAAGTTTTGCGATACGTACGTCTGTTAGAACTTTTTTTTATTTCCTGGTATTATTGAAAGAGGACAGTTTTAATATATAGTGTGGCACAATTGAAGAGTATGTTAGTAACACCTTTTAGATAGTTGCAAAATTATGATAAAGATGTTCAATTTTCGATACATAATAATTGAAAGTAATTCAAGGTTGAAATTTTTAATATTACAAAATAAATACAGTAAACGGCGTTGCAATGAGAAAAGTGTAGCACGTTTTGACGTATAATTTTACAGATTTTGTAATTTCACACTGTAATTCTAAAGAATTTATGAAAAAATGAGTAGTTATGGCTATAATGGAAAAGTCTCAATCTGTTAAAAAAGCCGTTAAACCGTGTTGACAATTAATATAAGTATTAATGTTTTACGAAATTTCTTAACTGACGTCCTTTACGATATTTGTGTTTGTAATGCTAGAAATTTCATGATAGAAGTAACCTGTTTATATTGTAATATAAAATTGTGGTATTGTAACTTTAGGTTTTTTAGGAACGTTTTGCCAGAATGTAAATGACATCGACACATACTTTGAGATTTGAAACAAACTAGTTTGGACCTGTTGACAGAAATCTTCCTTTTGTTCTGGAATTTCTGGAAAGGATTCCGGGTTCTCACTTGTTAGGTTGACTCTGACAAAGAAATTTCATTGTCTCTTGGCGTCATTTCATTGAGTTTTTCATTGTTGAGAGTTCTCGTGCTATACAGTACGTTTAAAAAATGACCCCAACAAACCGTACTGTCCTAATGGCCCGCAACTGCGCGTCTGGAAACAGTGCTGCGAAAAGCCGTGCGAATAGCCGTGATGTCATGTCGTAGTGCTGTTCCCAGACGCACAGTTGCGGGCCATTAGGCCGGTACGCTTGGTTGGGGTCGTTTTTTTTTTAAACGTACTGTACAGTTGTGTCCAAGTTAAGGCTGCTAGAGAGCACGTGTAAAAATGCTGCCAACAATGAAACATTAACGGGCAAAGGGGCGAAGGGGTCGCACTCTGACTAGACGGGTATATTCCCCACGTAAACTTTCACTTGGACACTACTGCACACTATCGAGTCCTGTTAATCCATGTAAATTTTTAGTACAATTTCCTATTTTTTAACGTCATTTCGAAGATTATATTTATAATATCAAGAGTTCTAGTCATGTATTACCTTGGAATTATGTTTCATATTTAAAATTACAATTGTCAGTGTAATTTGATGAGTATTGGCATACAATGTAGACCAGATACTAAACGAATTTTCTACGCATTCAAACTGTTCTCATTGAAATGTATTTGCAACTAATTTAGTTTAAAAGTTGTAACCAGTGTTGAGTGCAAGTCGTGCAAATCCTTTTCAGTACAACCTCGTTCAAAATCGGAATGTAAGATTTTTTTTTTCTGGAGCAGGTGGAATATTTCTAATACCTGCCCAGCTGTCCAGCATATACTCGGAAAAGTGTCTGGTGCCCTAGCTATGTTCTTATTTGCATATATAGAATTCGGTCAATAAATTGAACCCTAAAACACAACCACAAACCAGCATTGTTGTATACATTTGGAACAGCGAAGCCCATTTGGGTGTAGTAGAACGTTTGTACTGGTACACAGTCTGTCTCCTGCTGCGAGTTTTCGCGCCGCAGATCGCGCCTGCCTCCTTCACCAGCTCCTGCTGCGAAAGATAGGGTCTCGGATTGCGTTTGTGGTTTCGTGTTTTTTTTTCTCCCAAGTCAGACGCGTAATACTTTTCATCCCCCCGTATAATACGTACATGCACACAATAAAAATAAAATAAAACGCTATAACGGTTTGTTTGGGATATTTCATAATGATATATATCTTTTTCGAAACAAACTTTTTTCTTTTTTTCTTTTGGGGGGGAGGGGGTTTAGTTTTCAAAAGGTAAAACGGTTTCATGTCTTTTATTCACAATTTGTACCGAACACACTTTTGGAAAAACTTCGAAATGGGCGGAATCCATGTTATGTCCCATGGTCTTAAAAATTGGCAAAAGCCAAAGGTGGAGAGGTGCACGAGAGATCACCTGCCGCGTTGCATAAGTAATGAAACCACGCTGCGGGAAGTTTGGCAGGCCAAAGGTGACTGGCTCAAAATCCACTCGACACGTTTTTCGACACACACACACACGTACACAAAAAGTAAAAACATGCCATGCGAACCGTGATTTTCCTTCCTGGTGAAGAAATTCTTCCGTGAAGATAAAAAAAAGATGTACATAAATATACGGATAAATTTACATTGCAAATGTATACCTCCCAAGTCAAAAGGCGTATCACAAAGGTTTAAGTTTACATGACATTTAATGGATCATGATTTCTATTAAGGTTAATGTCCCCTTACGCTTACGAACGAACACTTGAGTTGGGCAATGAAATCTACCACTATCGAAACCAACCGTATATATTGTATTTTCTCCAATATTTTCTATTATCGCATCCATATCCAAGTGAATTGACAAAATGGGTATCGAAAGATTTTTTTTATTAGTTTTTTTTTAGCTCACTGTGCAAGTTGTTGGGGATATACTTTGAAAGCTAGGGCTATTTTTTTTTCTTTTGTGGACATGAAGAGCCGCAAACGCGAGAGAGGAACACATGAAAAGATGTATAGAATTTGGAGCGATTGTTACGTGTATTGAATGAAGCAGACCACCAATTGTTGTATTAGGAACATCTGCCTTTAGAGCTGTGTGTCTAACTTAAAACATTATATCTGCCCCCTTGTCGCGTTTAAATAACAAGCGAAAGAGTCTCAACTGTCCGAGAAACGCAGGAGTTCGAAACGCATTTCACAGTCCAACAGTTTTCCATTGAAAACTGTTTTCAAAGTCCAACAATTCACTGGGCAAATAAGATCAGAGAGCTTTTATGATCAGCTTAAGACCGTGATGTGTCTACTCACCTGTAAACATTATTTAGCATTGCATAAAAGACTGATAGGAATGTCTTAAGTTTCTCGATGGCTGACAAGGCGATGATCCGGTCATCCGCTTGATGAGAAGTGACAACTGTTGCCCCCCTTTTTAAAACTTGGGCTCCCAGAGACAAATCAAGTTTGGAAGTTACTTAACTGCACTCAGTATACTCTGTAACCGTTATCTTCTCCAAAGGACACGAATTGAACGATTTCTTATAAGGGAGACAACGCCCAAAGGG
Source organism: Lepidurus apus apus (assembly GCA_022832285.1). NCBI lineage: Eukaryota > Metazoa > Arthropoda > Branchiopoda > Notostraca > Triopsidae > Lepidurus > Lepidurus apus. The sequence goes on from JAGJRO010000086.1 coordinate 113,214, forward strand.
GGAAAAGCCCACTACCCCCCCCCCTGCTTTGTAAATTATTGTGGGTCGAAACGTGACACTTTCTCGCCTCCTCTTTCAGGGGGGTTCTTGATTTTATTTTTTTCCTCAAAGGAATTTTCCGTTCTCTGCCGTCGTCTCTGCGCATCACTGCTAAGCAAAAGCGCCGATGGTCAGCACCGTTAAGCCAAACGCGATGGCTATGGCTATGGGCCCACAATCTATCTTATCTTTTGTGGCAAAGGGGGCAAAACTTGAAAAGGCCAAAAGAGCAGACGCGTCTTTTTACCTGGTGGAAATATCATTTGGTTAAAGGAGTTAGGGGGGACACTATATGGCCTTTTCTTACAGATCAAAGGTAGCAAAGAAGAAGGAAGAGAGAAAAGGTATTAAAGCTTGTTCAAGCTTTTGTCCATTCCGTGCATTTCCACAAAAGAATGTTGCCAAAACATGTCTTCCCACGCGTAGTACTTCGGCCTCGTTTTTAATAGTCTTTTAGAAGTTTCCTTCATTGCTTATGCATTCTATATCGTAGCCAAAGCGCAAAGTGACACAAAATGCCTTGAGAATCTTAAAAACCCTTGACTTTTTCCCACATCGAGCCTAATTTACGATGAAAATCATAAAAAATACGATAAAAACTGCTGACATTTCGGTTCAGCAAAAAATAAAAATAAAAAACAAGTAACGCTTTTTTGCTTGAATTACTACTATCAGAGGCTCTCTTTCGGAAGTCATGGGCCATTTGCCCTTTGAAAGTTAATTGGGTCCGTGGCGGGGGTAGCTGACGTCATGGAAGTGTTCGATGCCTTTTGAGTTTTGGGTCAGAGATAATTGTTCCGGCTTGTCTGAGTCAGTCGGAAATGGCCGTAACTTTTTTAAGGTTCTTTTTTTCTTTTTTATGTGGGTACTATAGTGTTGTAGAGAGATTTGTTAAAGCCATGGAGTCATAATTTTTTCCCGTTTTATTTTAAGAAACATTCGGATGTTGGCAATATTTTTAACCCAACTTCCGAATTCCATTCCGTGGACGCGATTATGTCAACGGCGGTATTTGCACGAAGGCGTTTCTGATGTTGAACAAGCAGGACAAGCCATCTACATCATTTCCTGCTACGATATTGACCGGACAAGTAAAAGGGGGAAAAACGTGCCTTGGACTTGCTGAAGTGTCACATTTTGGCACAAAGGGCCAAAGGAGGAGAAAAACTTTATTAGCCCCGTTATGTCTTTGGCTTTTTTTCTTTTTTTTGTCCTTACAGTAGCACAATGTCAATAATAGTTGTTGTTCACTTACGACAACGAACAACGTGAGGAACCCCAAAATGCAGCATTCAAAATGTGTTATTCTTGCAAAGTCATTTCCTATTTGAAAGCTAAAAACTCGGGGGAAAAAGCAGCAACAATGCGTTAATTCCGTCACGCTTGGGCAATACCTCGGTAGTTTTTCGATTTTTAGGCTTATCTTACCTGAGCCTAAGCACTGTGGATGAGGACCCCGAAGAACCTTGTGACATGACAAAGACAAACAGTTGGAGAACTTGACAGTTACCTCGCTTTCTACTGGAATCGCATTAAAAGGTGATTCCCGTCTCATTTCCTTGAAAGGAAACGGAAAAATTAGATGCCCTTTCTGCTGAGTCATTAACTTCAGGGTCCAAAGTGGGGAGCGAAAGAGAGAGGAAGGGAAATGGGAAATATTAGGAGGAGGCAGATGCATATTTTTAGGACAAATATAGAGCGTACGTACTGCATTGTATTGCACCGTACTGTAGAGTTACGTACGAGTCTTTGCCAAAAGGGAAAAAGGCGACATGTGCACGTAATAGAGCGCAGGCAAACGGCAAACATGAGTTAGAGCTACTTAAGGGGGAAAAACGAGGGTAAAAATATTGACCAAACGTTATACGTTTCGGTTAATGGTTCTTAGGCGCAGCTGAGGGCTTAGAAAGACAAAACTGATTAGTTTTGGGGGGACCTTTTCGGGGGTTCGTTGGTTCTACAGTACAGTGACTACTTGAGCCGTTGCAACGCTTCACCTAATGCGTGTAAACATCTATAACCCCTGCTTGGCTTCAAATATTGATCTGTTTCTGCTCATTAAACCTTACTCCTGTCATACACTCGAGTTGTTCCTTGACAAAGAGAGCGTGACTGAAAATTAAGCCATTTTCTCCCTAAATTTAATCGATTTTTCGTTTTGTTTATTTCGTCTTTCGTTTATTTCAACGTGATTGAACAGAACTCCTCAAGCAAAGCCCAGCTTTCTATGCCGCGATAGCATGGGAAACGGAGAAACACTTTTCCGTAATTATTACAAGAAAATCTTACAGAATTTTTTTACAGTAATCTAGGTAATACTAATAGAAAGGACATGACACTTTTCATTATTTAATTTTTGACTTCAAATTATCTTTTTATTTTACGCGAAAAAAAAAGCCAAATCACACTGGAAACTTCGTGCGTTCTTGAATTATTGGCATACAAACGTTTCGATTATGACGTCACGGGCGTATCATGACATCGACTTGTTATAATGGTTATTGTTTATTGATGTGCTTAGAAACAGTACACAAAGGCTCTTGGGTACTCTTAAGATTCGTATTGTACGTCTGTGATGTCACGAAGCCACGGATCCTATTTCTAGATTTTTTGTAGTTTAATAATTATTTTGCGCTTCATGTGAAGAAACAAAAGGAGAAACTAGACTTTATACTCCACTTTTTAAGTCAAGGTTACTTTTTAAGGCAAGGTTACTTTTTAAGTGGCTTTTGCCCTTTAAGTTAATGGTACTGTACACATTACTTGTTAATTTATGTTGTCAATTACATCTTAATTTAGGCTGTAACGTAACTATCAATTTTTCGATGTTTGCTTTAAACAATTAATGATTAAACCAGTCTAAATAAATAATTCCAACCAAGTGAATTAATAAATTAATTAAACGTTTGATGTATTTATTCCTGGCATTAGATAAAGGGCAACAAAGAAATTTAGTTCTTTTGTGGAAATCTGGTAGGAAAAGACTAAAGAGCGTGCCTGTAGTGGGGGGAATCTTACCACCAATCCAACTGGTGGATGAGGGGGAAACGGAAAGCTGAGACTGCGACAGGCAAAGCAACCCCCCTTCATGCTGATGACCTGAGAGTTGCCCTTTGACCTGAGCGGCGGCAAAAAGCCCGAAAATCCTGGTGTATATTCGTGGGAAAACATGCATACTTTCATTACGTTTCGGTTGTTTGAAATGGTGACTGGTTTGAGGTTTTGTTGGAAAGCCGAAGTTCAGTATGAACTATTTAACCTGTAACTTTGAAACTTGAGAGTATGAAAAACAGTATAAGACGGGGGGAGAAAAAAGGAGCTAATAAATTGGTTAATTAACAAAACCTGGCAATAAAGGTCCGTCTCATTTGCAGTTTTAAGGGCGTTGGTCCGAATTACTGATTCGATTCAGTTCGGGTTTTGTCCGATATCTCTAGTTTTAGCATAAGGAGTAACAAAAGGAGGCTTTAAAAGGGCGTGGCTAATTTGAATTAAATTCTTGAATTCCCAAAGAACCACGGTACTCATAAAAGGGTGCGGTATTATTGGAAGAAACTCCTTTTCTAAAAAAAAAAAAAGAAAGAAAAGAAACAGAAGTGTTATGGAATGGATATGGACGTGTGCCCCAACCCTTTTTACCTTTTCAAAGACTTCCACAGGACTTGGTGCGAGACATTTTTGCCCGATTTTCCCAGTTGTCCAATTGATTACCCCCTGTGCGCTTCCTCCCCCCTACCTCCTGCACTAACAGGCGTCCCGTAGAGCCTACCACCACTTTCAAAAATTTCCGGACGATTTCCCAATACTTTCCTTGAACCAAACGCCTAAACAGGCCCACAAATAGACTAAATAAAGGAACCAATAGTTAACCCACACTGTAAAAAAGTGCTCAATTTTACCGAACAATTACAGCAAAATTGAAGTGTTTTTATCAAGGAAGTTGTTACTTCTGAATGTTCTGCTTTACATAAATACACTTGGTTGTTATACCTAAAAGCTTTATGCAACTTTACATGAACATTTCATCAAACTTTACACAAGAAAGTGTTCGAAAAAAGAATTTCGCGTTCTATACTGCATCGCCAATGTTTTCTACAAAAGCAGCGTACTTCTCATCCTTTCCGCTTTATTTCTAAAGCGCTTGTTAAAGCATGCCGACCCCATAGAACTAGGGAGACCGCGTCGACTTTACACTGTGAGTGTGACAGTTCAATTGTTGCTTACATTTTCTGGCCCTAAACACAGTGCTCATTTTGAACTTGGGTGATGAAAGAATAAAAGTATTCGCGTGTATTGTGGCGAACAGGAAATAACCCAAAATCCTAAGCCGCTTATGTATTTACTTGGAGTCGACTTCCTAGTGTGCTTACCAAAGTAGTCGACTTTCCAGTGTACTTATCCAAAGTAGTCGACTTTCTCGTTTATTTACTTAAAGTAGTCGACTTTCTAGTCAACTTCTCAAAGTGTCGCGAGATTTTTGGGCGTCTATGAAGTAAAAAACGGAAAACACAAACACATGAGGTGACTTTTTTGTTTGTTTGCTTGGACCGACACCGACATACCTTGGAAGCTTCCGCTGAAGATAAGTAATTGTTGCACGATTTTAATTTTAATCTTATGAATTCCCTCTGTGACCTAATTTTCTCTTGTTATTGGTTGTCAACTCTCACTCCATCCAGTTCCACTTCCAGAATTCCCTATTCATCCTCACTACCAGCATTAGCACATTGTACCGCAATTTACTTTATTTTCCAGAGAAAAGTAATCAGAAGAGTGGTTCTTGCAGTTTTATAAATTTTATAACAGAATTCCTTAGAACATTGGGTAACAAGATGCTAGGATGAGATTTCAAGCAATTTCGTCAGAGATTTCGCGCTTTGGGTGCAGTCTTGTGTATTATTCATCTCAAATTCAAATCTTTTCCAGCTAGCATGATGAAACTGAAATAGCAAGCACTCTGAAACCGTGTCCTTGCTTGAAGGCATTTACTGCAGATGTCACGTTTTATGAATATTTCATTTTCTGTATAAATTTTCAGTTTACAAGTTTCGTACATGTTTCTGGTTTAAGAGTCTTAGCCATACCTTTTGTCAGGTCAAAGATTACGTATTAGATTATTGAAAAGAAAAGAAAAATACCCCAAATTTGCGATTCAAAAGCTTCATTATTGATTCTATTATAATTTTTAACATTTCTGAAGGGGGGAGTTGACCCCAAAGTATTGAATTTATGAGTTAGTGTGACCCACGCAAGGTTTTGTTTGGCAAACCTTAAAGGGGAGGTCCTGGAATGAAGTATTTTTTTCCCTTTTTTATGGGAGGGTTCTTCCGCTTTTTGTATTTGACCAGGAATTCGCTTGTTCGTCCGTGTACTGTATGTGTGTGCGCTTGGCTACGATAGGGCAATTTTCGTTTCAGTTCACGGTCCTGATATTTTTCTCGAATGAAAATGTTCTCCCAAAAAACGAACAGGTGCGTGAGCAATACAAGCTCCTTTTTCTCTTTACCTGGCGTGTATCCGTTTTAGACCAGTAAGAGACTCCCATATCAACCTATACCCTACTTATATCCCTGTTTTGATTTTCCAGCTTATAAAACCCCATGATGGATTAGGGTAACCAGACGGCCATAATAATACGCCTTGAACACACAGTTTTGCCTTTGCTCAAGTTCACACACACATAGGGAGAGTCTCGTCTCCAAACTCTCAACTTGTGAAAAGAAAAGGGACGTTTTATTAGTTTAAACGGATGTTTGCATTGAAATTGTCTACCGGATACTCCATTAAAGTACAAAAGAACCGTATTTTAAATTAAACCTAGCTTTTTCTCCCTTTTCTTCCTTGTTCTTCCTTTTTTCTCTATTTCCCTCTCCCCTGAACCTTTCTGTCTCTCTCGCTCTCTCTCGCTCTCTCACATGCAACATTTAGTATGTCCCGAGGCGTTTAAATCCATCATTGTTAAGAAGCCAGGCTATGCAAATTAAGTTTTCTTGGATGGGGGGGGGGCCGTAAGTTCTCCCAGTATGGCCCAAATCGAGCCTCTTTTGCAGCTGTCTCTGGAGGTAGATGATAACCCCAAATATGGTCAAGGTGACCGAGGCATCCCAGAAACGAGAGAGAAAAAAAATGGGGCTCGGGGTGACAATTTATTTCGATTAAATTAATCAAGTCGGGAGGGGAGAAGAATTTGGAGGAAAAGAAAAATGGTCCTGTAAAAGTTGTGGGTTTTCAACTTTGTGAGACTTTGAGAAGGTTAAAGAAAAAACGAGTAGAAAGGGATATCTTATGTCGTTTTAACGTTCTATGATTATTTCCCTCGTGGTGGAGGATGCCAAGTGTGAAATAGGAAACGCGAGACTGATCTGCTGACTTGGGCTTGGGTGCCACACCAACGTGCAAAAAGGCTTATTACTGTCAAACGTGAAATGAAAAAAAAAACTGTTCAGTTTTGTTTTCTTTTCTCGGTAGTTCGTTGAAACTCCCAACGTGCAAGGATTGAGGATCCGGCGTAAGAACAAGCCCAAAAGATATACATGTCATTTCCTAATTAAAAAGTAAAACACAGACGTTCCGTTTCTTATGATTTATTAAGAAGAAGAAAAAAACAGTTCTATAGCTGGTTACGTGGAGAGAAAATGAAATAAATAGAAATAAAACTCTTGTTGTCACACTAGATTTGGGAAGCGTTGGCATAAGCTCCCTGGAACCGTTGTGGTCTAACGTTATATACGTGGCTATTTAACTTCCCTGTGCTCAAGCCCTTGAACACTATACAGAACGACTTTTTCTTCTCTTCTTCGTAAGCCGCACGCAAATGACAGTCATTTTTCATGGGAAAAGTGCAGCAGTGGAGATACACAAGTTTAGAAAAATGAAATAAAAATAAAAAAAATCGGAGACGTTTTCTAAAGCGATTTTGAGACTAAAGGGGAAGACCTACAAGAGTATATAGCGTTTTGTACACAAAAAGACGAAGCGAGTTGATCACGACCACGAAAAAAGTATATACACTTAAATGGTCTGGTTTTGCTTTGGCTATGCATATAATTTGCATGTGTCATGGTGCCAGAGAGCCATTTTTTGACTCATATCATAGACTTAGACTCCCTATCCCACTCCGAGCTGTATGAGAAGTTGCGGGCAAAAGAAGTTTATGGTTTAAACGGTTTTCCCAGCGAGAAAAAAGCTCCTTTAGCTTAAAAAATAAAAAAATAATCCTTACTTGTGGGTATACCTGTCGGCTATAGAGATCGTATACTGTAGTACAGTACAGTATAAGGTTGTGTACATTTTATTATGATGATTGATCGAATCACCGAAAGTCAACTCAGGAAACTACCTCGTGATTCCTTTCTGGAACGATATCGTGACTTCCGGGCGAAGTGGGGTGTGTTTTTTAATGAGGTTATGAGCTTTACCGCTTTACGCAAAAATGCTCCGGTCTTCCACAGTTTACACGTCGTTGTGACCCACGCAAAACCGTGCGTGGGTCACGTCACAACTCATACATTCAATACTGTGGGGTCAACTCCCCCTTCAGAAAAGTTAAAAACTTAAAAACACTGTCAATTTTTTTTATTTATTTTGATTTTTTCGTGTGTGCTAATAATGTTAGTACACAGTGATTTAACAGTATAGTGAAAACCGCTTAACGTGAAATCGAAGGGGCCGAGATATTGTTTCGTGTTAAAAGGAATCCGTGCTAACAGATATACCTAGTTAATCAAAACACTGTCATAATAACAAACTTAATATTCAAGTTTTTACTCGTACATTGACAGTCTATACATTTAAAGCACAAATAATACATTTTAAAGCATTTTAACGGAGTGTAAATAAAAATGAAACGTTTTGACTGCCCGCAGACTGTTGGGGCGAGAAAGACAAAAATTTGAAATGCTAAAGGCTCTGTAACCCTTCCCATTGGCAGAGTGAGACGGTTGATAAGAAGACAGAAGTATTTTGTCATCCAAAAATATTTTATCGCAACAAAACTATCTTGTCGTTCCTCCGAGACGCGAAAGTTTTTCTTGTTAAGTGGTTTTTGTTTCGTGTTAAAAGGAAACAAATATATGGAATTACATAGCGTTTTTTTCGGACCGGAACACCATTTTGTGTTAACAGGTTTTTCGTGCTAAGCGGTTCCGTGTTAAACGGTTTTCACTGTAATTTCCTTGGGAAAAAAAACTTTTCCTTGAAAAATGAACACAATTAAAACTTTTGTGACCACAAATATATTAGCATTGGATTTCCGATAGTGTTGTGGTAGATTTTCCAAAACATGATTCGGACCGAATAACGTGCCTTTACCATTCAAAGTCCTATTTTTTTAAATTGAAAACTCTGCTGATCTTTTCCGCCCTTTTTTCGTTTTTTACATAAAGTCTGAAAAGCCTATAAGTCGTACCACTTTTCCCCTTAATTTCCCATTTTGGGTCAGCCCGTTCTATAGCTACCTCGTTATCTTTATGTCTGTCTCCTCGACAAAGAAAAACCACACGCGTGAAAAGTCCCATCGCCAAGCATGGTTTGTAGCAAGTAAAAAAAAAAAAAAAAAAGACCGCTTTCAATCACTGTTAAGGCTACTGTAAAAGTCACTTTTTTTCTTTTTACTTGGTCCAACCGAGACGATTATCTCGTCTCCCTAACGTTAACGAGGACCCCCAAAAAAATTAGACGAAATAGGAGAAAGGCAACAGTTGCTTGACTCTTTGGTCTTTTGGATCAGTTGGGCCTCGAAAATGGGTCCCCTTGATTGGATTAGCTTCTGGAGAACCCTCCTTGCCCCTTGAAAACTTCTGCTTTTGGTCCCCAGCTTTATTACTATTACTACTGTTAAGACCTAATTAAGGCCACAGACGGAGGAAGAGGAGGGACAGGAGCGAGTTTGAGTTTGCAAGGCATAGAGCAAACAACAATGTGAGGGTACGCGTATACACAGTTACACATACATATATAGCGTGCGCCATTCAATTACCCGTAAACACGGCTCCTTCTCTCCTTGTAATAACCTAGCGGGCGGGCTTTAACGATGGCCCCAACCTGTGTTGCATTGCAGCTTTAGTGCTTGATTTCCCCTTGTAATTCTGGCCTTCTCCAACGACTCCTCTTGCAACTTTTGCTCTTTCCTTCCAGGCTTTTGTGCTATGGTTAATGAGAACTTGCCATAATTGTGGAAGTGGGGGAAATTTAATTGGCTTTCTTGAACTTCGCCAGGAGGAAATGTTGCTGGGAAAGAAGAAAAATTTGACTATAGTTTTTCTTCCGTTATTGGCAATTTGGGATAAAGATCCAAGGCCAAAAGTTGGTTGGGTTGTTGGTATTAGTGAAACTGCTGCTTGCTTGGCGCTCTTCTGTGTAATCATGCGTAAGTGCTTATGTTGCTAAGACTTTTTATGGCGTCTGGTTTTATCTGATCCATTTGGCTAATTTGGAGCTGCGAAGTCGTAAGGATGAGGTATAGAGTCAAGACAAGACTACTTTACCACCACGGACATGGTGTGTTTATCGGCCATCCATTATTTCAGTGGCTTTTTTATCTGCATGTATTAGAACTGGCCTCAAGAATCAAGAATCTTGTCGTGTTCTTAAAGTAAACTTTAACGGCTATCAGCTGCATACCTGCTGCGGAAAAAAGTTACGTCTTCTTCAACCGAGTTTACTTCCACGTGAGTATTTGACTGTTGACTTTTTGCTGACTATTACAGATTATGTAGAAAAGATAAAAGATATTGGCAGCGTGAAACATTGTATCTTTGGATTAGATTTAATCATAGGTTTTGTGGGATGAAATCCCTAATTAGACTTTCAAATGACGTAGGTTGTTACTTTTACTGGTGTGTTCTGGTCCTTGTAATGTTATGAAGGGCTTTGCGTGCTCTTGTCTCGCATTTTAGGGTACAATGTCAGGCCTTAGCGAGTGTTTCATCCATCAGTGGAACAGCGTAACTCGTTTTGGGGGCTAGAAAATCCACTAAATCAAAGAAGAATTCCAATCTACTGTGGCCCAAACCTTAATATAAAAAAGTATTTCTTTGTCTTGGTATTAAATTGCACTTTAAAATATGACGTATTATCTTACCCAACTGGCAGATCTTGAAACTTGCATATGTTTTCCGTCGAGTTCCATGTATTACCTAAACCTAAACTTGAAATGATAATAAACAAACGTGTAATCAGAATTGGAATGCGTGAAATTCAATCCTTGAAGCCTTTTAAGAAATTTAAACGATATCAATGCTTATTTTTATTAAATAGCATAACAGTGTTGGTCGTTTCACTCAGGGGAAATCTTATTGAACTCAATTTGCTTTACTTGCAAATCGAAGAATAAACTTGAATAAAAAATTTACGAAGACACGTATGGAGAAACTTCAATAGAATGGCAAAATCTTAAATTGTTTCTGGCTAAATTTACTAAGAATAATATTAAAGAATAACTACTTCGACATTTTTTTTAAAATTAGTGTTTCTTCTATAGCTATTATAAGTAGAAGTAGTTATAACTATTATAGAATTATACTGGAAACTTGGATTTTTAAGCAAATCAGGGCAATATTTAGTCTTCGGAATTTTTATTAAGTCATAAATTGGGAATTATTGAGTCTTGGTTTCTCTATCCTCTATTTTGGTTCTAAAAGTTAACACGAACTTATTCAATTTTGCGTATAAAACAATTGAGCGAACTGATTTCGAACGAAGTTCTCTACTTCCTAAACTTCCCGTACACATTAGCTCGGCACAGCTCTGAGCTTGGCATAGCTCTGCTTTCCCAAATCGGGAAAATTCGGGATTTCTAGAAAAACGATTTTACATGAAATTTTCTTATTTTTTAAATGAAAAGTGCTTTAGCAAATGAATTGGTTTTGGTCAGCTTAGTTCGTGCTTAATTGGGTTAAATTGCAAATGATATTTCACTGGTTAAACTTAATTTGCATTGCATGGCTAATTTACTATGAATTAGAAAAGGAAACCTACGCTTACACCAGCTAGTAGTGTGTTCAAACTGTTAATGTCTTCAAATTTACTGTCAGTGTATTAGAGGGTTTTTTCATCATATTCACCGAGTTTAGCCAGAATTAATTTCACAACTTCCCCATGCTAACCGCCCGTGCATAGGTATACGGGAGCCTAAACAGTCTGTCTGAAGGCAATCCTCGTGGTGGGTTTAAGTAATGTAAGCATGCAAATAATTAATTATAATTAGGCAGCTTAGGTCAATTAAGCTGTCTAATCGATATGTCTATGTCAATTTCAATTACCTATATAATTTATTGACAATTATTTCACCTTATTAAATCACAAAAAAACAATTAAGCGTATAAGATGCAAGGCACTGAGTGTTTTAAATTACAAAATTTGGTTCGAACTTTGCTGGTAATTTTGCTTGTAAGCTTTAAAAGACGCTTCAAGATATGAACGAGTTGTCTCATGGTAAACAGAAAGAGACAATTTCATTAAAAGATACACAACCCTTTCAGTTAGGGAAAAAGGTTAAAAAAACAGGTCCAGGCGAGGCTAAATAAGGCTCCAATTTATTAGACTGGTTCGTTATCGAAAAAGGCTATTGGCTCCAATGTTTGGAGTCATCTGTACAACTTGTCTAGCTGGTGCCAGAGAACCGGGGCCTTGTCCGCATCCCGTTGAGCCAAACAGCGTTTGTAAAGTATGGGGCAATCTAAAGAGATGCACGCCAAAGCTTGTGGGGCGGCTCGACCCGCGCAATAACCGCACACCTGTACAATAATAATAAAAGCGATACAGTAACAAGGTTTCTCCATTATGGGAAAAGGTCCAAAAAAAGAAAAAATACAAGAGCAAAATCAACATTTTCAAAATAAACTTTTCGTTTTTTTCATTTTACTAAGTTACCTGGATCATATCAAAGTACGTCTTCTCCCATGCTCGGGCTTTAAAGGCCAATAAAGCTGCAGTTTGAGGTACATTCCTGGAACATTGCTCGCATAGACCTGCGTGAAGACTACTACTACGCGTTTGCTGATCGCATAGTAAACAATTGAGGGTGACGAAATACTGTGAAATAGTCAACCCGGGTTTCTTGGTACTAGCAGACTCTCCTTCTGTGGAGATCTGAGCCGGATTCCAATTGGAAGCTGGCTTCAACATGCGAGGTAATGCTGAGTACCTGCCAATATTAAAATAAAAATATTATTTTTAAGGTAACAAAGTTCCTTTCTAATTTATATGTGATTTTTGAACCTAACTTCTATTTTAACTTCAAATCAACCGTCAAATTAACAGGGTTTATACGCTATAGTTGTCGAACTTTGTTAAGATATAAAAAAGTATTTGTTTCAAAAATATGGTATTTGTAACGTAATGACTAACATTGTCGAATAAAGCTTCTTGCCATTATGGCATTTGGCTATACAGTACTATAACTTCCCTTTAAAATCATAACGAACAGAATAAAAAGGCTCCCGTACAGCTTAGCTTTCTATGACACGGTGGCACGGCGAATGGAGAAACATTCTTACGTAAATACTACACATTTTTTAAGAAATTTCTTGACAGTAATGTAGGTAGTACTAATGCGGAATGCAAGACAGTTTTACTTCTTTTATTTTTGTCTTTACTAATTTGAGAAATGCACATTAGTATTTCACCTACGCGAAAAAAACGCGTATACACTCCATGCAAAGCACTGCACACTCCTTGCGGTGGTTTGGGTGCAACAAGCTAAACAATACGGGTGCCTTTTTTATAATAAAATAACAAGTTATAAATACGGTACCAGGAATAAGTATCGAGTCCTAGAAGACCTAAGCAACGCTGTAAAGGCGGAATAATGGCTCGAGTGATGTAGTAGTGGGCGTTCAGACGAAGACTAGGATTGCTTAATACTTCCATAGGTTGTTTGACTAACTGGATTAAAGGAAGGCCTGGCGAACCATAGACAATCACATACGGAACTCGTTGACCCACTCGAAAGTCCGCCTTCCGATCCCATTGAACTAATTTTCTTTAAAATGTTCCATTATTTACACTTAATTAAGGTCCAAAACTTTTTTTTGATACTTGCTAATCTCCAATGCTGGTACACAAGCTCCTGGTCGGTACCCTTGTGGTCCGCGGAATTCTTTGGCAAACGTAAAATCTTGAAGAGAAACTCTGCCTTGTAAAATCTTGCTAAATTGTCGCTGAACGTAAGTTTTGACCGATGATACGTTATAAGTCTCGAACAAAATGCGTAAAGACTTTTCTAATATCTTTTAAAATAGAAAATCCCATAAAGAATTAACAAGAAATTCGACACTATTTGGATTTCTTCGAGTAATTTACCTTGACTACTGCTGGACAGCCATCGCGACGGACTGTTTCGATACCTTTGGCATCATATAAGGGCTCTTTCTGATCAGGACTCTCATACGAGTACCCCACGTAACGTTTCTTGGTCTGAAAATACAACATTCAAGAGTGGAGTTTCCGAAAAGGAGTGAAAAACCCTAAAAATAAAATACTAGAGGTTTTGCGACACCCAGTACTCTCAAGTTGTCTAAGCATTTTTTTTTCAGTCGACGCGTAATTTTTTCATCCATTTTTTAAATTTTTCTGTAAAGACCTAATCATCTTTATGGGGAGACAAAAAACGTGCTCGAACTATCAATTAACTTCGGTTGCGTCATATCGTGTTCTTTTGTAGCTGGTGGGGAAAACTGGACAATGAATGATAATTTTGTTAGGAAGAAAAATACATAAGGTATCGCTGAATCCGTATCGTTTCTGATGAATCACTCTTTAAGACGGTGAAAGAAAGGCAAACAGTTTAAAAGCAGTTAAAAAATGAGTCATATGTTTCGTGGTGCCGCAATTCACCTTTTGTTAAAAAGGAAATGAAAAGAAATATTTACTTGTAGAATGCATGGCTGGTAAACTTTCTCGAATTTCAGCTTAACAGGCTTGGGATTGGTTTTCGTGACGGCCTCAGCAATCTCGGCGCCGATGGTAAACGCTTCCGCTCGACTTTTGCCCGATACCAAGACAAACATGGAATCGGTGTCTCCGTAAATAACCCGCGCGCCCCACTGAGGACTACTTTCCACTAATTTGATGGCGCGTTCCAACGTCTCACGCCCTTTGCTCACTACACTGTCAGCGATCTTTTTAACCACAAGAAAGTTTTAGGATCCAAATTTAATTTTGGGGCATTGAAATTGATTTTCTCTCACTTGTCAAACAAATAGATGACACGAAAAACTAGTTAAAACTTAATTTCTGGCAGTTCAGACTGACTCAACAGTTTTTTTCTTACTGATAGTTGAGTGGTAGAATGGAGAAAATGGAAGAGAATCAACGAAAATTACTGTACTACAATAACTGCTGTAGCTCGATTCGATTTAAATTGTTTTAATTTAATAAAAAAATTTCAATTTAATTTATAAGATTAATCAAATTTTTTAAGGCTCCCGTATACCTTAGCTTATTGATGCGAAACAATCACAGATGGCACTGATGTTTGTTATTGTTTTGCCGAAGCCTTGTGTAAGAAAGTAAAAAATACATAGACAGCTAATTGCCGGAAAAGTTTCTACGCTTGTTTTGATTCTGAAAAGTACAACTTGTCACCACAATTTGCTTTAGCAGCACAATATCCCAAATCAAGTCGTCGAAATTTCGGAACAAGATTTCTCGAAAACGGCTTGTCAGATTTGAAAGCAATTTAGAAAAGAAGTTTTCTTTCATTAGGAGCTAGTGCACAACCAAAAAACATATTTTTAGGCAACGTATTTCTCATAGTCGCAAACTTCATTTGCAAATTGCTAATTTATTACTCACCGAAAAAAACATATATTGCATTGGTTGTGCACTACTAGTTAGCAAGCTCAAGATTACTGTCAAGGAATTTTTTCACGAAATGTACCGGTTTTCTCAAAAAGTTGTTCCGAAATTCTCCATGCTGACCGCCTATACCGAGCTAAGGTATATGGGAGCCTTTATTTAATTTTTTTTTAATTTAGTGATTTTTTTCTTATAATTTCATAAAAATTTCTTTCAAGTCTTTATAAATTAAATCTCAGCTCAAGTGTAGTATTTTTCATTCATGTTGAAAATTCTTCGAAAAAACAAGGATAATTACCTCCACGCAGGGCATACGTCCCGAAAAGTTGGCAGATGTATAGCCATACGTCACATTGGCAATTAACTTGAGCCCTAACTGTCTCGCATCCAACACACGTTGAAGCAATTTATCTTCCTTGTACATTTTCATGGATCGCTTGACCTAAAAAATAACAAGTAAGAACGAACATGTCTAAAATGTGAAAAAGTAGTTAAACTCCTATAAATAAATATGAAAAAATACGTTGAAATAAAGTTAAAATGTTCGATTTCCTTAATAAAACTTTTTACCATCAGTCGAGTATCCAGGATTTCTTCCAACATACGAGGCAAAATACCTCTACGGACAGAAGATTTCACAAAAACTGCTCCTGCTGGGGATATATTGACCTGGTTCTGTAATGCAGCGACCACTTCGGGTGGAACCAACAATTCCGTACAGCCAAACGCCAACGGCGTCGCTCTATCATTTTTTTTAATGAGAAGTATAATCTTTAATTTTGAGGTCTATTTCCATTATAGAAAATAAAACAAAAAACTAACGAGAAATAAAGAAAACAAGAATTATAATAAACTTGCTTTCCGAGCAATGATGTGCGTCCTAGACAGGTGGAGAAGCAGTAATTGTACGCGATAATCATGGACGGGTATAGTGATTGGAAATCTAGGACCAAGACAGGATCAGTGTAGAATTTCGACTCGGGTTCCATAATTAAAGGCAGGAATTCAGGGGCTTTCATCTGGGCTCGCTGTTGAACACTGGGCGAAACTGGGATGAAGTTGAGGGGTTTGGCTAATCGTAGCATCATGGATTCCACGCGCCACTGAGTTCAGAATAAGAAGTTAAGGGTAACTTGAGCACGAAAATCTCTTTACCTGCGAGCCGCGAGTTAGAACTTCATAAAACTGAATACCAAATAGCCGAGCTAATTCGCTAGTACGTCCAATCAAGTCTAACTGCTCCACAATCTTGACTGAGCCTTGAACTCGAGCCATGTAATGCTCCACCACTCGCCACCTGAAATGCAAATAAGATCGTATAAAAAGGCACTTTTTTTAAGTGACATGTTATATAGCAGTGTTAGGTTTGGTTTATCCAACACTCCATTATGTTTTCATAATAACGGACATTAAAAGGGGCGTAGAATTTTCGCATTGTAAATTACTTATCCAATTGAAGTAAGAATGACACAGAGAGCAAAATTAAACATTTGCTTCAAGAAAAGTTTTCAGTGAAAAATCCTCAGAAACTTGAAAGCATAAATTACAGTACGAAATTATATGGATTAAATTATTACATTAATTGCTGTAAAAATAAATGTTTTTGTAACCGCCTCTATATATCGTAGGTCATTGTTAATATTTTTGCAGAAAAATGTGCAATTTTACCATATATATGGCCACCTTTTTGGCTGACGAAAGATAAAGTTACCACAGGTTGCGTATACCCCCCCCCCCCCCCCAAAAAAAAAATAGAAGTAAAAACATAAAATAAAGGACAGTGGAGCGTTTTCCAAAACTATATCCATTACTAATACAAGGATTCAAAGCAGTAGTAATGTAATAACTATGGAATTTAATTATAAATTTGAAAATATAGTTCGACATCAAATTTGTTACTTAACTCTATAGTTTTGCTGTTTATAAAAAGATTTTTTTTTAAAGTTTCTATTCGACTTCTTCCCTTTAAAAAAGGATTGATTTGAAACAAAATGCAGTACCGGTGCTTGTGCAGGTTAGGACTCCACCACTCGGTAAGAGCTTGATAGGAAAAGTCTGGAATGCGTTGGTGGAGAATATGGTAGGCCATATTTTCGAAAGTGTAGCTTGTGAGGGCCAATTCAGGGCGCAATAAACGCCACAAGTTGAGGACGATGCGTCCCACGAGTACCAGGGCCGAGTTTTTTTCCACGAAGTAGCCCAAGGCTTCATTCCTGTGATCGCCAGCTTCGTCCTGCTGGTCTCGTTCCAATAGGGCCGTTTCGGGCAGTCGGCCTAACTCGGCTCTCAGATTGAGTCCCAATTGAGTCCCACGCTGCAGTAAATAGCCCCATGAATGCATCTCGATCTCGTAGCCTAGCAAAATATCAGGATCCCAGAGCTTCACCAAGTCGATCACGGCGCGCAGTAACGTTGATTCATTTTCCACACATTTCACGTTCAAGTCATGAAGAGCTGACCGTCGCAAGAGGTCCTTGTGAGAAACCAATCCTTCCATGTCCACCAAGATCACCCCTAAACCAAGAACCCAAAAAATATAAGTAAATAAAAAAATATATTATAAAACTCAAAACAAGTAAACTACGATTTGCCAAATTACAAAGTTTAAGTCACTAAATTACGTTAACCTGTTTCCTTACAAAATCGTGGTAAAGCCAAATTGCACTTCCCAATTAAAATATAAAATGTATGGCACAAGTTATATGTAAGCAAAAAGAAAAGTTCTCGGGAAACCGTGTTCCGATTTTTTTTACCGTACACCTACATAGCCTAACGAGCTTTTCATGGCAGCAAAAAAAAATTAAAAAATCGTAGATTTCCCAGACGGATTAGTAAAATGACAAAACTGTGACCTTTCTTTATTTTCAAGTATGTCAAAAAGCGTGAAGTCTAATACAACGGAAGGATACTTTTTTTCCTTGGGAAAGGCAATTTAATACAAGAGTTCATATCACGGAGTATCAATTTACCTTTCAATGAAAAAAAGCGTTAAAGATTGGTAAAAGGTACCTTGTAGAATGTGTATTACCTGAGTATTGTCTAGGAGTTCCGGAATGCATTTCCACGTCGTTGGTAATGGAATAAAAGATGGCTTCAATGCTATCAAATTCGGGGTCAGGTCTCAGATTTTCACGCGTGCTAACATGCAATTCCATGTTCATGACCGTCAAATGCTGATGCTAAACAAAAACACAAGACATGGGGTCCTTTTTAGAAAACTTTGTTTAAAACGGTTAATGGTTTCAGATTACGGGTCTCCTTCAACAACTTCCGCTTGAAAGCTACGCTACTTAACCTTCAATGGCACTGTTGGACTACAAGCCCCACCTCCTTTTTGTGCATTTTCCCCCAATGTATCCAAATCCTTCCACTCACGACGACAAAATAACAACAAAGAAAATTGTCTACACTGGATTTTAAAACATCTCCTTGAGAATATACATTGTTCTACGTTTTTCGAGACGAATTTGAAACTTAGTTGCCTTCCTACTTTGAATGGAAAAGTGGGCGAGGCTTCAAACTGCATAAAACTCCGTAACTCCCTAACTCTATTATTACTGAAAACCTAAACAAAAGCTTATTCTTCAAAAGAAATTGTTCACAACGCGCACAACGATCGTGACTGCCTTTTATCTTTATTGCTGTGGTTATTTTTTGTATAAATAAAACATCTAATAAATAAACATAAAAGGACTTACATCATGAACGGCTTTGGCATCTTGAAAATTCTGCAACATGACTTTAAAGCCGAAAGTATTGTTCAACGACGGTCCTTCTAATTGCGAAGAGGCGTATAATGTTTGTCGCCTTTGTCGTGGAGTTCGCAGTAAACCTGCACTGATCAACGGACTGCCAGTACTTTCTCTGTCGGATTTGCTCCCAGTCGACGAACCAGACGACAATGTATTTATTTTCTCAAAAGAAACTCTTCGCCGCTTACTCACACCGGAGCGGCCCGAAACTGGGGACTTGGCAATACTACGGATAGCAATCACTTCCGTACTGGACAAACCCAATATACTGCTGCGTCTTCGCTCAGAAATGCCCGGTAAGGGCGTACTATGATCAACTGGCGGTTTAGTCGGATACGGAGACGATTTCTGATCGTTTTTCGAAATTTGCTTCGTTGGAATCGATTTAGTATCGCAAGTTTTAGGCTTTAAACTGGCTTGAATCCATTGGTAACTAGGTGGCCTTAGTAGCGGCGTTATGACAACCGGAAGTACCGGCGATTGGATGACAAATTGCTCCATTTCTTGAGCTAAGGAATCGCTCAGAAGACCCCAGGGGAAAGCTGAGGAACGTTTCCTGAGAGCTTCCAAGCCTTCATCGGGAAAAGTCGTTTGGAAAGAGGGCAGGATCTCTGTTCTCATGCTGGCAATACTGGATCGAGTACTGGATGACTTAGGTTCGTCGTTTGGGTCTCCCCAAAACGCTTGAACGGGTAAAACGCTGGGCAAACCGTAAGTTTCTAACGTAGCTATGATTCTGTCAGTACTAGGTGGTAAGTCCGCGTACTGCAAGTAACGATTACTGGTAATTTCTGCAGAAATTACATTCAAATCCGATGCACCCTCCACTAGATTTGGGTTTCGACTCGAGACCGCTTCTCTGGTAGTACAATTAGACGAGTTTAATACAATAGCAGGCGAAGATTGACTGCGATTAAAGGTATGAGAGTATTGGCTAACTTTCGGGCTCAACGGAGGTAAATTAATGGACAAAAAGCGACTCAGAGTACGGTTTCTATGACCCACGGATGGTTCTAGCCTATAGGAAAGCTTCCGACCAGTTTTCCTCTCAAATTGGACCATTTCTTCTATCAATGGCCGCAGTAATACTCGTACTGGTCTACATTCTGTAGAATTGGCAGTCTGAGGTTCAAGATCCATCGAAGTAGCTCTAAATTGTACTGACTCCTGTCCCACAACTTCCTCCTTTCTTCGTTCTTCCTTCTCAGGAAGCTGGTTAGGAGCCAAAGGATCAGAATTGGGTAGATTTCCGAGATTAGATTGGGTCAAAGATGCCAAAGTGGTTAATTTAGAGCGTTCTTGGGTCCCCAAACGGGTAAACATGTCTCGGTCAGATGAACTTTCATCTGGGGAGGCAGCAATTATAGGCAAAACTTGCTGTGGTAGCTCAAGTTTTGTTTTCGAGCGTTTTCTTGATGGTCGGAACGCAATTTCCAACGGTGTAAACCGTTTTTTCGTGGGAGATGCTTTTTTCAGCTTTGTAAGCTTGACTGGGCTCCCATTGGCAGCTCCGGCTTCTACTTTATTTCCTTTTTTCACAGCTTTCTTTTTCCCTTGCTCTTCATCTGAAGACGAAAAATCAAAAGCGCCATCTAGGTTTGGCCAGTTGAAGTTTAGATCTGATGAAGAACAACTCGCGATGCTCACAGCATCGGAATGAGCGTCAGGATTAGACGAAAAGAGGGAATCACTATTGGGTTGTGGAGAAGGAACGGCACTTATGGAGCTTGGATCCTCTTCAGGCTCAATTTCATTGTCTTTCTCGGTCGCCCAATGAGTTTGGGTCATTTCTAAGGTTTGTCGCTCGCCGTCACTTTCTTCGCTATCCGAATGGGGTATTACAGGGCCGTCTTGAGCGCTACGTTGGTTTGGGGTACTAGGGGTGTCCATAAGGGTGGTTTCGTCTTCTTGGTTGGCAGCTAAGGCTTTTAAAATTGCTGCCAACTCTTGGTCTTCTTCGTTAACTATAGAAATAAAAAGGCAAATAAAAGATTTACACAAGTGTAAAAATGCTGATAATTGGAGAAATTGGTGCAAATGCAATGCAAGAATTTGAAAATAGGAAAATAAAGAAAAAATAGATAAGTTATTTTAAAAAGAAATCAAAGCAGGTTCGTAAAAACTATAAGTTAACGAAATCAAAACGTTATTAATGGTCAAATAATTACAGAAAGTAAGAAGTTAGCGATAGGAACATACAACTTATGGTACTGGCCAGACTTGACGGTATTTGCGAGAGCTCAATTCGTTTCCTAGCTGATTTATCTAACGAGTCCGTTTCTGTAGCCATGAGCGTATACGACGCGGGCAAAATAGACGCATCGTCTGGCGTTTCGACAGCTAATGTTGAATCCAACTGGGAATTTACATCCGCAACCGTAACAGACGAAACAGTCTAAAAAAGTTAAATTAAGACAAATTAATGTACACTATGGGTATGAACTGATAAAACTTTAAAAAAAATGCCTACGGGTGTCAAGTCGGACAAGCGCGCTTTCAGTTGACGCAAATAGAAAAGCTCGCTGTCTGTGGATGAAACATTGAGTCTATCTTGAGAAAGAGGAGGTCCTAAAGGTTCTACCAATCCTTTTTGCCGTCTTCGTTGAATTTCATCTTCCCAAATGGACGCTAAGCCTGGATTCATTAGCACTCCTTCTATACAAGTAAATGTAAAAAAACACATAAACATTCTTCATTACAATTTAAATAAACTAAGTTAAATAGCTGAAATGAACTGAAAACAAAGTTAAATAACTGAAATTTAACTGAAAACAAGTTAACGCTTAATTGAATGTACCTTGAATTTCATAGCGGTTGAGAATATCACCAGCTACCGCATCAATTTCTAGCAGACAACAACTCTTGGCTTCGATATAAGAAGGAAGCACCATGCTGGCAGGGATGTTGGAGGCGGTCCATATTTTGGGGGGGCTGTCACCATCATTAGTGAAAGAAACATCTGCGAAATGTAAGCCTATTTAGTAACCGATTCTTTTAAGTTGCACATTCCATGACAGAAATTAAAGGTTACCTATTGGCGAAGCGAAATTTGAACGAAATCGAAAAGACTTGAGATGGATGAAATTCATGCCTTGCAGATTATAATCCATCAAAAACTGAAGGACATAGGGAATATGGGATTCGTGCGGTTGAAAGACTTTGTTCATCACTGCTCCATTCTATTCATCAAAGAACATGTATATCTTCTTTAACGCTCAACTCATATTTACTTACCGATAAGAGCTCGGCTGCTTTTTTTAAAATTAAAGGATTGTAAAAGTAAACTTTGAAGTACTGATGCTCATATTTGTGGTATCCGTACATGGGACTAATTAGAAAAAAGGTTAAATTACATAGAATGACAGAAAAAAAAATTACTAGCCGGAGACCAAGACGATTTCATAAATATGTTGGGAATTTGTGCGCACGGTGCCCAAAATTACGTTTAAAGCTTTGTCCAATTCCTTGGCCAATACAAATCGCATTTGATCACTGGGCATGGAGCCATCGTAAGGAATGTACAAATAAGGGAATATTCCGTGCAGGTGTAAGCATGTTTTTTGACCTTGAGGGTAATAGTAAAAGAATTGGTTACACAATAAAAAAGCGGAGATATGTTGTTATTACCATAGAGAGTTGAACCAAATATTCGTATGACAGGCACTCTTTTGACTTCCGATGCCCTGAAAGATGAGTAAGCTGTATCCAAGCCAGAAACGGGGACGGAGTAGTAGTAGTCTGCATTTACAATTCGCACAGAAATCAAAGGCTCCATTATTAATTATTCTCGCTGAAATCAGCAAACTGGCATTCAAGTGCTAAAAGAAATAGATTACATTCTTTTAAAAAAGTCAGCATGAATTGCAATACTTAAGACTCGAATGATTGGTGTATATTATTAAATATGAAATTGATCGGTTTCTAGTATTTTACATGATTGCTTCTTCACTGTTTTTGTTTATATTATTGTTCCGCAATCCGCGTGCTTTACCACATGGTGAGGGAGAGGTGGTTACACAAAGAAAAGGAAAGCAAATGGGGATGATTGATTGCAGCGTGAAACTACCGTATCGCCATCTATGCATATTGTGAGGGGAAAGTTGCAATTTAGATAATTAGTCAATTTACGAAAGGAAAACCCCTGGAAATAATCTGGGTTCGTTTAATTCTACTGTATTGTCAAGAAATCACTCTAAAATCACTCACAAACTCCAACAATCAAATACCCCGCCTCGACTCTACTTCTACTCTCTACCGCTACATACCACGACTCGAGACCGACTCCTCTCCTCAGCACCTTGGGTCAACACGTTCTCCAAAGTCTAGCACACCTATCTTGTGTGGTAGTTTGAAAGGCTTGGCACACGGCTCTGGTGTGCTTTTAGACGTTTCCAGCAGTTTAGTTAATTTAGGTTA
The DNA here is from genome assembly GCA_022832285.1 of Lepidurus apus apus. Taxonomy (NCBI): domain Eukaryota; kingdom Metazoa; phylum Arthropoda; class Branchiopoda; order Notostraca; family Triopsidae; genus Lepidurus; species Lepidurus apus. Next base: position 136,220 of record JAGJRO010000086.1, read on the forward strand.
AGTTAAGTTAGGTTAATTAGGCTAAGTTAGGTTAGGTTAATTAGGCTAAGTTAGGTTAGGCTAAGTTAGGTTAGGTTAAGTTAGGTTAATTTAACTTAACCTAACTTAACTAAACTGCTGGAAACGTCTAAAGCTTTTAGACGTTTCCAGCAGTTGAGTTAATTTAGGTTAAGTTAAGTTAGGTTAATTAGGCTAAGTTAGGTTAGGTTAAGTTAGGTTAATTTAACTTAACCTAACTTAACTAAACTGCTGGAAACGTCTAAAAGCACACCAGAGCCGTGTGCCAAGCCTTTCAAACCTACCACACAAGATAGGCTCTGGTGTGCTTTTAGACGTTTCCAGCAGTTGAGTTAAGTTAGGTTAATTAGGCTAAGTTAGGTTAGGTTAATTTAACTTAACTTAACCTAAACTAACTTAACCTAACTTAAGTTAAGTTAGGTTAATTAGGCTAAGTTAGGTTAGGTTAATTTAACTTAACTTAACCTAAACTAACTTAACCTAACCTAACTTAACTCAACTGCTGGAAACGTCTAAAAGCACACCAGAGCCGTGTGCCAAGCCTTTCAAACCTACCACACAAGATAGGTGTGCTAGACTTTGGAGAACGTGTTGCCTTGGGTGCATTTTATTGTGAACGGAACTGAAGAACTGCGTTCACCAGTTTGCTCAACTGGCATTTTCGCGTGGACGGGGTTCAGCTGGACGGGCGTTTTAGCGTGAACAGCTCAACGGGATGGCTTAGCGCGCAGTTCAAAAACCGCCTTCCGTTCAACTGCGTTCCTGGTGCATAGTAGAACTCGGGACGATCCCTAAGCACGCCCGAAGCTGGACGGGCGTTTTATTGTCAACGCTCGTTCAACTGAGCCAGTTGAACGGCGACCTGCAGAACGGCCGTTTTATTGTCAACGAGAGCAGTTCAACGGAAGAACTGGTGAACGGCTCAGTTCACAATAAAACGCACCCCTTAGCTCCACTCTCTACACGACATAAAGAGCCATCTAGGGAGCTTCGGAAACATTACTACACATACAATTTTACCCGTTACAATATATACAATTTTCGGATGATCTTATCCTTATAATACAAAGGAAGACTATCCAGCTAAATGCTTAATTTTCAATCAATATTTTCGTGTTCTATAGTATATTTTTTCCTTTGAAACCTTATTGCCATTTAAGATTAATATATCGAACCAACTGTATTAGCTTTTGTTAACTTTTTTACTAGTAGATAGCGCCATGTAGGTATTGGAATATTATTTCATTAGGATCATCGCAACCTCCTCTTTTATCAAGTCAAAAGATACGGATAGCAAAAGCTAATGTCAATATAAACAAATTTTAGGGCGAGGTGCATCTGAACGGTGGATTTTAAATTTTGGAAGTAGATTATCTCTAAATAAAATGAAGCTAATTTAAAGTAAAGTAAGGAATTCTCACCAAACTTGGCTGGTCAAGAGCTAGCAAAACATGGAAGATCTGGCGGAGCTTGAAGATCCGCCAAAATGCAACAGCAAGTTACCCGTGGCACTGCTAAACTTGCTTGAAAGCTTACAAGAGCTAGATAATCCCTCTACTCAATCTGCTGTCAATGCATACGTAAGTACTTTCTTAAATATGTGTACTTCAAATGTTTAATCCTGGCATTGCACCTTACAGCTCACGACTCAAACAGGTGCCAAGTCGGTTTTCCTAGCATTTCCTTCGTCTGATATGCCAGATCATTATCAAGTCCTGGTTTGCGGTCAGGAAATTCTTCCTACAATAGTCAGTTTACCCGTAAGTTATCCAATTTTTCCATGCATATAAATTACAATTTGATGTACTGTAGGTTCAAGATTACTTGCTGTTGACCAAAGAAGAGAGCAACCAAGCCAAGTCTACGTTTTTGTCAAGTGTTCGCCGTTTACTTAACCTCACAACTACCAATTATTTGTTTGTACCTGTATTCCTCGCTGGCCTTCAAGTAGGTCTCCTTGTTTGTCTCCTAAACAAAGAAGGTGGACCTTTTACTGAACAAGACTCAACTACTGTTCATCAGTGTTTCAAGTAGAAACTTTAACCCGAAATATTCAACGATGCAAACCTTACTTAAACACTTTTTTTCGATTTAGGTATGCCATAGCCTTAGTACTTAACAATATGAGCCTGGAAGCCGAACGACGACTCCGAACTCAATGCCAGTCAATGTTATCTGTCGCCCGGAACTTATTTTCCCATTTGGGTATTACAACAATCTATTTTATTACTCACCAATGTAGAACTCAAATGCCAACCTGTTCCTTGCTCTGACAGATGATGTTGGATGCCTATTAAGAGAGATTATGAGCGAAGCCCGTCAATTGACGTGCGCAGAACGTTGTTCGCTTTTTTTATTGGATTCACAGAGACGCTACTTAATTGCCAAAGTCTTTGATGATGGGCGTTTGGGCCCCGAGGATCCTGATCATAACGTAAACATTGAATTCGTTTTTTTTTCTCCAAAGATTTTAAAAATTTTGATTATGGGTTGTAGGAGCCACGTGAAGTAAAAATCCCTATTGGCCAAGGTATTGCAGGTCGAGTGGCTGTAACCGGTCAGCTGTTAAACATTCCAGATGCTTACGCACATCCCTTATTTTATCCAGATGTCGATCGAACGACTGGCTTTAAAACAAGGTTTAATTTTCTAAGTGGTTTCCCATGTGTAAACAACTGATTTTTGTGTAAATTCTTAGGAATATTCTATGCTTTCCCATCCTGGAAGGAAGCAGCCAATCGGTTTTGGGCGTGGCGGAGTTATGCAATAAACATCCCGAAGCCGGTCTTTTCTTCAGTGTGGCAGACGAAGCTATCGCTACTTCTTTTGCGTTATTCTGCGGTCTATCTCTTACGCACAGCCTCATGTACCGTCGCGTCAAGGATGCCCAGCATCGCTCGCGGTTGGCTAATGAATTGATGATGTATCATATGAAAGTGGGGCCAGAAGATGCGCACAAACTCGTGGCGGAACTGGACAAATTCGAAACCGGAGCTCGCATTTTGGACGCGGATTTAGAAAATTGGCATTTTAGTCCCCGATTTTTGCCTGAAAACGACACACTGCCTTTGGCATTGGCATTACTTCATCGCACAGGGTTACTCGAACGATGCAACGTTCCCCGAGAGGCGTTAGCTCGTTTTTTGTTGCTAGTCAAGCGCGCCTATCGTGATCCACCATATCATAACTGGATGCACGCCTTTTCGGTACTCCATTTCGGGTTTCTGGCTGTTACTCATCTCAAGTTACTAGAAAAACAGTACCTCAAGTAATTTCAATGACCTTTAACTCGTATTTGTACATCTTAAAATTTATTTTCATAATTTTCGATCTTTTCAGTGACGTAGAAGCTTTGTCTTTGCTCGTAGCATGCTTGTGCCATGACGTTGACCATCGAGGCACTACTAACAGCTTCCAGTTAGCTTCCAATTCGGTTTTAGCTGCGTTGTATAGCTCTGAAGGGTCTGTAATGGAGGTATGTGAAATTTCCTTAAAATGCGGTTACAATTCGTAAGATATAAATATTTTTTTCACAGCGTCACCATTTCGCTCAAACCATGTGTATTTTGAATACGGAAGGGTGCAACATTTTTGAGAACATGTCTTCTGAGGATTATACTAAATGTTTGGATCTCGTGCAAGATATAATCCTTGGTAAAAATATCGAATTTTAAAAATTGGTCAATTATATCTAAAAAAAAAATTATAATATTTTTAGCGACGGATTTGGCACATCATTTTCGTTTGCTGCCTGATTTAGAAGCATTGTCCGAGACTGGTTATGACGCAAACAATCCAGCTCATCGACGGCTCTTGCTCTGCTTAATTATGACGTGTGCTGATTTATCTGATCAGACAAAAAATTGGGCGGGGTCCAAATTAGCGGCTTCTCTGGTCTATAAAGAGTTCTTCTGCCAGGGTGACTTGGAAAAAGAAATGGGATCTCGACCAGCCGAAATGATGGATCGCGAAAAAGCTTGTATTCCTGACCTTCAAATTCACTTTATCGAATCCGTGGCTTTACCCGTTTATAAGTAAAAAAAAATAAAAAAAATAAAAACCTTTTCTTTTTGTCAATTGATGGATTTTTATATTTAATTTGTTAGATTGTTGAGCAAGTTATTTCCAGAAGCTGGGAGTTTAGAAGAAGCTGTAAGCCAAAACTGTGACAAATGGGCCAATGTACAAGCTCGTTGGGCTGAACATCATCCATCCTTACCTCCGTCGGTTTTAGAAGCTTTTGAAGACAACTTGGAAAATTCTGACTAAGAGCAAGGACACCCTAGAAGCTAAAAAAAGAAAGCTGAGGTTGGAAACTTGCAAGATAAGTGGGGCATTTTACATTAATACTAACCCTTGTTGTGAAAAATGTGAGATTATATTCAAATCGTAACTTGGACAAGGTAACCATTTACAGGTGTTGTGCCTGTTTGCCTCCTTTTAGATTGTCGTTAGAATTTTTCGTTTTTACTGTCTTCTAGTCCTCAGGTGACGTAATAAATTACAAAAAAAGACATGGATCCAGTCATAACTGTGCCAATTTTCCCCGCTTTACATGTAATACATATTCTCCTTATGAAAAAAAAGTAGTGCGATTGCTTTTTGCGGAAAACTACGTGTTTTTTTTTCTTTCTGTCAATTCATGGACAGAAAGTTTACACGTGCTTTTGAAATATTGAAAGGAGCAATGGTTGAAAACTACTTAGGCGTCCAACGTTTGCAGCAATGAGAAGCCATCCAAACCAGTGCAGTTAAAGAGGCTAAAGACGCTGCAGAGACCACAGCTAAGGCAAGATTGTACGCTGGGCGGGGACAAAACCACAAGGAACTTTCATTGTTGCTGTCCCACCTTGGATACGCGCCGTACGTCCACACCATACCTTATATAAGAGAATTCTTTGGATTTGCAGTAGTATTTTAGAAATAAATCGAAGTAATGCAAATAATATTGGAACATTTTTAGGTTAATTATATGTAATTAAATCGTACGATAAAAGAAACATGTTGTAGAGAAAAAAGTAATAATTTGGGAAATTGAGGCCGGCAACAATTCTTCGATAATGCTTCAACCATGAAAAATACAACAGTGAACTACTGTATATGTGTCGGAAATTCGTTTTTTATATTGTACGAATTTCATTGTAGTGGGTTTCGAGTATTCTTGTCTTCATATTCATTGGCATTTATGGTTCACGAAGAGTTGCAAGAATTGTTAAAATTAAGCTTTGAAGCATTAACATTATTTCTGCAGATAAGTCGCGTGATTTTAAATTGCACGATCTTAAACTACGGTTATAAGTTAGGATTTGAAAAGAGAACATCACAAAATATGAAATATCCCGTACTTTTATAGAATTATTTATTAATCCCATACATTAAAATAGATTACAGTGAAAATACCTTGTAAGTTAGTGGTTTTAAGTTCGAAAATAAATTGTACATTATTATCCGGGATAGCTATGTTTTTTAAATAAAGACAAAATGACGGTTAAGCTTACTTATAGAATAGTAGCGAACTAAAAAAACAATATACTCACTGGGTCCCAGCCAACAAAGGAAGATAGCGAAGAAAGTGTAATGGAGATGAGAAATAGGCTGACAGTGCTCAAGTTCGTTGCAATACACAGCCACGGCTGAAAGCGTCCAAACTAACCCAAATATTCCTGTACGGTTTAAGTGGCATGATAGGTTCTCACGGTGAAAAATTGAAATCAATAAATATGTTACCTCCAACGATTAAAAGGATGGGGATTGCTGGCTGGAGTACACATTTACTCGTATAACTTGAGCCAATTGAGATCATATACAAGGGCAGGACCAGTACAGTGAGCACAATGATCAGGGCTAAGGCTGTTTTTTTTAAGCGGTTAAGTATACAAATTAGGAAATTAAAGCTATTTGGACCTGCAAAGGCGAGGAAGAAGACAATAAGGAATAGTTTGGACTTGTTTTCCACTGCAGCTCTATAGCTTCCAAAAAGTTTTTCATAGGAAGGAGGCGCACCTGTAAAGTTGACATCCTCCGAGTTAATTAAAAGTATTAAATTTGTATTTTTCGTAAAACCTCCTTCAAGAGCATCTTTGTAAGTGGGCGGAGCATTAGGATCTGATGACGTTCCTTCGGCTAAAGGTTCTTGGGAACGTGAATTTCGGGCACTATTTTTAAATGCGGGTCCCGCACGTGTAGAACGGAAGTAATGTATGGGTTGCATTTATCACAGGTGCTGTCGAAAATCCCTGTCGAAAATTCCTCACGTTTTCTCTTAGTGGCCCCGAAGTAGATACGGATATGTAAGGCACCCTTGTACGAATGTAGGGAAGTCTACACGTATTTGAGGTTACTTTGCTGCAGTTTAGAGGCCCCTTGCTACTAAAGAAATGGCATTTCAGGTGTAAAATGGTTCGCCTCAGCGCGCCTTATGACACATGCGCCTACCTCTCTTGACCTTTTATTATTGAACATGGGTGAGACTTGGAGTAATGGGGCACACTGGCACACATGACATTACGCCAGAACTGGTCAATATAAGCGCTGCAGGTATTGTATTGGCATAATATACTCTGGTAGTTTGGACCGTAATTCTTCTGTATTCTGCCTCGCTTTCAGCTGAAAGGCTAGACGACGTTCTCTTTTTTTTTTTCTTTTTTTTTATATAGCGTTTATGGTTGTTCTACCCTCGGCAAAGGGTGAGAAAAGGCAGCGGGGCAGGGGTTGTTTTCCGTGCATATTCGCATCTATTTGGGTCGCTAAACTACGACCTTGGGAAGGCTTACAAATAACGGGCGTTCTGTAGCTCTTTTACTACGGCTATATTGCTCTTCCCTTTTACTTTCTTGGCTAACTTTCTAAAATTTGTCTCGGTTTTTACACATTTATTATGCACAGAATCCTTCACGCCAATTCTGCTTCGCAGGCCTATACAACAGAGGCCGTACGGGATTTGCCTGTGCCATTTTTTTCGCCAAAGGATACGGTCGATTGTAGGGGGCCATAAATGGTAGCCTTTTTTGGCTCTATAGGCGCAAAAAATTCGCATTCGCAACCATAGCGAAACTTAGGGATGGATGGGGCTCCTTTTCGCGATGTACCGTGGCCAATTTCGCGAGTCGTTTTTGCACAGGCGAAACCAAGTGGTGAAACAGATTCTGCACGGTTTTTGACCAAAGTTTTTGTCAAACGTAGGCTTGAAATTTCGCACGGCCTTTGCAAAAAGGGGTAGAAAGTATAGGAGGAGCCATGGCTAGGCAGAATTTGCAACCGGCTTGGCGAACCTTTGGCGAGCCTTTAGCGAATTCTATAGCCGCCGTTGGCAAACGAGTCGTAAAGCTAAAACTGCAAAGGGAACCAAAGGTTCGTAAACATGAACAAAAAATAATAAATAAAGGAGAAAATAAATTAAAGGATACATTCACACAGCTCATAAAATTTATGTCAACTATTTTTTTTAAATACGTAATAAAGTAAGCTTTATATACATTTTATACATATCTTTATCACGCAAGCATTTGTTTCGGCTTTCGCGTTACCATTCATAATTAGTTTCGTAATTCGTAATCAATTTACATAGGAGAAACCGAAGTACTTCATATAGAACAGGAAACATTTGAAGTAATTTCCGTTATGAAAGTTTTGCCGTAGTTTATTTGCCTTAGAAAATTTAACCAACTGAAACTAATTCTAGATTGTTACGAGAAAAAGTTGAGATGATTGTAATTACGATTAGCTATAATTAAGAATGTAATGTTGGATGAGTTACGCTCTGGTAACGTTGACCGGCAAAGGTTGTGGTTGTCAGATATAAAAACATACGCAATGCATGGAGAGCGGCATTCTAGCTCGGACCGAAGTGAAGAACACAAGATCTAAACGATAAACACCCCGCGACAATGATTCCTTTGAGCTGCAGGTTTGCCCGAAGAACAAAATTTGTATGGTTCAGTGACATAATAGAGAACATGTGTGATGAATTGCGGCAGATAAAAAAGTGTTACAGTAAATTCGATGATATGATCCATTGCAATTAAATGTCACAGATTTCAACATACCGAAGTAACAATCAGGGGGCGTCGCGAGGGGGGTTGGGGCGGTGCACCCCTCAATAATTGGTCAGAAAGCCCAGTCGGTAAAATTTTGGTAGTAGAGTCGATAAAATTGTCAACTACAGTCTGTAAAATTAAGGGCTCCCCCCCAAAAAAAAAATCCCTCGCGACGCTCCTGGTAACAGTACATCCTGTATCAAAAACCCAGCAAAACGCTCACATAACCGACAAAGTGAACTGAACTGACAAGTGCGGTTATAATTCTCGCAGAACAGAAATCAAAGATTCCAAGAAATTATAACGAGAAATGTTCACGATTTGAAATTGCGGCAAAAAAACAACAGCTTTTTCAAATGTGATGTTTAAGAAAACTTTCGAAATCATAGTTCAATGCGTTGGGCTGTACAGTAGTGCCTCGCATAGCGAACGCCTCGTGTAACGAACGTTCTGCGGTACGAACGCGCGCGAGCCGGAAAATGTTCCGCATAGCGAACGTGGTCTCGCATTATGAACCGCAAGCGCGCTGTTGTGTTTTTTTATATTTGAAATTTGTGGAAAGTTCAATGCATTTTTTTAGTGTTGTCAAAAGGGCACCTAAGAAGACCGTTTGTGGGAAGAGTAGAAAAGCACTTACTATTGAAATGAAGCAAGAAATCATAGACAAAAAAGACTCCGGAGCTAGTATTGTTGATCTTGCAGCTGAATATGTAGTGATAGTCAACCAAATAGGAACAAATTTAGACAATAGACAATCAATCATGAAAGTTAAGGTGGTCAAGAGAGTCTCAAGAGTTTGTTCACAGGTGCACAGCAAATCGATTCGTGATGAACGGAGGTGGCTGTTATAGTTTGGATTAATAAAAGGCAAATGAAAGGAGATCTAACCACGCAGGAAATAATTTGTGTGAAAGTTAGGGTCATGTCCTCCAGGAACAAGCTCACAAGCTTTAGAACAAGAGGAAGAAGAGTTCAAAGCAAGTAGGAAGGCGTTTCATAGGTTTAAGAAAAGAAGTGGCATCCAGTGGCATAATGCAAAATTTCGATTTTTCGCGATTTTGGACCGGCCTCGGGAACGGATCACGATTATTCCCATGGTAACTTATGGGAAACGGTGTCCCGCATAACAAACGCCGTCCTGGAACGGGTTGCGTTCGTTTATCCGGGGCACCAGAGTACTACATTTTACCTGTAAAAACATTCCATTAGAATTATCCGTAACAGGCTCCGTAATCTCGACTACGACATCTAAACACCTGATTCAACTCCGATAGGATAAGTTTGATCCAAAACGCTTGTTTTTTTTAGAACCACCAAGGTATATTAGGTTGTCTCACTATTCCAAAAGCAAGGAATGTGAAGTAGTACACATAGAAATTCATCCAATAGTATGCGAAAACGGGGGAAGGTTCAATTTTTAGCATGTTGCATTACATGCGCCCAAAAACGTGCCATGGCGAGTTTGTAGGCTAATAAAAAATACTTTGAAGAAACCTCTACTCGTCGTCCTTGATTAACAAAACAAAACCCAGAGACGAACCAGTAAAAAAAAAACAGAATCGCTACTTCCTGCTTCTTGTCACTCGTCTAGCCCCAGCCTAAAAAAAACAAAAAAATTAAAAATATTAGTTAAGCCTTCATCTTTGATTTGTCTTTTTTTTAAATCTTTACTTCTACACCAGTTTTGGCATCCTTCTTCAGTGGTGTACTATCTTCATCATCTTCATCCTCATCTTCAAACACCCGTTTATTCCCTCGTCCTTCGCTTTCCCTATTAACAACACGTAATTTTTTCCTCGTTTCTTTACTATAGCTCTAATTTGCTTTTACCCTTCTTCTGCCGAATCTGCCTCAGACGCTGATGCGGTTAAAGTGGTCGATTTGGCTTTTCTCGGTGGACGTCCTCTTCCTCTTTTGGGTGGCTGTTCTTCCGTTTCATCCGGTTTGTCAATTTGGGTAAAGTACCTACAACAAATCTATTCAATTACCCCTTTCTTACTTAAAAAAAATTAATTAAGAAGCAATGCGCCAATAATTTACGTGGTAATCTTGGTCAGGTTGCCCTTCATTTTGGCTTTCAATTCCTCTGAGGATAAAACGTGTTCTTCTGCTTTGGCAGCTCTGGCCCGACTGGTGCGTCTGTTATTGGCTGATTCCATTCCAGGATGCCACAATTCACTGCGGTCGGCATCTAAGTTCTCTTCCCCATCAGAGGTCTCCACATCCTTAAAAAAAATACAATAATAACAATAACAAACGATAAGAAACTAAACTTGCATCTTGTTTCCTGGTTTGGTGCTTGCCCTTCCTTCGATTTCCACTGCCTATGTTACTAGCAATGGCACCACCGGCTTGTCCTGATGTGTGGGAATTTGCTCCCATTCCAACCACAGCCACAGTAATGCCCGAACGTTTGGGCGCCGCATGCTGTAGTTCCGCGGGCAAATAAGACCTGCTATTGACGAAGGTGGCATCTTCGTGTTTACGGAAGTACATGGGCGGGATTCGTGGTTCGGCTGGGAACTCTTTCATTTCAAAACTTGTCGTTTTAGACATGATCAAACCCATTGCCAAGTCACAAACGGTCCACAATTTCTTTAAAACATAAGTTTGAAAAAAAAATAAGTAAAATCGATCTTTCAAAAATTGTTAGAGGATTCTTACCAGATTTGTGGCTTCGTCGTCGCCTTTGAGAGCGTCTTTGTGATTTTTCATACGTTCCACCAACGCTTTGTAAAAGCCGAAGCAGTAACTGTCTGTTTTCGTCATCAAGGGCTCCAAAACGAACCATAAACATTGTCGAATACGTTGCAACTGCTCCACTTGGTCATAGCGCTCAAAAGCGGGGTCGTGGGTCAAGATAGGTACTGCGAAAACCAGCATATAGTCTGGCATGATATAAGGAAGTTGCTCTGCCGCTTTATCAGCTGTTTGGAAAGACAAATATACGTACAGCAACTAAAGAAAAGCCAAATTGTATGCAAGTTACCTCCTCCACTCATCATCAAATTCTTGATGTAATCCCTTCGCTTGTTAATATCGGTCAACATGTATTGCCGCACTTGTGCTTTGATGCGTTTATCGGGATCTTGGCCCACTAAGGCGTACATTCCCATAAAGTCCAAGGGCAAGCACTTCAACAGCATCCCTTTTGTCAATCCCTTGTGCATCTTCTCTGCAAATCGTTCTCTCACTTGTCCCACTGGGTCCTGCACAAGCGAAGCCATCACGATTAACTTTCCACTCCATACGATTAAAATCTTTTGATTAAACACCACTTACTGCCATAAGTCTGGACAAGACGTAGAACTGCTCGGCGGTATACTGATCCCCCACTCCTTTCTGTTCAATAATTTTAAGCATCGCACATCCTGCCCTGAGTCTCAAATGTGCCTTTTCAGCATCACTATAATAAGCAAGAAGAAAAAGTTAGAATTGGATCTATTTACTTTCTAAAAAATAATATTTTACCTGATCTTATTCTCTTCCAACAAGTCACCTTTATGGCTAATAAAGGTAGACAACATTCGAAACGTCTTTTGGGCAGACACAACATCCGTTCCTAATCCCAAAAGCCATCTGGCCATCATCTTCATTCCTTCCATCTAAACCCAAGAAAATGATTCAGAAAAGTACCAAAAAGCGATTAATGCAGGAACTCACTTTGCAACGAGTTTCTTCAGGAAGTTCCTCCTCATCACACCATTCTTGACCGGGCACTTTTTCGACTGGTTCAGTGCTCTGTTTCATTAAAAGTTCTCGCACCACTTTCCTGGAAACGATATTCTTGATCTGGATGTTGAATTTATCTGGTACAGTGTGCGCAATGTGACCCAAACTAACCAAGGCAGTGCGGAAATAGGGGTTCTCCAACGAAAGGTTTTCTTTAAGGGACTACAAATTAAAGACGACCGAATACCGTCAGAATTATGGACCCAAGATATAAATAAATCAAAATGTCTGAGCTTACTTCCACCAAAGGGCCAAGTACAACCTCATGGCTTCCCAAAGCGTTGACAAATAGACATCTCACAGCGTTTTTAGCCTGTTTGGCTGTACCAGTGAGGGCCAGACGTTGGCACGCAGGGAAAAGGACCTCTGCCACATCTGGAAACGCGTCACCTAAGTAAAATATACGTAAATTTCCAAATTAAGTATAACAAATTCGGTTTTTAATATCTTAAACCAACCTATGGGCCTGTATTTGCCAGCGAAAGTGAGAATAGGGAGCACCAAGGGAGGAATGGTCTCATCCTCAGTATCCAAGAAGGAAACCAGCTTTTTAAGGACTTCTTCTGTCATGAAGCATGCCGGAAATGCGAAAGACAATACCTAAATGAAGAAAATGCAAAATTTTACATTTCAAAAACTCTGTAAATTTCTACAGTTCAACGCACGAATAAGAGACGTAGGCCTTTTTCGCCAGCTGTGATCGAATCAACACCGATATCTTCTGCCATTCTCCCACGCTGAATGCAATCCTCCACATAACCCATCAAGATCTATAAATCCAACAATTTAATTAGGTTTCATTTTAAAACAATAACCTTCTTTACCTGAATAGCATCTTTATCCACCAAAACTGAGCAAGCTCGCTCTAGCAACGCTTTGATAGTGCTGTGGTACAAGTTAGTCATTACTGGTTGGCCCAATTTCTTCAACAAAGCAGTCTAACGCAAGAACAATAATTAATAAAAATAAGAAATTATTCAGAAAAATTAAAAATAGCACAATACGTGACCTGCACTTAATTTAAGAACAAATCTATACTACTTAATTACCATAGCTTCCGCACAGTCTTTGCAAGCTACTTCGGGGTCTACGACTGTTTCTAGCAAACGTAAGAGCGCCCGATCTTGGCTGAGGTGATTCGCAAATTTGTGGATAAACTCAGACGCTTTGATTGGATCAGGCAAAAACTTCGCTAATAAGTTGATACGCGGAATTAATTCCTTTTCGCGTTCTTCTGAACTCAAACTGCCGCTATAAAGCTCTACCATATCGGCTACGTTCTTTCGAACCCTAAACAAAATTTAAAGAATAGTGTACAAGATTTTATTTAAATTAAATTATAACGTGAACTTACGCCATTTGGCTTTTCTGCAATTCAATAAAGGCTTTGTTGGCGTTATCATCAATGGTACCAAACAAATAGTACAGCTTCTTCATTCTTATATCCGGAGCCAACTGCCAGGGCACTAAACATGTATTAAGAAGCCTTTCCACCAGCAATCTAATGTTGCGAAACAAGAAAAAACAAACATCGTATTTCTTTCACAATCTTTTAAAAGATTGATCGAATACCTGTCTTCCAACCCAGTCATGTAATAGCCGTGTAGGATTTTGTCTTTGATCCACTGACAGGCTTTCCTGGTAGGTTCAGGTACGTCAGCGCTGCTCAAATGCTTTTTATAGATGTGAGCTAATCCGCACATGGCTTCTTTACGGATTTTGAACTACACCAAACATTAAAATAGCAAAAGAAAGCTCGAAAAATAGGAATACTTCAAAGAAAAACGTACTTTTTTGTCCAAAGTTCTCTCTTTGACGAAATTCAACAGATCTTCAGAGTCAGACACAACAGAAAAGTCGCGTTTGGCGGTCGTAACAATGGCCATGACGACTTCGTAGCGAACGCCTTCATCTCCATCGTGTTGGCGAAGTTTTAGGGTTTCTGTAATATCCGCCCTCAATTCTGGATGGTTCAGTAAAAAGTGCATCGAGTACTGAACGCATTTCGTGCGAATGTTGACAGAAATGTCATTAAACCTAAAGGAGACGATTAAAAAAGCAGCCATAAGAGAGAGCGTTAAAAATCCATTACAGAGAAAAAAGGGAAAGGAATATTACCTTCCCAGAAACGCTATCCATAAGGGTCGATGTTGGGAGGCTAAACTGGACTCTTTTTCAGAAAACATCCGAGCGAGTAGTGAAACAGCATTCATTCGCTCCGTTTCGTCTGCGCTTTTGAGCTTAAACTCCAACTGGGGTAACACAGCGATGAGAACCGACGAGCAAATGTGGTTGAGTTCGTAAATCAACTCGTAAACTTTACGAGCAATGGGATAGGTACGATCATCTTTGCCAAGCACCAGCACTTGGTTAAAAAACTGCCCAAAACCGAATTAGAAAAATTCTTACAATGAAAGTTTTGTAGGTTTATACCGATTGAATGTAAGTTTCAATAGTATCGCTGCATTTTACCACCAACTCCCGAGCTAAAGAAAAGGCGTTCTTCTTTTGGGACTTGTTGGGTTCCACAAAGTTCATCAGAATGATGTTAAGCAACTCATTAGATAAATTATCGGATTCTTGGACAATCGGCGTTAGAATATCCAGCATAAAATTTTTCACTTTGCCTGAATGCTCGTCACTGAACAGAGAAAAACAAGTTATTACTTTTTATACACAGAAAATAAACAATTTACTTGACGATGCGAAAAATGAGGCTGAACAAACTGCAGAAGATTTCTTGGGCTTGTTCCAAGTCAAAACACATGTTAAAGGACTTGACATAGGCCAAATTTTCTAACAAATAGAAGTAACGTTTAAACGCGGGGTCCTTGGGATCTTTTAAGCCTTCTAATTGACGAATGAGGAACATAAAGATGGTCTAATACCCAAAAATAGATTAAAAAATGTTTATTTTAAGAGAAAGTTGGACTTAAAAGCTTACTTTCACTTGCTCCGGGTCTGAATAAGGAGCTTCAGGAGCGTAAACTCTTAAAATGTCTGCAATACAGCACGCAATAAGCAGCTGAACATCTCTGGAAGGATGTGTGAGGAAATATTCGCTAGCTAAATGCAACGCCAAGGGGATATATTCCTGGTACGCATTATCATCCTGTCCCATTGACTGGAACGTCTGGGCTAGATTCTAGAAAAGGAATACATAATGTATTATTACTGTATTGATGAGGAATTTTCAAGTACTTTTAATCGGCGAATTAATTCATCTGCACCCAACTCTTCGCTCACTTCCTTGCAACCGGAAGGATAGGTTATGTTTGTGGCGTCTGTACTGTCCGCCATGGCTCAAGTCATGCCTCTAAAACTGTCGAAAAAAAGAACAACAAATTTTTATTAGAAAACTCATAGAAACCGCGTCCTATAAAATTTTCTGCACAGGCTACACAACGAACGCCTTGCAAGAGATGGCACTCGCCGCCATCTTGGCCCCAGGCTGGCGGTCAGATATTTCCAAGGCTAAAATCTCGCTTAATTCACGTCGTCCATGCAAACTACACTTTGGAAAATTGCCCCAATACATTAAGAATTAAAGTACCTGCACGAAAAGAGCGTCACTCTCGTAGAACTCAAGAAAACACAGCTTGTTTTGATGGAGCTTGGCTTTGATGCGCTTCTTTCAACTTGGCGAATGACACGGAGCGTTCGTTTGATGGCGCTACTGTCGACTTCCCCCCTACCTTGAAGAAAACTAAATTCGCTGGAGGGCGCCGGGGTAGCCATCGGCTTATTTCCACAAAGATGTTGGCGCCAACTTTAAATTTAGCTAATTAGATTGCATTGGTTCTTTCAAATGAGGTCCATTTACTCTTCAGAAACACATTAAATAGCAAAGTATACCCTACATTTCATTAAAAACAACAAACAGCCTTCCAATCCAAAAAGTAACATTTCTAACTGTAAATTTACAGGCTAAATTGTTGCTACTTAAACACACGAGTTTCTTACTCCACATTTTCTATTGTCTCGAAAACCACATACAAAAGTACACAAAAACTAGAATTGCAAACGACTTGTTCTGAACCCACTCTCAATTAACTCCTTTTTTTTCAAATTAATCCGTCGCCGAGAAATAGCTGTATTTTTGTAAATGCTCTGAAAAATCAGGTAAGGTATAAGGAAAAAGGGGACAAGAAGGGAAACCCAAGGTCTTTGCGACACAACCAAGCTTGTTAATAACTGTCGAAGACGCGCCGCTCTGCAAAAAAAGGAATAAATCATTGATTAATTCGATTAATATCGCCGGTCATCCAGACTCGCCAATTTTCTTCTCGTCAAACAAACCTAAAGAATAGGCGAAAAATAATTGATTTGACGACGTCTTAACTCCAGGAGAGAAGTCTGGTGCCCACACATCTAACTGAAAGGAAATTATGATTAGCAGATACAGCAAGGAAATCCTTCGCAAAACCTTGGTCCATGTCCTACAGAAAAAAATAAGAAAGAAACCAAACCATTATTTTCAATTGTGCCGCAAAACTGGATGGGAAAGGGTGTTTGAAGGGTAAAAAGGTTCGAGACTTTGGTCAAAACTACAAAAGAAAGAAAATATTTCCACTTTCTGCGATTCGGCTGTTCTTTAGCTGATCACTGGCACGAAAACGAAGCCCATCAGCTCTGTCTTGAGTTTATCATCCGCCCTCGTTCTCATGAAAATGCATCAAAAATACCAAAACGTCTTCACATCCGCACAAATGACACAGTCGACTATCATCGTTTCAATGAAGGTACATTCTTCCATCTTCCAACCACTTAGTACTGCCCACGGCCTCCTCGACGAAAGCCCCTCCCTCCCCTGAATCCGCCCCTTCCCCGAAATCCTCCCCTCCTGGGCTGTCCCTCTAAAAAAATACAAATTGAAACTACTTTCCTTTTTCACTATCCGTAACGTTGTTATTTACCTTGATATCCCTGAAAATTGCTGCTATACTTTCCACTGGGGATATTATAAGGTTCCCATTTGCCTTTCACTTGCTTTTTGGCTTCTCCTCCTTCTCCAAATGTGATGGGGGCGTGACGTTTGTTGATAGCAGCTTCAACATTCCTATTAGCCTCTACAGATTTAACTCCAGTCTTCTACGGAAGTAAAAATAAATTATTACAATCTCAAATAGAAAAGGTCAAGTTTAGATGAATTTACTTTTATGGCTTGTTGGAAAGATAGAGTCACTGTGGCTTTGTAAGATGGCGGATTATGGAACAAATCCTTGATTAAGGCGTTGATATTGGATGTTGTCTTCAAACCCATAACTTTCACTTTGTTCTCGTCGCTATTCAACTGATCCCCACTTTTTCCTTGCAAAGCCTCCCTCAATTTCTTCATATAACCTTGCGAGCCTCGTGCGAAGAACTGTAGTCTACAAAAATAAGATGGATTTTAGTTATTTAATTTTTGCGGTAGTTTTTCTTACCTAATGCGAAAATCTTTCAAACGATCAGCATTTTCTGTTAAGAACTCTGGACACTGCTTTGCTAACTGATGAAACGCGTACATTAGACACTCGACATATGTGAACTCTAATTTGGGCTCTTCAGAAACACCGTTTGTCTCCTCTGGTGGTGGTAAGGGCATATACTCCTACAAAAAAGAATAATACATTAAAGTAGAGTAAATTCGAAACATCAAAACTTTTAAGCAGTAAATGAGAATAATTTCCGAGTAAATCATACCAATAAAGTGTTGTAGCAAGCTTCAACACCTTCAATGGGTTTCTCCAAGGCTCCTGCATGGCGACTGAGCTCCGCCAAGACTTTAAAGATGTCCAGTTTTACTTGCTCGGATTTTTCTCCCACTGTCAATTGATTTAGATTGGGCAAAACGTGTTGGCAAATGTAGTTAACAAATTTGGTAGACTTCACTTGGTTCTAAAATGAAATAAGCCATATTAAACAACTAAAAAACAAAATTTCGAAAAAGGGAGTTGGAGTTTACAGAAAAGTAATGCAAAGTGTGTTTCAAACACAGAATCAAACGGTCCAATGCTTCTGGTTCTGCCTCTGTCAACGGTTGGTCTAAAGTGCACTGCTCGGCCACTATATCCACTAGTTGTTGCTGTCCAGTAACAGTCGCTGTTAAGCCTGTTAAAGCCAACAGGCTCATTATCAACACGAACTCTTCAGCAGTAACATCCTAAAAATGAAAACACGTTAAAAGGTAAGTATTTTGAAATCAAGATGAGTTACGGAAAGCAGGTTCTTGCATTCTATGGCTAAAACATCTTTCACGTCCTTGTTAAAAACAGTCGGGCTCACAGTCTTCAGCTTGGTAGCTAAAAGTTTCAAGCCCCGTTCGCGTAAAATCTCATCTCCACTCTTGATCTGAGAAAATATCCCTGCCAAGGCACCTTTGAAACGGAATAAAACAAAGATTAACTTTGAATGTAAATATAATTGGAAAGACTGAAAAAAGGAAAAAAATTATATTTACCACGTGCATCTAGGCCGAATAGATTCATTAGTGACGTATGAACGATAATTAACTCGTTAGGATCATCAGAAGCCAAGATTTGGGCCAAAATATCGGCGATTTTGGGAACGTGTGATTTATCTTCACGGCAAATGGCGGGAAGGTCTTTAATAGCTTGTTTACGAATCTAAAAGGAAAAATAATTAGTCTTAATTTCCATTTATTGAAATATTAGTCTTACAGCGACGTCGTCATCTTCGCATAAATCTAGTAAAGCGTCAATGGCTTTTCCAACCAAATGGGGAAAGTGCTTCAAGAAGCGAACAATAAATTGAGAAGCCAACTGTTTCTCTTTCGCTCCACCTTTAGCAGCATTTAAGATCTCTTGATATTCCTTCTCGTGCTAGAAAAAAATACACAAATAAATTTAATTGAGCTACCAGCAAAAGTAGTCTGATTGAGCCTTGCAAAAATATACGCCTTTCTTACCTTCTGCACTTCATCTTTCGCTTCAGTGAGCAAGTTATAATAATCGTACAGCTTATCCACGTTGTCCATTTTTTACTTGTAATTCTTCTAATTCCCGCTATTTGTGCACTTCTTACTTCTTTTGAATTACTAATTCTCTCAAGTAACGAAAACCGTGATACCCACGCGTGAAACAACTGACGCCGGAGAAAAGGTTGAAACAACGTTACTACAAGGAACTGAACTGGATTCGAAAGAAAATAATGATAGTGAACCGCGAATTAGTTGCCTTGTTTGATCGATATTTGAAATAATGCGCGGACAAAAAGGGTTAACTTGGGCTAAAAACTAGGCTTTTAATGGCTAATCGCATTGTTTATTGCACGGACTTGGATAAATCAGTTGTAACAAGTAATTTCCATAAAAGGGGGTGGGTTCCTGCAGGAACCGAAGAGGAATGGAACTTCTATTGGTAAATCTATCTGTTCGCTGAAATCGCAAGTTTTATTGTAGTTTGTTCTCTAAGGGCAAGCACGCAAAGCTGTAGGGCGTTATTCTCAGTCGAAAGTGGCTACCGGCTGTCAGACTACCAGTAATAAAATAGCTTGTTTATATATATAAAAAACTATGACAACTACGCATGTTTTTATAGATTAATCAATCATTTCCCAAATCACTACGAACTCACCAGGAAAGATCTAATGGTAAAAAATGTAAAACGCTATCGCAGGGAACAGGAGCGTGATAAAGATAAGGAAAGCTTCAAATCGGAAGATTTTAATTTGGATTTCCTTCCTATAACGTTCATCTTACCAGCGGATTATAATTTATTCGCTGAGGAATATCGCAGATCTCCTTTATGCACTTGGATCATGAAACCTTGCGGGCGTTCCCAAGGCTCGGGTATTTTTCTTGTCAATAAGGTGAGTTACTTTTACTGAAGACTATGTTATAATTAACTAATGTACATTTCGTAATAAAATGAAATTTTCAGCTGTCTCGTATTAAGAAGTGGTCGTCTGATAACCGAACGCTTAACAATCCCACTGGACCACCAAGGGAATCCTACGTTATTTCGCGCTACATTGAAAACCCACTTTTAATTGGAGGCAAAAAATTCGATTTACGTTTATATGTATTAGTCACTTCATTTCGACCACTTAGAGCTTATTTATTCAAGCGAGGCTTTTGTCGGTTTTGTACCGTCAAATACGACCGTAGCGTACACCAATTGGATAATATGTACGTCCACTTGACTAACGTCTCGATCCAAAAGCAGGGCGTAATAAAATCAAATAATTTATAGAAATCACGAGTTTTACATTACCTACCCTTCCCTATGATTAGGAGGACTATAACTCACAACACGGAGGCAAATGGAGTATCGATGACCTCATGCTGTACTTATCCGCCTTGAGAGGCGAAGCTTGCGCGGAAAAATTGCGTTTGGCTATCGTTTGGCTCGTAGTTCATTCTTTACGATCCGTCGCTCCGTTAATGCTAAGCGATCCTCATTGTTTTGAATGTTATGGTTACGACATTATCATCGACGATCATCTTAAACCTTGGCTTATCGAAGTTAACGCTTCGCCTTCTTTGTCTACCACAACTGCCTCAGACCACGACTTGAAATTGAATCTCATTGATTCCATCTTGGATGTCGTATTACCACCCGATGGCGTACCAAAGTAAATCAACTTTCCGTTCACTTCATACTACTTTAATAACCTCTTAACTTGCTTATTTGACCATCTTAAATAAGCCATAGTAAGTGTATTATTTTACATTGACTATAGTAAATTAGTATCCATTTGAATAGAAAACTACTAAAAATGTAAATTGTGCAAATAGCGCGAAATGGCATAAACGTCCTTCGGCAGAAGCTCTGCGGCATTTCGACTTATTGGTAGACGAAGAACAGAAAATCCTCACCCCAGACAGCCAAGCAAAAGCGAAAAGCAAGAAAGGTTTCTCTGCCAAGAAATAAAAGCACAATTGAACAATACACTTTCTGTATTAGCAAATCTGGTCAAAACTATACACAACAAATTCCATTTTTATGATTTATCTTCCAGTATGTATATATAATCCGAAGGCTTCGTCGTCCACCAAGTAGATCAACGGAGCACTTATATACTTTCACTTTCGTTTCGATAATCGACATCGGAGGTTGTTCCCATCACAACCGAAAGCTCGATCGGAAAAGAAACGCAGGTCACCAAACCCCAAATCCATTATATTTATCACACTACGACAGTCTATCCATTTTTTTCCGTTTCTTTTTACCCCCCCCCCTTTTTTTCTTCACCTTAATAGGTATCCCTCGGAAGAAGGAAGTAATAACCTCAAAGCATACTATACTCACGTGTTACTTTGATTTGGTCACCACTTTTCCCCCAGCCCAATCTACGGAACCTACGAAAAACCAATCCATGTTCCTTTGTAAGATCCACAGCATTCCTTCAATTCACTTTCATACCTGTGAAAAATAAGAAAAGAAATCCATTCTCCTCAACAGACTCTGGCCAAAAAATCAAGAGAAACCATAACATAAACAGAAAAATAACAATAATGAAAATAGTAAAACAAAAGAATAAATAAAAAATAGGTAAAAACAAAAAAAGATCCACGAACGAAACGGGAAAGGAATTCAGTTGCTCCAGGGGAAATATTAACCTGCTAGCTATGATTGTCTTTCAGGTGCTGGTATCTGCAACGAGTGTCCAAACAGTTCCCCATCAAAAAGAAGGGACAAAGCGGTTTAGCGATGTCCACGTTTCTAAAAACCGAGGAAAATTACCCCAAATACCACTTTTTTCTTAAAAGATAAAGATGTTTCAACTTACTTTTCCATCAGTTTCCAAGAGACAGGCGAGACATACTCCTTGCTCAAATCAAGTACTTCGCAGTAGGCTTCGTCAGGCTGTCTACTGCCCAAAACTGCTTCTCCTTTCCAATGTTCCTCTGGCAGAATCGGCTTAGGAATCTTCCTCGGCAATATAGACGACGGTCTAGCACTCGTGTCTGGTATTGCAAGAAGTCTGGCTAAAAATCCAAAAATAAAAAAGCGAGAATTAGCCCAAAAAGAACTCCTATGGTACCTTGCGAGCTGACCTAATTTCCTTGGAGGCATTACATCAAGATTATTCCATTCTAATATTCTTGTAAGTTGTCGTTTTGAAGCCAGGCTGATAGGAATCCCTGGATTTGAGTTCCAATTAGTACTTGACTTCTTCCGACGTGCTTGTTTACGGTTTGACTTCGAAGCAGATAATAATGTGGCAGGCTTGGGCGACGTAACGTTAAGGGAGTCAGGCTTTGGGACGATCTGTTTTGGCACTTGGGTGGCTGTAGAATTTTCTACGGGGGTTTGCTCTTGAATTCGAGCGATTCTAAATCCTTGGTTTCCTAATTTGGCTCTTGGTCTCGGTGTTTCGGGCGCTTTTTGGCCGATTTCTGGAGTAGTTTCGTTAATGTTGCTCACTGATGGACTACTGAAAGGTTTGAGCGTTTGAGGGATTGGAGGTGTGACATTACTTTTTGAAAGAGATGAATCAGGCTTGGTGGGCGGAGCTTGTGTCTTCGTCTTGGTGTCAAGAACGGTTTCGATAGTGGAGGATGGACTTAATGCTGCCTTGATCTTGGAAACGACATCAGTTAAGGCCACACTCGGGTCAGCTGGAGACAAGTTGGGCAACGAAACAAGTAAACCCTGCAAATCCGTACTCAAAGAATCGAGTGTTCCTTGAAGCGTTTCTTTACGGGTTTGGGCCCTTAGCATAGCTTGCCTTAGTTTCCTAATTTCATCCATAGCGTCTTTCCATTCCTCCTGAGCTTTAATCCATTCGTCCACTTTCTTCTCTGCTATCTCCACTTGCTTCTCGAATTCCTCTCTACGAAAAAATAATGACAAAAAATTAATTAATTAACCATTGACTTTTAATTCACAAAAAATACTGCACGATACGTTTCGTAAAATATAAAAATGTAAACATTGACGTTGCTCTTAGATATCGTAATATAATATCATGTTAATTACTCGGAAAAGGGATATAATTAAAAACCATTCGTATCCAAAGCAACAAATAAAAACTAAAATAGGGAGGCTAAAAGGAAGTAGAGTGATTTTTAAATCTACCTTTTCTGCAGCTGTTCCTCCATGATTTTGGCCTCCAACACTAAACTTTTGGTGGGTGAAGTCACCGCCGGCGTGAGACTGACTGGCGGGGAAGGTGGGGGTGGAGGTACTACAGGCATAGGTGTAGTTGGTAGCGGAGGTGGTGGACATAAAGATATGGGTGAAGTAGAGAGTGGAGGGAGAGGAGCTACAGCCATGGGAACGGTTGGCAATGGAGGAGCCATACTAGTTGTACGAGCAGTTGCTAAAGGAAGTGGCGGAACTACTGTTAAAGAGTTGGTAGTTAACGAAATGGGTGAAGCCGTAACCACTCGAACGGCTGACACGGGAAGGCGCGGCGCTTCTTTGATAGATAATAATATTGTGGGTTTCGTGACTTGCTGAGCTAAACTTTCCTTGTTGTTGTTGGATCGTTTTGGCTTCTGCTGTTGACGTTCTCTTCGCTCGATTTCCCTCTTCAATCGTCGATACTCTTCTTGTTGCGATTCCGATAAATGTCTCAACGCCTATAAGAAAAAACACGATAACTTGTACTACTACAAAATCAATTCAATCTTTTGGATTTCTTCCCTTTAAGCATGAGGAAAAACATCGCTAAATCTTCTTTCTCAAAAAAATAATAATAATTTAAATTTAATAATAATAAAAATAATAATACTAACCTGGGGCGTGTCTGGGGCTTTGACTTGTTTTTGCTTCGTCAATTCCATCTTTTCCCTTGTCCCTTTCAAATACTGCTCTACTAATGAATCTAAATCGGTGTCAGTACTCGAAACGGTCGCTGTCGGTGGAGTTGAAAAACCTTTTCCAGATTCCATTTCGTCTTCATCTTCATCCGTCGTATCTCCATTTAAGGAGATAATTAACGGCGTAGTTTTGGGAATCGTTGTCATTAACGTCCCTTTCGTGACGGCATTACCCGTAGTAATCGGTATGGTTCGCGTTGAAACTTTTTTACCTAACTTAAAGAGCGCTTGAGGGAGCGGTTTGGAGCTAAATTTCTTCGTTTGCGGTTTAGGAATGGAAACCGGGAAGCTCGAGGGTGGAAGGGCCTCAGGCAAAAGACACTTTTCAACTAGTGATGAGACTTTCTCCTCAACTAGTGATGCTGGGGTCAGTTCTGTTTGTTTTACCTGTCCAGAATTATTCAGCAAAGGCACTGAAACAAGGTTGGAGCGAATCGGTTGAGGATGAAACAGCGTTGGCTTCAAAAGGGGCGGTCCTTCAGGCCGCAGAGGAACAAAAGTGGACTGGAACATAGGAAAGTGGTTCGGAGGTGGCACTAAAGTAGCAAAATCGGAGAAAGGTGACGAAGTAGGCTGAAAGGAGCCATAAGGATGCTGAACAGGGGGAAGAGGAGGGGGAAAGTGCAGAAATGAAGGAGGAGGGACTGGTATAGACCTTATTTCTGGGAAAGAAGAGGGGCTGGAAGCTACAGAGACTGGAGAGGTCATACCGAAGCGATGTGAGGGCGATTGAGATCGAGATTGGGAGGATCGCGAGAGAGTCGGATCTTGCTCAGAATCTAAAACGAAGGCATAGTCAATTTCCTGGCGTTTCCTGCTAGTCATGGCCACCAGCAGTTGAGCTCTTAAAAGGTCTTCGTCTAGCTCTTCTTCGTCGCCTGGGAGATGTTCTCCAAGTTCACTTTCCTCTACATCTTTGGTTTCGCCTTCCTCTTCTTCCACTTTCTGGGAACCAACGAGCGATTGTAAAGCCGCGAGTTTGAGCTGTAATTCTTCCTCGTTATCATTCTCGAGAGCTCCCAGCCCTTGCGCTTCAAATCCTGGACTACTGACTGAACTCGACAAGGAAATTGTAGAAGCCGAAGTGTGTGCTGCAGTTTGACCCGCTTCGACTAAAACGACCGACTCTGGCGAGCTAATTTTGTCCAATTCTCCCGTATTCAAGCGCAATCTTTGGTATCGGGCTCTGTTTTCTGACGAAAAAGTCCTAGAAGCATCTATAACCAACATTTGAGATTAAATTCCTTGGAAGAAGAGAAGCTGAACTCACTACCTTTGACTGGGGTTTTGGATTTCCGGCGGGAAGTTGATCTCTTCGAGCTAGGTGAAGAGCCTGATATCCTGGACCGTGGTCTGGAGTTGGGAGACGACTTGTTAGATGGCTTTCGATCTCGGTTGGTCGGAGTAGCCGATTTAGATGATGGGGACAATTGGCGCGATTTGGATTTGTGAATAGGAACGGGGTTCCATCTAGGTTTCGAATGAGGTGGGAGATTTCTTTCAGAATTAAGCCAGGAAGAACTACTCTCTCGACGTCTTCGACTGGCGTGGGAATGGGACTCGCTTTTAGTTTTGGGAACGCAATTCTCTCGATTCGCGATGCCACCCTGGACTTTGGATTGAATTTGAGCTTGCCTACCATCTAAGAAAATAAGGTTTATGTATCTGATAAGAATGAAAATGGGTAGTACAGTTTTGGTTGGTTTGACTTACTTAAGTTTGCATCAAAAACATCCTCATCATCTTCTATCTCGCCTTCTTCAAGCTCGCTTATGCTACTACTAGGCGTAACAGGTTCAGTAAAGGTTTCAGGTAACATGATTTTTGAGATAGATTCCATTTTACAGTTAAAGGCGTGGGGTAGCATTCACACGGATGTGGTATTAGCCATGAAGCAAAGAAAGTCGAAATAATAAAAAAATAAACACGGAATGTAGAAACGGAAGTCGAAAATAGTAAGACTAAATCGTACGGTGAAAGGAAACGGAAATCCAAGATATATATAGACAAGAGGGTGTTTCAGCCTGAAGCTTCAGGTAAAGAAATAAGGTAAGAAAACATGCAAATCTGTTGGCAGATATTGGATGTCTCAAACTAAACACTTCTAGAATTCTTTAATCAATTCTAACAGAATATCTTTAGTTAAGTATGTAATGAATCCAACACTAAAATTTTCACACTTTGGCCATTACATCACGCTGTACACAGGAAAATATGGCGGCGAACTGAAAGTGATGTTGTTAAATTCAGAAATGCGAACCGCCACAATTTGGTTGGTACAGAACGCGTTCTTGGCGCTAATTTAAGTAGGCTCAAAATTGCTTGATTTTTACTTGAATACTCAGTGATTTGAGTGTACCCGTTGAGAGATTGGACAGAGTGGGCTGGGCTTGTTGTGGACTTGCTCGTTTTACATTCATTATTCTTGATTGTTTAATATTCATTGTTTGTAATGAAGTACTAAGAGTTACCTTAGTGATAAGAGTCCTGCGTTGTGTTTGATTGTTTTACTACAGGATGGCTACCAGTTTAGGAGAAAG
>JAGJRO010001108.1:0-11190 GCA_022832285.1 Lepidurus apus apus
CGAGTTCAGGATCGCGGGACGCAGAAATGATGAAGTTATCTGTTGATGCAGTTTGTTCGACTGCGAACCGTAAAGGGTGAGGGAGGGATCAACACGCACATAACGATTTTCACTGGCCACTCTGCTCTGTGTCACTCTACTCTGGCAAACGTACTCCGAAACTGCAGATTCGCCGTGAGATCTCGGATTCGCTACTCCCAGTGGAGGACGCTGGTAATTTTAGGAGTAAATGGCAGCCATACTTGTTTACGCTTTTACGCTTGGATCCATGTTACCCGCGCTAACGAACGCACTCCGGATATCCTACTCCGACTTCAAAGACGGGGTAGCCGAGAGTACTCTTTTTGACTCGAAACGGAGTGCGATTTCCAGTGAAGGGCGTCAACAAGAGTAACTCCCAATCTGGCTGGCTCAGTGAAAGACGCCGCCGCTACTCGGAGTAAAAAAGAGTACTCTACAGTACTCTAGAGTAGCCAGTGAAAATCGCTAACAGTCTGAGCATGTAGAGAACTGCGCCCGCTCCCATGCTCACCCGTTCTCGAGTCTCCCTCGTCAAAGAACCTCGAACCTCGACGCCGCTCCCTGCCTCTGTTTCGTGAGGGAATGCTTTATGAGTGGTCTAGCGCCTTATGATTGTTTTTCAATATCATTGGACTATTTTGGTGCCGTATGTCAATTTTGGCGCCCTTAATTTAGAAAATTTTGGTACGCACTTGCGTACTGTGCGTATCGCTGGCTACGCCGCTGGTGACACTAGCTCTAAACGAGAGTTTCCGCGATTTGGCTTTCCTTGGCGTAATAACGATTTTGACTACTAGGAAATAGGAATGACTTAAAAAAGCAGTGTATAGTTCGCTGCATAGGACTTTCCCTCCAGCAGGGTATCCAATCCAAAGTCTTTACCAAATTCGCTCCCTAGCGGCAAGAATAGGCGAAATCCACCATTTTGCGTACGTTTTCTACAAGGCGCGTAAAGCTAGGTGCACATCTAAGACGGAAGACGGGAAACGAGAGAGAAAGACGAGTGAAGCCCCACCTTTCGTAACCGCGGGGTGGTATTCTGGTAAACCAGGGTATCGAAGACGGAAAGACAAGGTGTTCACATCAGCGAGCAAAAGTTGTCTTTCGTCTTCGAAGACACGGCGACGGGTCAACTCATGGTCGGGGGCTCGTTTCCCGATCGATGAAAGAAAGAAAGATGGAAGACAAACTAGTTTGTCTTTCGTGTCATTTTCTGTTCATTCTTTCTCACTATCTTGCTCCAATTTCACCAATATTTTTCCGGTTTTTCCATACGGTCTTGTTTTCAGTGTAGAGGAAGGTTTTATGCATACAGATATTCAAAATTTCTTTATTTTGGCTCTTTTATTTTATTACTGTGCAAGTATCTAGACGTTATTGAAATTTGAAACATTTAACATAATGGTGATTTCACGTGAAACCTATCTCTAACTGTAGTGTATATTTTAGAAGCAGTATGACTCAGTCAAATTTTCTCTAATTGTTCTTTTCCAGAACCTGTCGTGACGAAAACGTATGACCCTTGATTCCTGTATATCTAATTTCTCTGACCTTTTGTGCCTCTTAGAATTTGTTCTGACCTGTGGTCTGTATTCCCTTATACCTATTTCTTCTAAGCTTACTGTTCCCTTATATATTGCCCCCCGTTTTTCTGTATATATTCAGTAGTGGCCTGACTGCCAAGTCAAGTAGCCAAATAAAGTATCTGTTGAGAAATGTTATGTGACTCGTAAGGGTAGAAAGGTGCGGATGCCTGTCCGTTTTCTATAGTTTCTCGGAATTGAATGTTTTGATCTTTTACCTTGTTGTGACAGCTGTTATCCCTTTACCAGCCTTTCGTTATCCCCTTGTTGAACTTTCATGACCTTCAAAAAAAGATTCAGAATCGAGCAGTAGAGCGCGTAACACCAAGCGTGAAGGAACAATAGTGAACAAGTTATAGTGAACAGCATTTTCTTTTACCCTTTTATATTCTATTGACCAGTTGGGGTATTTCAAGTTGGTAAATAAAGTTTGTTTGGCCAGTATCCATAAACCTTGTGCCTTATTTCAGAAAGATTTCCCACAGTATCTATCGAAAAACCATCCTGTGTTCTTTCTCTCACACAACGCAGGGTAAATTCTCGACAGAACCTTTCTCCGTTTGTTCTTGAATATCCGCTTTCTAGATTAGCACTTGAACTATGATTTGCTGGTTTTAATCGTGTATAAATTGCACACTGTCGGTCTCGTTCGAATAGTTTTACAAACAAACAGTTCCACAATCTTGCAAAAAATGTCAAAGTACTACAAGAAGGTAGAAAAAAATTGACGGATGAAGAGAAATTTTCAATTATTGGTTATGTGCGTGAGTACCCAGAAATTTATGCTTGCAGTAACAAAGACTATAAGGATAGAAATGTGAAAGAAAACTGCTGGAAAGAAATCGGTGAACTACTTAATGTGACACCAGGTAAATTTGTTTATTATATGTATTAAAGCAATTTGTTCGGATGTTTCCCTTCTCATCGTTCATAATTACTTATTACTCTTAATGTATCACAGAACTCCGCGAGTCGGTTTGGAAAACTTTAAGAAACTCGTATAAACCGTTGCAAGCGAGAATATAAAAACCAGCCAAGTGGAAGTTCTGCTTCACAAAAGAAGAAATGGATTTTTTTCGAGGCCATGCAATTCCTGGATGACTTTGACGATTTCACGTCTTCGTCTTCGAAGACAACTTGCAATACCAGTGTATATTGTAGCGTTTTCCTTTCTTTTTCTTTCTTTCTCTTGTTAGAGTAGCATATCCCCTTTTGGTACAACCAAGCCCGCAGCTTCTGGGGGGTAAGAGACGACTCACTACAAGTCCAATTCACTACAAGCCCCCTTTCACCAGCTTTCACTAATCCTTAACAACTCAATACAACAGCACCACGCTGACAACTCACTACATGACAATTCACTACATGAGTATGTCATCTATTCCTACTCAGTGACAACTCACTACAATGCACTACAGAAGGGAGCTGCCGGTCGAGAAAGGGGGGCAGTGTGTCGTGAGGAGGGGAGGGGATTTGGATGTAATGGTTGTGAGTTAAATAAAGCGGCAAGTGTAACATTTGGTGTCAGAGGTGGGATGGACAAAACGCCCTATTACTGAGTTAAGCAATTTACATAGTTTATAGGTGTGGACATGCAAACTCGGTCCCAAAGCGCGGAAAAAGAACAAAATCGTGAAACGCCACAGGAGCTCTCCGTAACAGCCCAAAGCGAGTCAGCGCATCCAGGAACGACAATGGCCATGGAAGATACAAGCAACGCGATGCGGCAATTGCTAGAGAACCAGGCGGAAATTATAAAAGCCCTACAACAAAACCTAGAGCGGCAGGACCCGAGGTCAAAGATTTCAAGCAGCAGCCTTGCCGTCATACCCACTTTCTCCGGAGACCAACATGAAGATGTGGAACTGTGGCTAGAGACACTGAACCGCGTGGGAGAGATGGAGAAGTGGAGCGACGATTGCTTGCTGCGGGCTGTGCTCTGGAAGATTGCTGGTGCAGTATGGCACTGGCAAGAGACCCAAGGCTATGTTAACAAAACATGGTCTGCCTGGAAGGAGGCACTCGTCAAGGCGTTTGGGCGGGCGCTTACCCTGGAGGAACGGAGTAACCTAGTTGAGACCAGGCGCCAGCTTCCTCAAGAACCAACCACCAGCTACGTCTACACGAAACTGAGGCTCTGTAAGAGATGCCCAGTACCCCTGTCAGAGGCAGAGCAAATTTACAGAATTATCAAAGGGCTCGCCCGGTCAGATGTTGCCACTTCCATCATAACCCACAACCCGACCATGATAGAGGATTTCTTGGAGTTGTTCGACATGACGGAAAAACTCCTACC
Organism: Lepidurus apus apus; assembly: GCA_022832285.1. Lineage (NCBI taxonomy): Eukaryota > Metazoa > Arthropoda > Branchiopoda > Notostraca > Triopsidae > Lepidurus > Lepidurus apus. The sequence continues at coordinate 3,901 of JAGJRO010001108.1, forward strand.
GTACGCCCATGTGGGTGCCACAGTGGCATCAGCCGTAACATCAACCTACCCACCGCGGCAACACCTCACCAATACGCCTGCGGCGCTTTATCCTGCTGCCGCGGACCCCAAGACGGGATCTTCGTCGCGTGATTCCCTTGGGGCAGCGCTCGAGAAGTTAGTCACTCGGCTTGAGAGGCTGGAGAGCCAGGATCGAGGCGCCGTTCCGGGAGCTCGTCGCGACCCACTAGGGGTAACTTGCTACCAATGTAACCGCCGTGGGCATTTGGCACGTGATTGCCCCAGCCGAGAAAGGGGCCGTCCAAGTGGTCTATGTTACCGCTGTCAGCAACCCGGCCATCTCGCCCGTAATTGCCCTCAACTGTCGGGAAACGAGTATGCCGGCCCCGAGGGGCAAGGCCGGTCTTAAAGGGCAATAGCCAACGACATAGCATATTGATATTTGGATGAATTCTTATTGTACACATTATTCTAAGAACGAGAAAATTTGTTTCAAATTTTTATGACTAGCCGTTCCCGAGTTATTGACTTGCGAAATTTTGGCATTTTCCCGCCACGCGAGCCGTGACGCAAGGGTCGCAAGAAACATTACAGGCTGACCTGTCCGTGTTCGCGGTTTGTGTTCGTGGTTCACGGTTTGTGTTCGGTAAGTTCGTGGTTCCTCTGGCTCAAACTGGCATATTGTTTGCGACCATGACGTCACGGGGCCCACGTGACCGCGCTGGCCAATGGCAAATATGCCCCGTTTGAATGTTAAGACTTCTTATTTTCTTATTATCTAGTTTTCATTTTAGCGTATGATAAAAAGACACAGAGAACTAGAAACTACCTTTTTTACTCCTTATTATAAGACAAAGTTGTTTTTTGGTGGCTATTGCCCTTTAAGTCACCAAGTCCCCGCATTAACAGTGAAGTCGCATCCAGGGCGGGCGTTACTTCCAACCATATCTGTCGAAGTCCAAGTAGTCGGAATATTTGCTGCCCTTGTGGATACGGGAGCCTCATGTTCCGTAATCCGGTACGACGAGCTACGAGGTACGATGGGGTCCAATATGCTGCCATACGACGGGCCACCCATTGTCGGGGCGAATGATGCAGGACTAACCATTGTTGGACATATCGTGTTAGAGTTTTCTTGAGAAGCTGACGGTAATAAGGGGCAACACAACTTTTTAGTTATCTTAAGCGCTCCTTTTTCAGTAATTTTAGGCATGGATCGGATTTTGGATGCTGAGCTCGCCTTCTTGATACGTGATGGTAAACTCCACATTGTACCCTCCAAACCGGATACAGATCCTTCTTCGGAGGTGGCGCGGGCTGATGACCCCAAGGACACAGAAGAGTTTTTATGCCACATTCTGAGTGAGGGAGAACGAAAAGACGATGACTTGGGGGCCCTAGTATGCGCCACTTCTAGCGTCATTCCACCCAGGGCCATGAAATTCGTACGGGCGAAGGTCCCGCATGGAGCGACCAGCACACTCTGTCTCCCGACTACCTTGAATGCGCGGCCCCAGGTCGAATGGATTACACCGGGATGCATTTTAACAGTAACCAATCGTGAAGTAGATGTACCTATAGTAAACCTAGGCGACTCTCCACTATGTTTTCGGCAAAATAAACATTTAGTGAATGCCAGCCCAATTGCACGAGTCTTGCCTTTTGCTGAATGTTCCGAGGGAGGCGCGGAAGATCGGGAGACAGATGAGAAGAACATGGGTGCCTGGCCGCAATATATTAACGTAGACAGGAACCTGAGTAAGGAGGAGCAACATGGCATTTTAACCGTCGGGCAGCAGCATCTGAGAGTGTTCCATTTCCCTGGCTCTCGACTGGGCTCCACGAGCGTCGTTTCTCATAACATCGATACTGGAGAACATTCGCCAGTACATGCTCGTCCACGTGCGTGTGTCTCCTCAAGAACGAGAGCAAATTGCAGGACAAGTAGAGCAGATGCTACAAGATGGTGTTATTTCAGAGTCAACGAGCCCTTGGTCCTCCCCTGTTGTCCTTGTCCAGAAGAAAGACGGCACGGTCCGGTTCTGTGTCGACAATCGTCGTTTGAACACGATTACCAAGAGGGACGTGTATCCCCTTCCGAGGATCGACGACTTCCTTGACCGCGTCGGTACCTCCCGTTATTTTACTTCTCTTGACCTGGCTAGTGGGTATTGGCAAGTGCCAGTGGGGACACAAGACAGAGAAAAAACGGCCTTCGTTACGCCTGACGGCCTCTATGAGTTCAATCGCATGCCATGTGGCCTGAATAATGCACCGGCCACGTTTCAGCGGCTGATGGACCGCGTTTTAGCCGGCCTTAAATGGGATCGATGCTTAGTGTATTTAGACTAAATATTGGTGTACGCAGACACTCTCGAGGAACATTTGCAGAGATTATCTCGTGTCCTTGAGGCAATTTAATCTAGCGGGTTGACCTTACGACTGGAAAAGTGTACGTTTGGCGCACCTGAAGTACGCTACCTGGGTCATGTGATTAGCAGCAAAGGATTGCGTCCCGATCCAGAAAAGATTACAGCTATACGTCAGTACCCGACACCAACGTGCGTTCGTGACCTTAGGAGCTTCCTCGGATTCGCAAGCTACTATCGGTGATTCATCGAGAATTTTGAGTCTAAGTCAAGTCCCTTCACGCTGCTCCTTAAAAAGTCCAGTGTGTGGAGCTAAATGGGTTAAATGGCTGGCGGTACAGGTCGCCAAAAGGGCGCAATATCGATATTAGATATTCCCGGCCCCTGTTAGGGACAGAGAGGAGTGGCTTGCCGCTGTCCTGAAAATTTATCCAAGAAACCTCTTCTTCACTCTTTTTTTTTAAATTTATTACCAGTTTAGGCCGAAGCTTATTACTTCTTCACTCTTATAAATCATTAATAGGCGACAAAAAACGAGAATCAGTATTGCTACCGCGTCCAGGGTAACCGACGACAACCGTGCATCGAGATTCTTAGCTACCGCGTCCGGGGTAACCGACGAACGGACTGCCAATCAATTAAACATTGGAGACCTTAGTTCTAGCCAGACAACTCCGACCCAGGAGGCTTTTTTAATGCCGAAATCTGTTTTATCGATAGGTAAATTGAATGTTAGGACGCTTGCTAAGCAGGGAAAAAAGACCTGGTTATTCAAGAATTAAATCGTTATAACTGGGACATAGTAGGTCTTTCCGAAACCCACCTGCCTTCCACTGGTGAATAAATGCTTGATGATGCCAGTTTAATTTTGTCTTGAAGAACGGATGGAATTCATCGTCAAGGCGTCGGTTTCCTCTTATCAAAAGAAGCAAGAAAATCCCTGCTTTCGGTGACACCTGCCTCAGAACGTCTCATCATGATACGAATAAAAGGAGTAGGCCTACCTGTGAATCTTTCGATCATCCAAGTCTACGCACCTGATGCCAGCAGAAATGACGAAGAGTCAGAAAACTTCTACCTCGAGTTGTAAAATCTCGTGGACTCCATACCCAAGAAAGATCTAGTCCTCGTCACTTTCGACTTCAATGCCGTCATTGGAAAATCGGCATCAGGAAATGAAGACGTAATGGGAAAGTATGGTCACGGTCAACTGAATAAGAGAGGCGAACGCCTAATTGAATTTTGTCGAGACAATGATCTAGTCATCACTAACACCTTCTTTAAACATAAGAGACCGCCGAAAGACGACATGGGTTCCCCAGATGGAAAGACCCGCAATCTAATTGATTACATCCTTACCTCAAAACACTGGAAATCCTCTATATCTGACACTGTAACATTAGCAGGCGGCGACTTTGATAGTCAGATTTTTACCGTCCGTCAAATTAATTAAAGGTTTTTAGCGTTTGGCCGTGATGTTTAACATCTCTTTATCGATTTCAAACAAGCCTTCGACCTTATATGGAGGGAAGGCCTATGGCATATTCTTCTCCATTTTGGGATTCCAACAAGACGACAGGTTTAACTGTCGAATAAGCTATGACAACGGAAGGTTAGTGGTGGTGAATGTGGGTAGGTGGCTGTCCTGGGCTTGGTCTGTTGTCGTCAATTTTGAAATTTGTAGAGGTTTTATTTACTGTTGATTTTTTAAAGAAACGGCTGCATTGCAAAGCTTGTAATTTGGTTACGGGAAGATTTTTGAAAAGGATTTTGAAAATCAGAAGTGCATTCATAATTACTGGAATGTTAATGCCATGTAAAGTAGAAAAATAAGTTAAACTGCCAAGGAAAGTCAAGCCGTTGCCCGTGCTCATCCCGCAAGTGCGATCGCAACCTAAGAGTGAATAGTTGTTTATTTAGAAGGTGTTTTTACGCTGTGAAAGGTTATTTTTATCCAGAAATGTCTCAGAATTCATTATCAGTAAGTATTTTCAGTAATTTTATTTACGTAAGTTTAAGTTTGGCTGCACAAAGCTCAATTACGTTATGTTAGGCTGGCACNAGGCAGAAAACTAAGTTACGGTTTAATGATACAAGGTGGAGGCAGTAAAAGGACACCAGCACAGCTACGTGCGGCTCTTACGGAATCTTCCAAAGCGGTAGTATGTGGATGAGTTCCCGTGGACATATAAAAACCAAACGCATCTTCTCCATGCAGAAACGTCTTCAATATACCACATTCTTTAAAATCCAAGTATCCCGGTAGTTCGGCAGAAAAAAATACCTCTCACGGTGCTTGTAAGTTCGGTGTATTTCGTCTCCCAACGTCATTATGTCACACATGTATTTTTCAACACACTCGTTAGGAGAAACCAAATAACTCCATGCAAAAGATACAAAAACCATCGGTGTGCACTGAGCACCACGACTAGAAGCAGGAAAAACATGCGCAAATTGCGATTACGGCGCTCTACAGACCAACCTCATGCTTAAACACTAGAAAAAAACGGAACAGATGTATTAAGTCACTGTGTAAAAGAAAGCAACCGTAGTGAAATGTAAATAAATGTTTTCAACCATGAATAACTTATGAATCGTGAAAAATCCAACTGAGTCTCAATAAAGAACGGAATCCAGGAATTATCCAAATCTCCAAGAGATAAATCATCCGAATTCCAAAACTTCTAGTACATAATACAGAAGTAATCAGCTCACGAAGGTAACAGGAAGTGCTGAAACATGAAATTGTTATCCATTGAATATTACCTAATACTCCTAAAAATTCCAAAAGATAACCAGTCGGAATAATTATTCAGGAATTATCCAGTTATCATCCGGGGAACAATCGTCTGTCCAGAACAAATTATACAACATAATAATGACAATGCAAACAATGAGTTCAGTTCGCAAAAGTACTGCAAACAGTACAAAAAAGAAATAAGTCTAATTAACATTGCAGTCACAAAAATTAGAGCAGGTGACTGGCGGATCGGAGAAGACAAAAAAAAGGATTTTTCCAAATATCCAAGAAATCAATCGTCCAAACAGGAAAACTTTCTACCCATTAGATAGAAGAAATCAGTTCACAAAACTAACGTAAGTGCTGACATAAGAAATATCAGCATACAAAGATACTAATAAAAACAGTATGCAATTTTAGCAATTGATCTTATTTTTACCTATGAGTCCTCAAAATTCTGGAAAATGGGTAAAATAATACTAATAACAACCGTTTACCAACGTTGATCTGCTACCGTGTCCCATTGGTCCTACAGACGTGACGTCACAGGCCCAAGAACTATCACGTGCTGATACGTTCTAACCCGTTTTGTGATCCAATTTGCCCACTTCTGAGAATCTCATGAAAGGAGCACAAAGGCCCTTGCCGATGGCAACGTTTCATTATCTCCCACCCACCAACCCCACCCCAAAATCGCCACAGCCCTTATGGCAAAAAACCGAGCCAAGCCCAGCAACCCACCCTCCCACTGGCAAGGCTAAACTCTGCACGATATATTAAGCTGTTGTCAGCTAATAAATGAAAGACATTCTGTACACCCGAGCAGGGCCGTCTTAACACCCCCGTGGGCCCCTGGGCCAAGTTCCAAAATGGGCATGTAAGCAGGTCAAGATGGGCCCCTTATTTCAAAATAGGCCCCTAAACAGGTCAGGATGGGCCCCCTAGCCTCGTGGGGCCAGTGCCCAGTTGGCCCATGCGATAAGACGGCCCTGCACCCGAGCGTCGTGTACCTTGCTGGATATCCCCGTAAAGACATCAAGAAAAGCTCCGTTAGCATCACAGATTCCCTGCAAAGTTAGTGCCACTTGATCATGTCGATTCACGTAAGTCGACCTGAGCTTGTGTGCAGGTGATCGAATAGGAAGAAATATGTCCCGTCAATGCACCCTAGAACTCCAGGGAAGCCTGAAATCTGAAAAATAGTAATATGTAATTGTCAAAAAATACGTAATGCTCTAATGCTTACTTTGTGGAAATCATGCGATACTTTTCCCTTTTCTTCTACTGTACGCGGAAAACAAATGAATTTTGGAGCCACTTCGTTTAAGAAAAGAATTATCCATTAGGCGGAACATGGTTGCTTCACAAATATCAAATCGGTCAGCCGTGTCGCGCAAACACGCTTTATTTGCAGCAAACCCACAAAGATTTGAATTAGGCTAAAGTAAGAAGAAAATAGTTTTACCAAAGAAACGAGAGGATATGGCATTCGGCCGACTTTACAGGACTCCCTCCATGCGATAAACACTTTGGGAAGTGCTGGGAGTCTGTAAACATGCCAATTAGCAGCTCTGAAACTAGCCGAGTAATCCTAAAGTTTCGTTTGAACTGTTAAAAAAATTATTATTAAACTGTGAATCTATGTGGAACAGATATATGCTACATACTTCCCAATCTGAGTATTGTGCACATTTGATATAAAATCTGAAATTCTGGGTTTTGACTCTTCAGATTTTTCTGCTAAAAGCACACACATCATTCTTCCGTAATTTTCTTCATCACTATCACTACTGGAGCTTGAAGACGTTTCTTCAAGCAAAGCAAGTAAAAATTTATCTCTATTTGAATCCATGTTTCCCGCGCAAACGAACGCATTCTGGATATCCTACTCCGACTTCAAAGACGGGGTAGCCGAGAGTACTCTTTTTGACTCGATACGGAGTGAGATTTCTAGTGAAGGGCGTCAACAAGAGTAACTCCTCCTCTGGCTGGCTCAGTGAAAGACGCCGCCGCTACTCGGAGTAAAAACAACACGTTCTCCGGATTTAGTTACATACGTACCAGTGTTCTGGATCTTCTGTTTTGCTCGGATCTTAGATCGTTCTCGATCATTGGCAACTTTGTTCGATCCGATCAGATCAAATTCTGCAAATCGGCCTAAAATTTTCGATCCATATTTTA